>VXBC01006641.1:18230-33763 GCA_013399945.1 Ploceus nigricollis
GAAAAAAGAGTAAATAGCATCAATCTCATTGATCATCAGTCATCCTGGTGTTTTTGTTCTCTAAATATGAATATTTGAGTCAAGGAAATGGTATAGAAACTTGCTGACATTTTTTTAATACCAGTGGCTCTGCATCTCCTGGCATGGCAGTCTGTATTTTCCAGTACATAATGACCTGCAATTAATCTGCAGTCATTTATCCAATCAAATGCTCTTGTCTTTGGAATCAACACCAGTGGGGTGCTCAAAGGAAAAACAAATCTCTTATGACATCAATTAATCCATTTCAAGAAGGAGCTCATTCTATAATGTCTTGCAGCCCAGCAGCCCTATAAGTATTCTTTCAATGTTCAAAAATAATTTAATTATCAGATAACTAATGTTTGGGAATAATTACTATAGATAGTTTTAATTAATAGTTAACATAAACTGTATTCCATCTCGGGTCAGACAAAGTTAAATTAGGGATGGATGTTAGTACATCCCTGGTGATCTGGAGATAGGCCAAAAGTTGGAATATGTTGTTCATCACATGACTGAGATCTGTATTACCCACGTCCAGGATGGCATCAACACTCACATGGTCATTACACCCTGCTGAACTGTGAGGGGTGTTTGCTTTGAAATGATTTTGTTGCTGGTTGCCACACTCCTGGCAGCATCTGAATGTCCACAGTGTCTGTGCCCTCCTAGGACAGCACTTCCTGCCTCAGCTCAGCTGCCTGGTGCAGCATTGCAAAGAGAGAGTGACAGCCAAAGGGGAGAATATTCTGCTTTCCTCAGGACAGTGTGGCAGTGGTGAAGTTGATGAAACACATACAGGGACTGACTTTTTCATTGTAGACTTCGGCATTAGCAGCAAGGAAATTTCTGACAAAATTTGCATTTTTCTTCCCTAAGCATTTTTAAAAGTTAGTTTCTGATACTAGAAATAGCTACTTGACTAGTGTTTTAGGACAGACTGTTTCTTGGTTTGCTTTCTTTAAGTCTTCATTTGCTTACCACACATCACCTTGGCTAACATACAGCCTTGTCTTCTTCAGTCATTTCTTCTTGGGAAACTAACATCTTCATAACACTTTCTTAATGTTGCCATCCTTTTATAATGGTAAGGCTTCATTTATCTTAAGAGGAATTACTCCCTTGGCTTCATTTATACAGTAGAGACAATATCTGCTGCTGTCAGAGACTCAGTCTGATGGATCTATCTCACAGTCATGAAAGATGACTTAATCTGGTCCAAAGTTATTCATGGGGTTCTTGGCTGAATAACTCAATGAAATGGTTTCACAGATATAAAATGCACTCACTCACCTGAGAGCAGATGTTTGGTTGCATTATTCCTCTTGTGGGGCAGGAAAATTGGCTTCTAAGTGTGAGAAATGTGAGTTCCAAAGACAGGAGTACTTTAAAGAACTGTAATTTTCAAAAGAGCAGAATGATTTGTTGAGTGAGAGGCTACTCATTATTCTTTTGATATGTATTTTCTGGTTTCAGAATTCCTGCTGAGATCATGCTGATTCCTGGTTCTAAGATGTTTGCCCTGGTATAGAGGGCTAGCTGTTCAGCTGTTCAGCTTTACATCCCATTACACAGGTCTCATATTAAATTTTACCATGGAGTGCATGGAGGGCACACTTGCTGTTTGCAATGATGTGAGGTGGAATGATTTTTAAAAATATTGCTGTGTTGTGGATCAACAAAAAGCAATAATTTTAAAATTGCCATCCTCTTCCTTGTTATTCAAAGTAGGGATGGATAGCCATAGCAAAATTCTGACTATTATTGCTTGTAGAATTCCATTTAGCTTGATGATCTTCAGCAGAAGCCAGTCAGCAATGCAGATCATTTTAAAAATAAGTTTAAAGAGGAAAGTTTATTTATTTATCTCTATTATAAAGCATTCAACAAGGGAAATAGAAATCAGGAATAAAATCTACACTGTTTTGTGAGAAGAGGTGAATGAGTCAGTGAATGGTATGTTAATCAGAACAGAGGGAGCACAGTCAGAGCACTTTTTCAAGTAAAGCTCATCACAGGACAGAAGAGCACATGTTGGGATTTGTGCATCATGTGCCCTGGTGAAATGGCAGTACCAGTGCCTGTATGGGTTTTGATTGGCATTGAATGGCTTCACAAGCAGAGAGAGATGAAGGAGATCAGGATGCCTGAGTCCTCCCAGACTTCAGGCTAGCATGGGTTTCTTATGTGGTGCTTTGTCCCTTGTCATCTTGTAATAGAAAAAAAGCATTTTTCTCTCCTCTGTCCACACCCTTTGCCCTCAAGGCAGACGTGTGAGGTGTGCACTTCAGGACTCAAACCACTCATGTCCATTCCTTCATCCTCCTCAACAACATTTCATGTACCAGAACTTCCAGGTTTTTTCTGCTTTAAATGAATACTTCAATGTGATTATCCAAGTTGTGCAGCTCTTTTGGGGTTTGTTTCCTTACAGGTATTCAGTGGCAAAGTGTTCAACAGCCTGTCTGCCAAGCATCAGGTCCTTTTCTGATTTATTCCCAGCTTGGCTGCCAGAGAAGTCTGGTGTGCTCTGATCATCCTGCTTGGATATTCAGCCTTCGAGCCCTGGCCTTCCTTAATACACTGGTCTTCTCAATCCTAATTTACCTTTGTCTCTTACAGTTTTGGTTTTATCTACCTGTGAGGATGGCAGAAGGGGGAAGCTGAAACTTCCTCAGTCACTGCATCATGTCAGAAAAGTGAACTGAGATTACTGGGAAATATTAGTTAAGGCATTCTTGGTAGCAATTGCACATTTTGAGGTTTTTTTAAGCCTTAAGGGCCTCAGTGAGAGACTCAAAGTTTTGTTCAAGCCATCAGTGACTCAAGACTGGTAGTTTTTAAAGATTATTTTGCTTTTAAGCCTTCAAACAGCTCTTCTGCTAGAAGGTTTTGTTGATAAGTTGTTAAGCACAGCGGGTAATGGAAGTATTTCAGTTCAGGTGAGTGACAGGTGGAAATTGGAAACTAATTTTCAGGACTTCTCTCTCCCTCTGTATTAGTGTAGCAGAAGCAGTTCCTGCCCTGTTTCATCAGTTTGCTGTAAACAATGGGTGAACATTTGAGCAGTGACAGCTTGAAAACAGCTGCTGAGGTGCTGGGAGGATGTAGCTCTTAGGCTGAAAGTTCTGCAAAAATCTGCATTTAATGTATGCACACTATATCTGTGTTTGATGAGTATGAGCTATCTCAGGTAGAGCTGGGATTTCAGTGAGAGGGGAGAAGGCAAATGATAATGATGTAAAGTGGAGGTAGAGAAGGAAAGGCATGGAATGGTGTTAGTGTTTTTGTGAGCATCAGTTGTTTTGGGAATGACAGAACATTACAGGAATGAGAATTGGTCTCCCTTTATACCTTCCAGGCTGAGCAGAAGATGGGGTCCCCCCCAAATATTCCTGGGGTGCATGAGGATAAATATATAAAGTCAATTATGATTATATTTCGAGTCTTGCATCTAGGGAAATACTGATATTTCCAGTACTCATTACAAAGAACGTCCTTCACCAGTGACCAGAGCAATTGCTAGCCCCATTAAGGCTGCATGTGAAAAGTGCTTTCCTATTTCAGACAAAACATCTCAGAAAATGGAAAAACCAAATGTTTACTGACTCACTCATTCTTATGTGTTGTAGCACTACTATATTTGCTCAGAAAGATAATTTGACAATTTGAGAAACTGGCTGCAATAAAACTGTTTGCTGAAATTAAAAGCATCAAATGAAAAAGCTTTTCCAGGGTGGACCAAGCTCAAACAATTTAGCAACTCATGCATATGTTAACAGAGAATGTCATCTCTCTAAACCAGCCCTATACTGCAGAGCTGTTATGTCAGGATTATGGTCATGCAGCTCCTTTATTGGTGTGCCTACAGCACTTACAGCTCTGCTCTGCCACTGCACTCAGAACATGCTCTTGGTTTGACCTCCCATGCAAGCAGGCAGGGAGGTTCCTTTGTTGATGTTCTAAAGACAGCAATACATATCTTGTCTCAGGAACATCCTCTAAAAAGGTATCTGAGCTTTAAAAGTATACTCCAGAGTTTCTTTTCCTCTCTGTTTCTGTCTGTGCATGCAGCTCATGGCACTGATCTGCTGACAATGCAGGCAGTGGAGTTATACAGGTTTATAGCAGAAGATGGCTCATGTCTCATGTGAAGGGTGAAATATAACCCTATGCACATAGCCTAAGTTTTATGTACTGCACAGCATTGGGTGGATTAACTGGGATGAAATTAGGCCAAATAGAAAAGTACTTGTGTTTTCCTCTGATTTCTGGTTTGCTCAGGTTAAGCAGTGATTAATGCAGGCACTTAAACTCTTTCTAGTGGTTGTGTTACTTAAAAAAAGGTAATTTTACATAAATATTCATTATGATGATAAAACTTGCAGCTCCCATCCTGGCCATTGTTACAGACCTGAAAATGAAACAGGAACAAAAAATAAATGGCAAATAAAGTCCGTGTGTATCCAATTTTCGTGTTACATTGTAGATCTTTTGACATCAGCTCATTCGGATTTGGAGAAGCTTTGCTGCAAGAGACTTTCAGACCACCTTTCCCCTTACTGTTGCTATGTTTTTTTTTATAGACATTACTAGGTCTTTGGTTTCCTTGAACTTAGTGGCAAAGCTTCTACTGATTCAGTGGGGTCAGGGTTTGACCCACTATATACGAGTGCTCCCCTCCCCTCAAACATAGAGTCATAGATCATTAAGGCTGAAAAAGGCCTCTAGAGTCATCCAATCAAAAATAGATGATTGAACATCCTTTGATTGAACACTACCATGTCTACCACTAAACCGTGTTCTAAGCATCACATCTCCATGTTTTTTGAACATTTCCAGGGGCAGTGGTTCGACCACTTCCCTGGTGAACCTGTTCCAGTGCTTGACCAATGAAAATTTTCCTAATATCTAATCTAAATCTTCCCTGGAACAACTTAAGTTTTATCTTACTTAACATGAAAAAGGCTAATGCCTAAAATAAATGATTAAACAAATGCACTATCTTGCCTTGATTTCAAATGTTTGCCAGGGAACATTTTCACAGTACAGTTCATTTAAAAGCACATATGCTGTCCATGCTGACAAACGGTGAACACCAATTTATCAAGGCATTTCTCCTGCAACCAGATGTGTGCTTGGCTGTTTTGAGTCAGCCCTCAGTGCATGTTCATGTCTTTTTTGCTGTCACCTTCCACTCTGCTTTGCTACTGTTGTCTCCTGTCCTCACAGTCTCACAGAAAGACAATCAACTCAAATCAGCTTCTCTGCACAAAAAAAAGACCTGAAGCTTTCTGGAATGTGCGGCATCACACTGAAGAGCTGCTAACACCAAGTGACTTCTTCAGGAAGTTTCACTTCTTGGTGATTTGGCCAGAAAGCAAGTTCTGAGGATATAAATTGGGTTGACAGAAGTAGAAAGGGTGGGAACTCGGATGCATTTAGGTCAGGACTCTGCCTGTCGAGGGATTAGGGAGAGGCTGTGGTTAAGTTTATTATCCTGCAGTTTGCTACCACCCGCTGAGCACCTGGAGGCTGCTGCTGTCAGGTGGGATATTGAGTGTGATCTGTGACTGCTCTGATGCTTTTATCCCAGTCCCAGTGTCACTGGTTGGAAGCTCAGTTTATTTGCTGCTGAACAGGTCCAGACCAGGCGTCTGAGCTGCTCGTATTTCCAGTGACTATGTGCTTCGTAAGCATCACCCTGAGCAGGGTACCTGAGAAAATCAATCCTAATGTTGTGTTTTCAGAGCTTGAAGAAGCTTGAGGTGGGTTCTACAAGAGATAGGTGTTGTTTAGATGTGGATGTGAAAGCAGAGACTGGGTAAAATAATTACAGTGCTTTCAACAAAAGCAGTGGGAATGTAACAGAGAAATTTGTCTGAGGAATGGTGTTCTTATCATGGATTAGGCTGCTGTATTTCTCAAGGGTCCAGATAATATAAGGAAAATTAGCCTAGAAACAAAGAGCACTTAAAAATTTTAGTCTCACTTTGGTACCCACATATTATTATTGCAGCATAGCTGAGTTTGGTAATGAAATATGCCAATTATAGAAGTTTTCTTTCTCAAAACTATAGGGGAGATATATTTTTGAGGTCAATTGCCTTGTCTTTTTTTTTTAGTAAGAAGCTATAGTCCTTTTTAGAATGATTTTGAAAATAGGTTTTGAGGAAAGAACAATTATCATGGTCAAAATGAAAAATATTTCAAGAAAGCTAACTTTCTTATTCTTATAATGCATGTGTTTTTAAACCCAGCACGTGAAACTGAAAGGCAGTTCCCCTCCGTGCATGATGAAATGGAAGAATTTGAAAATTTAGAAGAAAAATTGTTACTGTGAGAAAGTATATGGAATTATATGAAATTAGTTATGTGCCATATAGTCTTCTCTTGTAGAAGACTGTGTACATATGGAGGTGTGTTCCTAAGTGGCAGGTTTCCTTTTCACCAAAAGGCTGTTAATGATTGACATGATTGCTATCTCTCTCTTCATATGAGTACAGGCTTCAAGTGGAATGTTAACCAGTGTTGCTTAAATTGGTTTAATTTAACCTCCTCTGGAGGGCCTGCAGTCTTTGGGTAAAAGGTGGGAGAATATCTTGGCACTCTAGTGTTTTTTATCATCTCTGCCATTCCCTGTGAGGATGTGTTTTCCTTTTGTGTTGGAAAACCTGCTCTTTGACCTGTGTGCAGCTGCCTCACCAGGCCCAGCTGTGAGTGCTGTTCTCTGCTGCCAGTCCATATCTACCTTCAACATCTCCAGCTGCACACAAGCCCAGCTGGAGACGCCAGGCCAGGCTCTGCTGACACTTGCATCTCTGTCATCTCTGTGAAAGCTTGTGAGGAAGAGCAGAACTTAGCCCCGTGGGTTCTCTGATGGATTCCACTTGCCTGTGCCATGGGATTAATTTTGTTTCTGCTACAAACTTACCCTTGAAACCTCTCTCTGCACTTACCTTCTACCCTCTGACTTTGACTCTCTCTGGAAAAGCATCAAAGCTAACCTCTTCTGTCCTTCTCACTTCCCAGTGTACACTTATTTTCATTGGCCTTCTTTTGCAGTGATACCAAAGCTTATGTCTGCAACACATCTTGCTTGTGCTGTGAGACATTTCCATTTCACCACAGTCAAAGTGGAGTGGTCTGTAGGAGTCAGGCAAAGCAAAGTCTGAGTGCCCTTTTCTTCCCTAAATGCAAAATAGGGAACACTGCACCAGTGGTGGCTGTTTTGGTGATGTGTAGCTACCTCTCTGTGGTGAGTAGCAGTGCTTCTTCACCCTTGTCACCCCTAAAAATGTTTCATACGAAGTACTCCCACAACCACCCAGAAGCTTAGAGATGAGATTAGTTTTAGAAATGCAGTCTTTCAAAGCAATCAGGTTTCTCAGTTAGGGTTCTAATTAATTTCAGTGAGCTTGACTAATCTTAGCACACAGTAAAGAGACAGACTAATATACAGGAGTGGATTTTACTGTTAGCCCCTTCTTCTCGTTGGTATTACTGTGCTCTGATCCTCTGTGACCACTGATCCAGACAAGGTATCTTGAGAGAAAAAGCCTCCTGTTTGACCCCAGCCTTGCCACCCTCTTAGTCAAGAATATCTTCTCAATATATAAACCTGTCCTCTTTCAGTTTAAAGCCATTGCCCCTTGTCCTATCACTCCATGCCCTTCTCAGAAGTCCCTCTCCAGCTCTCTTCTAGCCCCTTTCAGTACAAGAAGGTTCTCTTATGTTCTAACTTTCTTTTGTCCAGGCTGAACAATCTCAGTTCTCTCACTCTTCCCTTTTTTTTTCTGGCCAACTTTCCTGTTTGAGAGTGATGGCACCACAAGACATTAGAGACCAACATTTGGCTTATAATGCAGCATACCTTGGATTGTATCAGACCTTTGAAGTTTAATCTATTTTGTTTGATTAACTTTAAGATGTGTATTTGTCATTTCTGGCAAGCTTTGTGATTGGCATTGCTTTACAAGCCTACAAGTGAAAAAACAGGTGGTTTGCTGCATCCTGGAAAGAAAATCATTGAAAGATGTAGTTAATTTTGTACCTTGGCAAGGACTGAAATTTTTCATTTAATAGGTAGAGGCCGAAATCTCAGTCAGGAGAAAAGCCCTGGGTTCATTGAAACCCTGCCAGTTTAAGTGGGAGAGAGCAGAGCCTAGAGAATACAAGAGCTGTTCCTGACCATAACAAGAACAATAATTTCAGTTTGGTAGTACTTTGGTAAGATGGAATGAGAGGGTTTTCAAGGAAAGCTTATAGCACAGGGTACATTAATTATTACTCTGTTATTTTTCTTGTCAGTCTCCAAAAAGTGTCAGCTTGATTTAACAATTTTTTACAAATATTTTATTTCTTGAACAAGGTTGTTTATTTGGCTTATTATTTTGGAAGTTTCTGCATTGGCTGAGCACACCAGAGATACACAGTGTGATACTCACAGGTGAATATATAGATAATAAACCTTTGAGCATTGTTTAGAAGTGTGCTTGTCAGAAATTCAGTTTTTCTAAAAGATGCTGTTCCATGTTCAGCTATCTTCTAGAGCCCACAGGGTGAAAGGAGTGGTTTAAACCAGAAGTATGGTGTGTTGCTGACTGGCATCTTATAGAGACAGTTGGCAAGAGGTGAAAGAAAATCTCGATGTGGAATATGGGCCTTAACATCAGATGAAGTATTCTGCTGTATAAGAAGATAAAGTAGAAAAAAAAAAATGGAGAGGGAGGCAAGGGATTGATTCAGCCAGATTTAAAGTGATTGAGATTACACCACTGATTCACACAGGGCACTGGATGATAAGATGCTGTTTGGGGCCTGATATTTGATGCACTGGTTGCTACATGTGTGTGGATACTGAAGAGTGGTGCTACACTCTCTGGCTCTCCTCAGTTTCAATACAGATTCCATTTGTGAGATTCAGTATCTGTTCTGCTGGCCTCTTTATTGATCTACTATCCCTCAGACTCCTCGGATCCTCTCAGCTGTCTTATTCTCTGGCTTAGTCTCCTTTCCAGAGCTCTGCTACTGCAACTTACTTACACTGAGTGGATTGAAGCTGCTTCCTTTTCGCACTAGGGCTGGATTTAATCTCAGATGCACATTCTGGATTAGGTTTATTACAAAATATCTTACATTTTTAGGAGTTCATAGCATGTCATCTTAATCTCTTGATGCCTAGCACAGGTGAACTCCTGCTGGCTTCCATAAATAACACTCTGAGTCCTGAATGCATGGATTTATCAAAACCAAAGATAAAAATAGAATCAAAAAGTAGGGTGCCATTTTACCTGCTATTACTTCTGTTAACTTCCAGTATTTCTTTATCTATCTAAAACCTTACCTAAGAAAGTCTAAGACTATATTGCAAGAAAATTGAGGCATGCATAAAGAAGAGGCAAAAAGCTCTGGTGACTCACATAGTGTAGAAGTAGCCTCAGATGTGTTTCTCGTTCATTTGTGTTGACAAAGACCTGTTTTACTGTACAGAGATCAGTTAAGTAGCCAAATGCTTCTTCTAGTGCTTCCCTGTCCCCTCACTCGTGCTTGACTAGGTTGAAGAGAAGGGAGATCCCAGGCAATGGTAAGCTTTGTGTCTGGGGGAAGAAGAATAGATACGGTGATGCAAATAATGCCCAGCAACTTCAAGAGCACAGGCTCAGCTGTAGCTCAGCCTCTGACCTTGCTAAATTGGGGGTGTCCTAGTCCCTCACAGGTTTAGACCTCTGAGAAATGGTACCTTCTACCACTGCCTTAGTTTGCAAGCAGTTGTGAGGACACACAGAATGGAGTAAGTCTTCATACCCTAAGGACAACGAGGAAGATTCAGTTATTGTTTTTATCTGAGTAGATTTGTTAGCTGCCAGATTTTGCAGCTTGTAGCTGCTGCCTTTTGCACTGGGAGCTTAAAGAGTTAGAACAGCCTTCTTTTTTTCTCAGCTGATTTTCCTTTGGCTTTTGTTTGCTTCATATTCCCTAAATGTTCTGTTACTGAGCATTGTCCTGCAACTGTGAATTAGATACATTTACTTAATTTCATCTTCCTAATAGTAACACCTGACTCTGACAACTGTAGCTTTAAAAACAAGCCAGACTGTTAAGAGTGTAGGGCACGTAAAACTGTGCAGCAGTGAATCTCAGGTGGCAGAAGGTGAGGTTAAAAGTGTCATTGGTCCCTGATGGATACATCCACAGCCTGGAAGCATGGGTTAGAAGTAGGAGTTTCTCCTATTTCATGATTTTTTGTGTCATATCAAATTGGGGTCCATCCGCTACACAAGGTGCAGGTAAAATCTGTTTCTGCTGGCTGATCACCCAAGGACTTTGCCATTTTTTTGGTGCTACTGCTCTGTCTTATTCTTCCTTCTTAACCCTCTGCATCTTGGCCCCCCCATATGCAAAACTCACTTGCTTTGTCATTAAAATGAAAATGCTACAGGCAAATTCTTTTAAAAGAACACCAGTGAGTATTCTGGACTATTGAGAAGTATGAAGTCAACCTTTCTGGTGTAAAAATTATTTTTTGAGCAATGGCTTTTTGGAAGATAAATGTTTTGGTTTCCTTAGACAGCATACTTTTGTTTAAAAGGTGACCATCAAAACCAGTTTCCAGCTGGAGCTGCATTCATTTTCTTTGGTGCTTCGGGGTTCTCAGCCAGGCTACATCCATGTAATACAGCAAGGTTTCCAGGAAAGGGTACAATGCTGCCTTGGAATGGCACATATACAGTGCTTCTTTATAACATTCTTTCACCTCCAACCATTTCAGTCCAAGGAATTCCCAAGTTGGATGCGATTTCTGTGTACAGAAGGGAAAAACAAGCATGTATTTACGAGGCTTTAATTCCCTAGAGAGCCACATGAGCAGAAACAGAGAGATGGAAATAGCTGAAGCAGATTTATCTATTAATTGGAGGTGACATCCATGAAAAATGTTTTGTGCTTTTTTTGCCCAGCCATGCTTTGCCTACCAATGTCTTCACAGCATTAATCACAGCTAAAAGGTTCTGTGGGAAACCTTTTCCACTATGTTAAGAAAGGCTAGTGTGGATATGGACTTAATGTTTTGTCCTTCTTCAGAGGGTTTCCTTGCTGGATAGAGGGAAGGAAGGCTGTCAGCAGGGCATTTTAGCCCTGGAAAAGAAGGAAGCACCTCTGCTGAAAAGATGTTTATGTTTTCTTGCTATTAAGGAGCCGTAAGTATGAGATAGGCAGCCACTAATATTTCTAGTGGCAGACAAGGCAGCTTGTAAATGGCCTGACATGTGGGCAAAGGACCTGTCTGTGCTTTTAGCTGGGATCTAGGTTAAGAGGAGCAAATGCATGCAAATTCAGCAATGAGAGAGAAGCTGTTTTTGTGTGGTGGCACAGCACATTTTTGTAGGACATCTTTGGTCTCGTGTCAAAGGGTGTGGTGTTCCCCCTGTGCAGGGCAGAGAAGGAAGGAGGACAGGACAGTATTGTCCAGGGAGGCAGGGAGCCCTAAAAAGGATCATGAGACTGCCTGTCTGGGTGAACCCTTCTTAGGAGCACTGATCTCTAATGGACTTGTTGGAGAAACAGTGAGTTTGTGCATATGAAAGTGATTTGGTTTTCTGGAGTTTTGTGTGCCTATTACAATGCAGGTCTAACTGCTGTCCTCACCTTGCTCTGTTCCCTGTTTCACAATAGGACCTCTGATGGGACCTCCTCACAAACAAATCCAAAATTATTTGGGGCCAGCCCAATTTACACTCGAAGACCAAATCCCCAGAATAGACCACTGGTTATTCTGGTTTTATCTTCAACTAATTTCTGGTTTGTGTTTGCAATAGCAACGAGGTGACAAAAAAAAATCTGTTCAAACATCAGCATGTCTAAAAGACTGTAAATCAGGCATGTTAAAACACATAAAATGATGAGAGCTGAAATCTGTTTAGAAAATCTGTTTGTTGCAGAATCATGGCCATGTGGATGTGGAGAAGCTTGCCTGTAGTCTTGGAGGCATTATTTCATTGAACAGTGGCAAAGAGTGCTTTGGGGTGTGTGTTGCTGTTCACAGCAGTGTCACTTGAGCAGGCACACAGAGCTTTGAGGTCAAGGTTTTCTGAAACATCCAGGCTTGGCCTAATCCAGGCTAACTTTCCTCACACAGCAACTGATGGTGCAGTTTATACATATGCCAGAAAATGAAGAGTTTAAACCTAACGCTATGGAAAATCTTACACAAAGAAGTATTGTCAAAATTGGGAACCATTGCCTCTGCCATATTAGACTGGTTCTCAGCCATTCCATAATGGAAGACTGACCCAAGTACTGAGACTTCATAGCAATGACTGGAGAGGGAGAGGTCTGAAATCCCTGCATCATTAATGTAATAACCAGCACAGTGTTGTCAAAATAAAAACATCTGAGAAAAGACATCACTGCTAAGCAATAGCATAGAATATTGCAGTGTTTGGAGTATGATGTATTCAGAGTCTAATGATATATGAAGTTTTAACAAACTACTTGAACACATCCTTACTTTAAACTGTTTGACAGTCTAAAGTGAAATGGTTGCATCAAAACCATGTGTTGTTGTTTTTTTTTTTAAACAGGACCTTTCTAAATGGCAGAGCTAATAAAACCAAGGACAGTGCAATTACCTTCTGTTCAACTGCCTTTTCTTTGAGATTTAACAATGAGAGATATTTTATTTATATTAAATATTGCTGTGTGTAGCTGAAAATTTCATTTGGTTTGAATGAAGAGTTCTTCAGGTCAAACCAAACTCACTATTGCTGTTTATTCTTACTACTGGGACTGGTCTAGGTGCTCCATTTGCTTTTATTGCAAAGCATCTTGTCTTTAATACCACACAGATGTTTTTTTGTGAATAAAACCACAGTGTTAATGCATTCCCTGGCTTTTCAGTTGAGGAGGTGAGGCCTGTTGCAATATGAATCCTGAACAGGAAACCCCAGATCCCTTAAAGTCAATGAGTGAGGTCAAAAGCAAAATTTCCAGGCTCCTGTGGAGTGCTCACTGGGGCAACACAGGCATCACAAGTTTGTGGGTACAGGTCAGGCAAAGCAGCTGCCTGACCAGCTCTACTTTTCCTGCAGAAGGGCATCTCCTGTTCACCTGCCTGCTCACACTGGCATCATTTATGTCAAATCCAGAGTTGGATTTGCAGTTGTCCGATGTCTCTTCTTTGACTACAACAACAAAACGTTGTAGCTGTTTTGTTGAATATTGCTTGGACTTAGTGTGTTATACAGTCAGGCCCAATGGAAGGAAGATCATCCCCGTCCCCATGGAGACATGTCACACTTTTCTCCTTATGCAAGGGTAGTGTGATTTCCTACATCTTGTTGAGCAGAAAAGAGCAAGGACATTTCCTAGGACCAGCAGATAGGGAATGGGAGAAGGGTCTGGGGCAGGTGCTGCATGGCAGGCTGGCAGCTATCCTCTCACTGCAAGCCCTGGCAGAGAGGAAAGCCATGAATCAGTGCCCACAACATCTAAGGCCAGGGAATGAGTAGATTGGGAATGCTGGTTCCTCCAGTACTGCTGGGATTTAAGCTGGGCACAGAGAGCTGTGTGATTTAGCAGACACAGATATGCCAGTATCTCTAGCAAGCAAGTCTTGTAACAGTCAGCTTGATTTTCTTCCTTCCTCTCTCCCCCTCGATCGCATCCTTTGTAATATCCAGATAAATCTGTGCCTGTCTGGGCTCAGTTACAGCATCTCTGCTGGAGGGTGATCAGTGTCCATGTCTCTGCTAGGGGATGCTCAGGGCTGGTTGAGCCCACTGCCAGGCAGCTTCCACCAGCTCCAAGCTCGATGGTGACTCCCTGTAGCCATCTGGAGCTGGTCACGGCCAGCCCAGCCCTCAGCCATACACTGCCAAGGATGGAACAAAAACTGGAATTGCTGAAGGACCAGAGGAGTGAGGGGAAAAGGGTGGGGAGCAATAGGGGGGAAGAGCACAAAACAGCCCCATGAGCAGGTCTCGTGGCAGTCCAGGACAGTTCTCCTGATGCATGTTTCAGCCTGGAGGAAGAGCCCAGGATGAGTGCAGAGAGGAGCCAGCATGTCCCAGTCACTTCCAGCCCCTCTGAGGGGTGTGTGGGGAGGGAGGTGTTAACCCACCACAAAACTCTGCAAAGGAAGCACCTTTCAGTCTCTGAATAATCATGTCTTTCATTCTTAGGGGCTCTGTTTGGATTCTGTAAAAATCTGATTTCACTTTTTGTTTAGCACTAGGAAAACATTATCTCAACCAAGCAAAAACCTGCTGAATTGTTGTGCAGGATCTGGTTCTCTCCTCAGCTGCATGAGGAAAACCCTCATCTCAGGCTTGAGTGTGCTGATTTATATGAAACTGTTCTTCAAAATTGCTTAAGGATTCTGTGAATGCTGGGACAACAGAGGCAAAATAGGGTCCCTTTTCCCAACAGTTCTTGATCACAGGCAGCAGATCCCAGATTACTTTGGTGGTGAGGCCATGCTCAGGCTGGCCATGTTGACCAGATGTACCACCCTCAGTGAAATCTTCCTTCCTTCCTTCCTTCNGACCTACTGGCTCAGAGCAATTGATTTTTTTTCCCCTGGATCTGCCACTGCTCTGCTCTCCCCTGTGCTGGAGAACTGCTGGGCGCTGTGGTGGTGGTGCGAGGCCTGTGACCAGATCCTGGCTCGGGCAGTGATGCATGCCTAAATGCAGGCTCTCCCACATTCACCTATGCTGCAGTGTGTCCTTCTGCAATGCCAATTACAGCGTTTCCAAGCTTGCAGGTGGAAGTTGCAGCAGTCTGTGATCCTGGTGAGAGGTGGGGGTTTTCTGCCAGGCGCCTGTCTGTGCAGTCACCTACAGGCCTGCTGTCATACTCGAGTTTGTAACCCTTTGAAATACCAAGCTTCAGCTTCCACACATACACACAAACCTGCTAACAGCCTCCATCAAAAGTGTAAGTTTCCAGAAAAAGTATGGAGTTGCTTGACAGCTGATGACAATAATATACTATTTCAGTCAGAGGGTTCAAATGGTGCTGCTAAACATCACTGAGCAAAGCCCCTTAAAACACAGTGATCATAGAAATGTCACTGAAAAACAAAAAAGGGCACATCTACTGTAAATTGCAGCGATGATGTAAAGCAGTAGGACATTGCTGTCTTCTTAAACTACTGAAAGATAATAACTTATTCTGGTCCCAGTCATAGCTCAGGTCTCTGATCCCTTTCATCTCATTACCCTGCTGAGCAAACAGTAAAGCAATTTCAAGTTTCAAAACTGATGCCCTGCTGGACTGGGGTAATGCCTTCTAAGATACAAAATGGAGCATGCTTTAAGTGTGTCACTCTTTATCCCCAGACTTTGCTAGCCTTCAAATGCCAAGTTGGGCACCTGTCCCTACCCCTCTGCTGTTAAAAGAAAATTTGGTTGCATGTGGACAACCTTTTACAGCTGTTTGAGAAGCTGAAATCAGAGGAGGATGCCAAACATTTTTTTACCCTTATAATTACAGTTGGAGCACAGCACATT
>VXBC01006641.1:34942-69927 GCA_013399945.1 Ploceus nigricollis
CTGATTTTGTTATGAAAAAATCACCTTACTGTCTATCACTGAAGAGATGCAGAGCAAGTAGCATGAGGTTGCACTTGTGGTTTAAATATTTTTTCAGACAAATAACTAGATTAGCCAAGATAGAGTGCAATTTTCAGCTGACAGTGCCTGATGCTTTTTGTGTTTGGAGTTTCTGTAATATGAATTAACAGTTCTGATCTCCTTTGTTTGTGTCTGTATTGAGTTTGAGACTTCCTTTTGTCCCTAAGCTAGCCATATAATTTTCAGGAATGCTTATATTGCTATAATTTAGCAATCAGTAAAAAAGTCCCTGAGTACCAGTAGGAAGCAAAGAAAATGCTTTGTGGACCTCTCTGATGGAGAAATTCTTTGTGATCAAGAACAGGGAGGCTGGGTACTGGTAGTGGTTAATGGTACTGGTCTGGAATAGAGGTTTATGTCTTCCCTTTGGAAATGAAACAACTGGGAAACAGAGCACCTCTGCTTAGTCCCTCTCAGGACAGGCCTTGGACAAGAAACCTCTCCGAGGTCGGCTAAGGAATTAATCATTCATAAGCGTGAGATTTGTGTTCACCTCTCTCTCTTCAATCCCAAAAGAGGATTTTGTGTAGCTGTGTATGGTTTATTTAGTCTTTCAACTTTCACTTTAGCAAGAAAAATAAATTCATAAAGGTTATGTCACCTTCATTTGAGGATCTCATCCCACTGGTTTGGTTGGAAGGATAGTCTAAAGCAAGATCCATGGGTACAAATTCTTTATGTTTCATTTGAATCTTGTGAATGGTGTTTCCATGGGAATCACCTGGCAGTTGGGCAGAATATGAGGGAGTGGATAAGTGGTGTCACGGAAGGAAGAAAAAGTACAGCAGAAAAACTCTTGTGAGAAAGCAAAAAAATTTTGCATTTTGAAAATGACAAATTTGACTTCGTATTCTCTGTGGACTTTGCCGGGCAAGCAAATGCTGCCAACAGTACATCTGCTGCAGGACTGAGGATGTGGCTCTTGTGGCCAGGAACTGAATCCTTCCCTTTTATTGTGTGTGGATTAGGTGCCTGGTGCTTTTTAGTTTCTTTCTTTTTTTTTTTTTTTTTTAATTAATAAGGTAGAATGTTGGGTATTGAGAATGCTTTTTCTAGACGGGAATAAAGTAGTTTAGACAATGCCAGAAGTGAAACATATTTCCAAAGCAAAAACACAGCAGAAGACAGAGATCTTGTAAGTGCAAATTCTTTTTAAGCTGCACAGATGGCCCAGCCTCACAGCAGCAGGAGGATGGGAAGAGCCCTGTATTTCCCTGCAGTGCAAACAATGATGACAGCCTTCTCCAGTCCTTACAGCAGGCTGAGGGGCAGACCTGGAGGGGAACCCACTGCAAGCTGGGAGGTGTAAGGAGTGCAGACAGTGCCACATGAACACTTGCATCGTGCAAGTGTAATGAGCAGCTTTCCCATTTACCATCCTGGTTAATGAAGGTAATACAAGGAGGAATTGCAGTTCAACAGATTTCCAGGAATGTACAAGGCAGAAGTAGCAAGCAAATCTGTAAGACTTCTGATTTGTCAGTCATCTGCCATTGTCTGAGAAAGTTAGCATGCCGTACACTGTAGTCTCTTCATGATGAATATGATGTGGGCACTGTGCCAGGATGTAATTATTCAATATGATGAAGCAAAATCCTATCTATTTATCCTGTTTATGCATCAAAACTCATGCTTTAATTTTATTTTCCCACATGCCAAATGAAATTTGATGTGTTTTATTTGAACGTAATACTACAGTTTGTGGTATTAAATTGTACAAAAACATTTGCATATGATAAGTATATTGCACACTGTCTTTTAAATTCCTTAATGAAAAAAAAACCAAAATTGGAAGTTCTCTTATTACTAACGGGGCTGTGTAGACAGGAAAACTTTCACACCAGTGAAATTTCACACCAGTGAACTAACAGGTGGATTAATAGTGCCATTATCTGGATCTGGAACAGGACAGGCTGGAATATATTGATTAGACATCAGCAGTTTCACTCTGTCAGTACAATAGCTTAAGGGCAACGTGATTTGGTTTTGCTTTTATCTAGAATAGGGCTTTTCATTCTTTATCAATTACAGCATTGCTTCTTTTTTACAATGCAGAAAGTTGCTGACTTTTGAAAATGAACCTGCACAGAGGCACGATCTGTGTGCATTTTGTGAGAAGCTGCATTCTCTCGATTCTGTACTGCAATTATGGGTCACAGTTAATCTGAATTCTTCTGTCTGGTTGCAAAGTAACTGTTAGTGTTAGCACACAGTGTCCATATCCACTGGATGCTTTGCAAGGACTTGTTTTCCTTTAGTTGATGGAGAATACAGCAATCTAACTTTAATGGAGCATGAAGGAACGGAGTTTTGTTCAAATACATGGGAAGGCATTTGTGAGAAAGTTAAACCCAAATGATTTAAGCAAATGACTTATAATATAACTGTGTGTCATTTTTTGCAGTACCTTTCTCAATAAATGGTTTCTACAAAATTTCCCATCTGGCTTAGACTTGAGTATTTACATGAATTTAGGAATACAGTGAAATTAGTGTTTCAGTCCTTGGTGCCATTGTAACAGACATTTGCCTTTAGCTTAGTAGCTAGGATTACTAAGGGGAGCAAGAAGTATTCTGATCATGTAACTGAGCAAAAACATACAGAAAATTATGCTCTTCCATGAGCTCAATGAATTCCTGACCTGAGTAGAGGGACAGACTTAACTTGGACCTGAGAAAGAGTGAGTCTCTGTGTAGAGTGGGTTTTTTTTTTTTTTTAAATTTGGTTGTATTTTTGAAGGTGTGTGTGGGTTTTTCCCCTAGAAACTGAACTTGACAGAGTTTTTCTGGCATTTTGGAAGGGAATCAGGGTATTAAAAAAAAAAAAAAAAAGAACTAAAAATCTGACTGCTATTTAGAGGCTTATGCAGTAGGGAATTTAAGCTGTATCTCCATGGTTTTTTCGGATACGGTATGAATTTTTTCCAGCTTGAGTGAGAGTTTCTCATCATGCTGTCACAACTTACTGTTTTAGCATTGGCACTTGTCTCCAGTGTGTCAGACAAGAGGAGTAAGTGGGGTTGCAAAGGACTTGCTTTCTCTGCTGTGTTTTTTTTTCAGCAGTGTAACCCTAGTAGTGGGTCACAAGAAGTGTTTTGCTGCAGTGATGTTGTTGACCACCCTGAAGTTTTCTACTAACATAGCCTGGGAAAAGAATTGTTTTGCCATTCTCTAAGAGAACTGTAGTGAAGAAAATGAGTTTGATAGGTTTTAGTTTGCCAAAAACCCACACAACCACTTGCTTGCATTTCACTCAGCTTTATGTGAGAGGCTGTAGCCTGGCTGTCATCTTTCCCTTTTCATCTGAGGGACAACACTGTAGTAACTAGCTCACAGAATTTTTTTTGGGCACATCTCTTTGGAATTACAAATGCTGAATTATGAAAAATAAAATGCCAGAAACACAGGGATGAAGTGACTTTCAAGTGGAGGGCCAGGAGCAGGAGCAGCCAGTCTGTCCAGGGTCCCAGTCTCAAATGCATGGAAAGGACAGGCTTTTTAGGAGTACTGATTTTGAAAGCACTGACATCTACCCTCAGAGGTGAAAGTCTTGTGATGTATTTTCTTTCTTAGCAGCAGCAGGCAACCCTCACAGTGAGGACTGGAGGCAGGCAGGAGCTCCCAGAGGCTGCTGTTGCTGGATGAGCAGCATAAACAGGTGTAAGCCTAGAAATACTTGGTTATGTTGTTCTCTAGATGAGTTGTTTTTTTCTTTTAATGTGTTGCAGAAAATGTGCCAGTTTCCATGGAATGCTGAACAGTCAGAAAACAAAGTACAGTAAAAAGAGGGAGTGATAAATAAATATGTTCACAAGCTCCTTCGTGAGGTGTCAAACATGTAGAGGTGATGGGTTATTCATTTTCCTTTGTCCAGTGTGGAGCTGTTTTTCTAAATAGCTAGCCACTTCATTGTAGTGCAAGGGAACATGCAAATCTGTGACATGTAGAACATGCATTACTGTGACGTAGAAAATGCCACTGGCTTTTCTTTCACGTGTGGAGAAGACATCTCTGCTCTTAGGAGGAGGGGACACTGTCTCCCTGCTTGTGGAAACAAAAGTGCTTTCCTATGCAGCTGTTGAGAGCCCTGTTCCATTAAATAAAAATAAAAAAAAATTGTGAGCCACCTGGGCACCAGTTAATCTTCTATCATTATGTGTTTTATAGTTGGTCACTTCTGTCTATGGATCAAGGGAGAAAAATATTTCTGTTAGTGAAAACATGAATCTGAACTTCTGGACCTGAAAATGGGCTATTTTAATAAAGTTAGGTATTGAAAACTTATACAATTTCCAATGCAGAATGAAAATACAAGTTTATTGGTTTTCCAGGTTACAGTATATACTTTTGACAGTTCTGTTTCTAGATCTAATGTATGAATATTAGAGAATCATAGCCATTTTACCTCTGTTACACTGTGTGAAGAGAGAAGGGAAATCCTGATTTGAGTAACAGAGTCTTCTCTTATATAGAATAGTATAGAAAGAATGGGCAATCACAATACATAATTCTATGGTACACTGTAGGCAAATACAGTGTGAAAAAACTTCCTTAAATAATTAAAAAGTGAATGTAGGTAGAGCAAATATACACAGATATTTCAGACTGAGGGGGTCTTAGTTGAAATTACGAGTATATAAAATAAATAGTAACTCATATAATATTTTCAGGCCCTTACATTCTCAATGTAACTTAAAATTTTGAAAATGTCAATCTTCCTGATCTCTCCAAAGATGTGAAAATCCTGCAGTCAGTCACAGAAGTAGTTGCAAAATCTGTTTAGTGTACCCTTTTTTCCTATGAGACCCCATACTTTGTGTTCTAAAGCTGTTTATTGCAGCATTTCCAGGCTTACTTTTGGGTTTCTTGCATTTTTGGCAAGAAGGGTTTGTGGGAAGCTCCACAGTTCTGTCTGGAAGAACTTTCTCTTGGACTTCACTGGATGAGGGTGATACCTTGGCCAAGTATAATCTCATCAGCTAACAGATATTTTCTACAAAAGAAAGAGCATTGTTGTAGTGAATATAGTCCTGTTTTGATAGCAGTTTTGCCAGCTGATTTCAGCAGGCTCAGGAAATGCCTGTTGTGTAATGATCTGTACAATCAATGGCATCCTTTTCAAAATGTGAGCGTCTGTTTCAGACATGATAAAAACCTTTTTTTTCTTTTTCCCAAGTCTAATAGAAAACAATAGATTTATTTTTCAGAATTTCCACTTGGAAACAATGACATGATTTTTCAAAATGAAGTGGCTTTAAAAAGGGCAGCAAGTTGGTATATTCTGAAGTGGTTACCAGGTATGTGACTGTAGTTATGCAGCTGCTCTTATTTTTACAGACAACATTAATAAAGATTGATGGGCTCCACTGCATCTAATTACTGTGTCCAGTGATTCTGAAGATGGTGAGCTGACTCCAAACATAGCTGCCAGAAGTCAGAATTTCTTTTTGCCTTTTCCACTCTTTAATTCTTGTACATGACCAATATAAATTTGCTCGTTATGACTTCTGTGCCCTAATTAGGAGGGGAGGGCAGTGGGCACTGTGTGGCTATAAATGAAGGCAGTTATTTAAAATATATTATTGTCATTTTGGTTGTCATTTGGTTGCCTAACAACCACATCTGAAGTTGAGTCTTAGAAATTACAGGCAGTGACTTAGGATCATAAGTGAATTGTTGAGGTGAAAAATCTTTCATCTACATTTTTCTGATGCAATAGATACAAAATATTTATTATTTACTAACATCTGCTTAGTTAAAACCAGCAGAAAAAAGTCAGTGATAAGAAGGCATGGGATGGAATGGCATTAATTTTTACAGGAACTTATACCAAAAATCTCAATGTGCTGGAAATCTTTCTAATTTCTCCTGAAATAAGCACAAACTTGGAAGGATATTCAGTCTGTTTTAATTTTTGGTGGTGGAGTTTTTTTGCTCCACTCACTGCATTATTTTTTTTCCACTGTTATCTTTTCACCTTACTAAAGAGCTGTGATTTAAGAAAATATGCACAATAAAAGTGGAAACAAATAAAATTTGACAAGTGAAAGACAAAATTTTCAAGATTGTTTGGTAAAAATTGCCCAATATGTAAACCTTTTTCTTTTTTTTCACACCAGAAAAAAAAAAAAAGTCAGGCTTCCAAATTACAGGTGGAAATTTGAAGAAAATTTCATGAAAGCCTGTTCTAAATTCTTTCTGTCATGCATTTTTCTTTGTTTGGAAAGCTTACCAACATGTTGGAATGCAGATCTGAATTACATCTACAGGACAGAGGCTACATAGGGAGTCCACAAAGCAAGATTAAAGAATGCTTTTGACTTCCGTGAACAATGTGATGGATGAAGAAGGTGATACCATAAATTCAGGGCAAGTTTTATGCTTGGCAGGATTGTTAGACTGTGCCTCTGTGTACAGAGAGTGTGAGGAGACCTTGGGAATGCAGTGTCTGCATTTCACAGGAGTTCATAGGCTTTCTGCCTTCTTCAGGCAAATATGTTTGCACTGTGTGAGTATATTAGGTGCAGAAATCATTACTATTGACAGACTGGAGTTTGAAAAATTATGAATGTGGTAATGAAAACAAAGCAGTAGGAAAAAACCGTCATTGCTGATGACTGGCAAATGAACAACCTTTGAAAATGGCACTCCAACAGAATCCTCAATTGCTGTCCTTTAATTCTTGATTGTGATAGCAAACACTTAAAAAAAAGCTCCCTGATGTTTTATAATCAGGGTTTGTGTTGCTTGAAGGACTCTTTGATTCAGAAGTTGTGCAGAGGGACGTGGAGGAAAAGAGGGCAGAAGTAACAAACATTTAAATTATCCAAAGACTTATACACGAGCTTGTATGTATGCAGCAGTTCTTAAAAGTAAAACTGAGGCCTTGTGAGTCTATCAACAATTTCTTTTATCTCATTCCCATCACTTAGGAGTATCTGATGTTACATGTGAGACTTTGTACTGTTTCTCTGAAATCTGCTCTGAAACACACTTTAATGTTCTAGTTCCTTTCTTCCTAATTGTTTTCTTGCCCTTTCAGTTACTCCTGAGATGGAGCAAATATTACTAACATAAATTAACTTTTTCAGTTAACTGAAATTGTTTTACTACTTTAAATAGTCGTATCACTTTATTCCTGCTAAAATAGTCTTCATCTCTGGCAATTCATCAAAGGAAGATGCTATGCCTCTCTGAGACCAAATCAGATAAGCTGCAAGTTCACTGAGTGTAAAGAATTCACCTTTTTTGCATGTAGATACTTTTGAGCACTTAATGATAAAGAAAATCTGATGGGTAGGTTAGAAGGGTAGTTTCTAGTTTCACTTCCTAAACGTTTTGCAGTTTTTTCTTTAAAAAAACACTTTAGAGTTCTACTTTAAAGATTATCCTTTGATTACAAGTCTGAGCTGGCCTAAGGTCCCGTGTTGAAGATTCTTATCTTGGAGGAGGCTGTATTTTGTACTGAGGATCAGAGCTAAAGCTCCTGCAGGTTCTCCTGACATTGCCTCAGTGCCCGTCTGTTCACACCACATGGCCCAGCATTTGGTTCATGCTACCTTGGCTAAATGAACCCCTGGGATTTACAGAGTGACTTCAGAGAACAGGAATCATATGCAAGATGTTTGCTTTAAATAGATATTTGCTTTAAAGGTTTGACATTTTGATTTTTAAAATACTGTGCTTGAGGGTATATTTGCTTGCAGGCAAGTCTGTATTTTGTTTCTTCTTCTGGGGCAGGGGCTTGGTTTCTGTGCATGCACAAAACCCAGAGGACTCATTCTTTAAAAGGTGCTCAGTTCCCCCTTGCTGATAGTATGGATCATAGTAGGTGTTAAAATGGTTGTCACCAGCTGCAGAGTAATGAGAATCTGAGTTCCTTGTGAAGTGGAATAATTTATATTCACCACCACTCTGAATGTGCCCTCAAGGTGACAGATTCAAGACTTCATGCATTAGAAAACTGCATAGTGCCAAAAAAGGGATATGTTTAATAGAATAGTTATTCTTATGAGAAATGCATTTCGATGCCTTTTATCTTGCTGCAAACCCTTAAGTTGGAAAAGGATGCAAAGCTTGGCTGTTACAGTATCTGAGAGTAATTTGGCTTTGTGTGTAGAATTAGGCCTAATATATTGTTCAGTTTTGAGTCCTAAGCAAAACCAGAATTCTAGGATAGATATACAATCAAATATGTGGCTGCATTTCCTACCATTTTGTCATCAGAAACAGGCAGCTCCTACTTTAAAGGGTACCTGATTTCCATTGCTGGAGAGCTTTATCTGAAACGGGAGCTTAACAGACATATTGGCCTCCTTGATCCACAAACCTGAAACTGCTAGCTGAGGGTGTGAAAAATGAGGGAAATTACCTTATTGTCCCCATCTCTGGGAGGAGTGATTTGGGCTTTGGCTCATCAATAGCCGTGTCTGCGAGGCAGGGATGGCAGTCACCTGAGGTCACACCTCTGTCAAAGAGAGTGGGTGGGCAAAGGGCGCTGGGCTTCTCTTGTTTCTTTGTTTACATCCAAAATCTAGGCACTGCCTTGATGTGGAGCAGACTGGTGCCTTGGTTGTTCAATCTGAAGAAAATAAGGAAAGATGAGAGATGGAGGGATGGCAAGAGGAGGAACAGAGGATAGAGGGAGGAGAAGCTAGAACAGAGGAAGGAAGTCTGTTTCAAGTGATAGAGGAGTAATATTCCTAGGAATAAATACAAGATCTTTATATCAGTGTAAGGAATACTTAGAAGGACCAGAGTTTTTGTTTTGGCTTTATTTGTTTTTGACAAAGCAAAAATAGCAAATCAAATTCTCCAAGGAGAAATGTAACAGGAATAGAACAAGCAGAGAATTAAAACCTGGTCCCAGAGGTATAAAACCTCAATTTCACTCGTCACAGAATAGCAAGGGGGAATACACTATGCCTGGGGAAGGGTGAGCTGTTTTCTGTGTTTGCCATGATCTAAAACAGCTGAAAAAAGGAATCTTTTTCACTGACTTTGGAGGCAAGGCAAGAGGTTTACCAATACCAGCCAGAAGAATCTCTCAGTTGGTAAAAACTACCCTTGCAGAACAACTTACCCTTTTAGAAAGCAATTCTGGGGTGTATTTGTTTTGGGGTTTTTTTTTGCAGCCCTCCCTCTGCTTCCTAGAATGGAACTGTTAAGGGATCATAAAATATTAATGCTAAATACAGACAGAGCGGACATTCACCAACCCATATAAAGGTTTACTGAGCCTGTGCTTGGTTTTGAGAACCTGTGAAGTCCTAAATATTTAAACTGAAACAGATAAGAGGAAATGTGGAAAAATTGGTATTTGACATCATCAGAAAACACTGCTGATCCACAGGTAAGAAGCTTAAACTCTGAAAAGGAAAGTGGAAGAAAAGGGAGCAGATAAAACTATGCTTATATGTTTAATTTTGTATTTTGAAAGTTAGAGATTGAGCAATCTTTCAATTTTTTTTTGTTGTGTTGTTTTAGGGGGTTTTAGCTTATTAAGAAGGCTTTTAGCCATAGCAAATTTAAAAGTGTTCATGCTGAAAATTGAATTAACTCATTCAAAAACAGTAGCTTCCAGAAGTTTGAGTTCTTCTTACCTCTGACTTCTTTCTTCTCTTTCTTTCTCTGACAAGCACACACAAAACATGCACTCCATCACCTCAGGATAGTGAAAAAGGTTTTGAAATTCCAAACGGCTTTTTCTTGAAAAGTTCTGGTTTTGAAAAGAATGCCTTTGCAGAGTTAAATTCTTCCAAGCTTTAATGGCTCTATGTAATTGCAGCATGTTCTCTGCTATTTTACATTATCTAATTTTAGGTGAACTGTCTTCATGGCCCTTGGGAGGACATTTCACAGTCTCAGTGCAAGCCTACACTTACACATATTCTATGCTTGCACCTAAAAAGAAAAAGAAAAAAAAAAAAGTGAGCAAAGAAAATGTAACTGCTGCAATTTAAGATTGACAACTAGTTGGTTGCTGTCACCTATTTTTTTTCACTGCCAGTGTAGGAGGCAACTAACTGAACAGCATCATTTAGCACATTGCTTCAAGGATCAGAGATTAGTGTCTTCAGCCTGAGAAGTCTCTGTGGTATAGGCCAGTGAAGGCTGTGATAGTGACACATTTATTTCTGTGTGCTTTTTCTTTCTTTAGGTTTAGAGCATAGCACTTTTTAAATTATATTAAGCTTATCCAAACTGAAGGTGAAACAAAAGCATCTGTTCCCTGAGATTTGTACTGATTTTACACCATTTACCCTTCACACCATGGATTTGTTGGGTCTGTGTGTGAATAAAGGATACTTTTATAAGATTGTCTGGATAAGGGACTTATTTTCCATCTGTTATTCTCCTACTGGATCATAACAGCAAGTGGACTCTCATTCCCACCTCTTCCCCCCTAAACTTTTCCTTCCCCTTCACCTTTGTGATTATCATAATACCTGGAGGTCAGCAGGTTTTGGTAGTCAGATACCATCTTGGTAAATGTGAATGAGAGAGTGAAGGCATTCGGTGTTTGGGTAAACAGTAACAATCATGTTTCACTCCAGTGGTTTTAAATCAGGCAGCCTCTTCTCGTCAGCCCATATCCTGCAGCATCTCAAAAGAAAATGTTATTTGTGAAAGTGATGTTTAACAGATATTCTTGTATGCTGCACCATTTTTCTTTGAGTGTGGGGCTGGTGAAGAAAACTGCTCCCACAACAGCATTTCTGTTGGCACTATTATGCCTTCAAAAACAGAAGTGCATTACATCCACTGAAGGATGGGCAGAGATCTGCTACCACCCAGAAGGAAATGCAAGCATTTCCATTCTTCTGGTCTCCAAAGACCGTGTGTATAGCATCTTGTGTTGATGATAAGGTCGTACAAAATGGGTTTGTAGAATTATATTTCATGCTTGTCTTTAAAGCCTTTGTTCCCAGTGTCCGGTGGCCACATAATCTCTGTCTCTGTTTTGATTTTTGTTGAAGTTCCACTCACAATGCTTTCATTGAAAAGCTTTGTGACAGGAAGGTATGCATTCCAAAACCTAAAAAAACTCAGGAAATTATCAATTGAGGAGTATTATCTTAAAAATAATAGTTTTCAAGTAAATATTGTAAGTTAGCATTATCTCTCTCATGATTTTAGACTGCATATATGTAGTTTGTCATTTCTTACCTAAGGGTCCTTGAAAGTCCCATTTTAAAGTTGTTTTAAATTATTTGGTTTATGGATAATTGTCAGATTTCATGACTTTGGAGCAAAATCAGTAACAACATCAACGAAAGCAAAAGTTGCTCTGGAAAATACAGTGGAGAAGAAAACACATTCAAATTGAAGACAAAATTAGTGAGGTGAGATCAAGTTAAAATATGATGGGAAACAATATAAGGTATTGAAGTAGTGTGACCCCCCTTCATGGGGAATAACGCTCTTCAACTTTATGTTGTAGAAGGCTGAATAAATTGCTTTTATTAAGCTAAATTATATTACATTAATACTGTACTATACTAGAACTATGTAATACTAAAAAGATACTAAAGAAAAACCTGTGACTGTCTCCAGACAGTCACGACACAGCTCTTACCTAATTGGCCAGTTAATCTAAACAGCCATCACTGGTGTCCAATTAACAAATCACTCTTTGTTAAACAATTTCCGTAACACATTCCACGTGTGCCAAGCAACAGGAGCAGTGAATAGAGATAAGAATTGTTTTCTTCTTTCTCTGAGCTTTCTCACTGCATCTCACAACTTCCCAGGAAAAATCCTGGGAGAGGGAATCATGTCTCTCTCTGTTCAGAGAATGTGACTACTAAAATAAGGGTATTACCAAACTCTGTCACCCCAGTTAGTGAAATATTCTGTGACTAGTAACTATGGAAGGAATTCAGAGAAGTTGAAAAGGAATAACCATTTTAGACTGATAATTTTTTTTTAATTAATCAGATAATGGGTTGTTTCTTCTTGTCTTTCTGCAGCCCATATAGAATATAGGAAATGTACCTTCTATGCAGAGCCAAGAGGTTATTTTCTAATCTGTGTCTTAACAGTTTAGTCAACACACATCAGCTGCTACGCTGGTAGAAATTATGTGAGCAGTGCAAGTTGCCTGCTTTTTTTCAAGTAATTCCCTTTCATCAATGGAGCAAAACTGTTATATACACTTGCCAGTATCTGCCTCTTTCTCCTGCATACTGGCCCTTCTGATGACCCTCTGAGCCCTTTGGTTAGTGGCCTCAGTCTTTATCAAGAAGAGGAGATGATGGTGAGCCATCAGCACCTCTGTTCTGTAATTCTGCTTCTTTGAATTTATTTTTCAAGCTGCTCGTTATCCTTGTAGAATCATCAAATGGTTTGAGTTGGAAGGGGCCTTCCCAAGGCCCTCTAGTTCAACTCCCCTGCCATGGGCACAGATGTGTTACAGATCAGGATGCTCAGAGCCCTACCCAGCCTTACCTTGAATGTAAGTCCAGGATGGGCATCCACCACCTCTCTGAGAAATCTGTGCCAGTGTTTCACCACCCGCATTGTAAAATAATTTCTTTCCAATATCTAATGTAAATTGGCCCTCCTTCACCTCAAAACCACTACCCCTTTTCTTATGTCAACAGCCCTACTAAAATGTTTGTCCCCATCTTTCTTATAGAAAGGTCACAGTAAGGTCTCCCTGGAGCCTGCTCTTTTTCAGGCTGAACAATCCCAACTCTTTCAGCCTTTCTCCATAGGAGAGGGGCTGCAGCCCTCTGAGCATCTTTGTGGACTCCTCTGGACTCACTGGGGCAGGTTCACATCTTTGCTGTGCCGGGACCCCAGAGCTGGAGGCAGCTCTGCAGGTGGGGTCTCACCAGACTGGGGCAAAGAGGCAGAATCCCCTTCATCCTGTGCTGTCCACAGTGCTTTGGATGCAGCCCAGGACACAACTGAGCTGCCAGCACACGTTGCTAGGTCATGTCTGGCCTCCTGTCCCCCAGTACCCCCAAGTCTTTTCTCCTCTGGGCTGCTCTCAGTCCATTCTGTGGGACTGACCTGACCAAGGAGCAGCATTCTGTACCTGGCCTTGTAGAACTTGATCAGATTCCCAAGGGCCCGTTTCCTGAGCTTGTCCATGTGCCTTGGATGCCATTCTACCCTTCAGGCCTGTCAGCCTCATCACTCATCTTGGTGTTATCTGTATTCACTGAATTACGTCCAAGCTTGTGGATTTATTAAAAATTTGCCGAGATGAGTTTGGACTTGGTTTTTAGTGTGCATGGTTTCACTCAGTTTAATAGCAGAGCCCTTTCTCTGTAGTGGGCCATTGACTAAGGCATGTTTGTATCCTCTTGTTAATGAGTGTATTAAAGCAGCATGGCTCAGGTGTGAATTGAGGAGGTGACCCAGTTCTGAGGTGGAGCCCTGCTGCATCTCTGGGACTCTGCTTGGCTGGCAGTTGTGAATGGGATTTAGACCAACCTTTATTTTGTAGTCTAGCAGTAGATGCTAGCATGGATCTTGCACTTCATTATCTTTCATTTCACCTTTTCTACATTCTTTCAAGTCTTGTGCAAAGTTACTGAATTTCACAGCTCAGAAGTTTTCTTTATCACAATATCTTATGTTTCCAGATGTGTTCTTCACTGTCTTGGCAGCTTATCTTTTCTATTTCAGTGAAACTTCTCTTGCAGCACTCAGATGATTAATGCATGCCTTTCTTTTTAACTCTTTGTCTGCTGTTTCTTCCTGCATTTTCCCTATCTGCTTCCCTCTTCCCTCCACTCACTTAGATTCATGTTTTCCTCGTGCAAATCCTAATAGTTTTGTTGCAACACTCCTTCTGAAAATATTTTCTTCTGACAGGCCTCTGTTTGCTTTTGATCTATGCAGAGATTGTGTCTGTGTCAGAAGAATCAAACTGACCCAAGCATTCAGATGAGCTTTGTTAGATCCATTATTAGTCTCTGTGTTAGCACAGGGTTTAGCTACAAGACTTGGCTTCTGTCTTCAGCAAGCATGTGCAGTTGGTTCCTGCAGTGCCCTGGGTGCCCTTAATATTATTTGAGTTAGTGATATTGAAAAGTGCTGACTGACTGTTAGCAGTCACATTAATTTTTGAAAACAGCTTCTAGAACTTAATTTGTCTTCAGATTATTTTGGTGGGTTACCTGGACTGGCAACAATCTGCTAGATTATTCCAGGGAAAACAACATACTCAGAGAAATGCAAACTTCTTTTGATCAGAGTTTATTGCAGTCATACTTACCCTCAACAAGCAAAACACCTGTAGGGATTTAGAGGCCTTTATTTTAAAGCCTGTCTGACTTTTGTGGCGCATTCCTATAGGTCATTGCTGTGACCTTAGAGAAGGTGCAGCAAAAGGCAATGCCAAAGACAGAAGCTGTGAATACCTTTGGTGTCTAACTGGTTCAGACTGCACCAACTTCAGAAGCTGAAGTTTTGTTCAAAGGGACACATCCTGCTGGTACCACTTGTGTTGATTTTTAGTGATGTTTTCACATAAGAATGCTGAGCTAAAATTGTCTAAGGTCTGTGAGGAGCCTTTCTAAAAAAGTTCTATGTATTGGAAATGTTTTATTTTTGTCTCTTGCTTTCTAGATAGTACAGATTAGGACTTCCTTTGAGAAGAATTCTGGACAAGAGAGATACATAAATCAAATTGTCTTTTCCTGCCTGTTATAAAACCTTGTCTGATGATAAGGAACATGCTAGTTTAACATTGGAATGAATCTTATTCCTCTGACAGCGATGTCTTGATAAAAAGAAAATGGGAAACCTCACCCAAGTGAAGTCACTGGCAGACACTGGCAGCATCCAGACTGTTCAACTGTTGGTGCAAAAGTCATGGAACTGCTTCTGACTACATTGTTAAATTTTCTGATTTTCCGTGAGTCCTGCTATGTCCACAAATCATCACTGAGAGGCTCAAAGTTAATTGAAAAAGCAGTGTCAAGTATTAGCTTGGGAGAGTGTATCTGCAGATGTCTTAAAATGGCTGTGGGGCTTATTTTGCACTGTGGAATCATAGAACTGTTACAGCTGGGAGGAACTGTAAAGCTCAGGGACACCTTCCACTATCCCAGGCTGCTCAAAGCCCTCTCCAACCTGGCCTTGGACACTTCCAGAGATGCTGAATGCACAGCCTCTCTGAGCAGCCTGTGCTAGGGCCTCACTGAGAAGAATTTCTTCCTAATACCTAATCTAAATCTACCCCACTTTAGCTTAATGCCATTGCCCCTTGTCCTGCCACTCCATGCCTTTGTGAAAAGTCCCTTTCCAGCCTTCTTGTGTTACTGCCTTTAGGTAATGAAAGGCCTGTCCAAAGCCTTTTCTTCTCCAGGCTGAAGAGGCACAGGTCTCTCAGTCTTTCTTCATAGGAGAGGAGCACCAGTGCTCTGATAAATATAGTGGCCTCCTCTGGTCTCATTTCAACAGGCTGGGGACCCCAGAGCTGGAATTGTAATGGATGTGGATGTCTGTGATGAAAACCATACACAGAAAGTGTTGGTAGCCCTTTCAGCTTTCTGGCTAACATGGTAACTTTCTAATTTTTTATATATTTATATGTCCACTGAAAGTGGGAGAGATGTCAACTACGTGGCTGTTCATTCAGGTTAAAAGGTGGGAAAAGGCTGTTAGTTTGTATCTGTTAGCAAGCATTGCCCTCTCTGGTTCTCTGTGTTTGGTGTGCTTAGCTAGATCATACAATCATTAAGGCTGGAAAAGATATCACAATTCCAAGTGTGCTGAAATATTTCCAAAATTTTCAATGCTAGGAATGTGTGATATATTAAATCTGATGCTTGTCACAACTTCTCTTTCTTAGATTTCATCCTGCTACTTGTTATCACCAGCACCCTAAATACTACCATTTCTTTTTTAGAAGCTGCATGTGTTATTCGGTGTTTTGGAGCTCGAATATCTCTTTGCAAACAGCCCTGAAATGAAAAGATCCTTTTGGAAGTAACTCTCATCAGGACAAAGCTGCAAAGTAATTTATACTTTCCAAATACTTGGAAAGCACTATCATATGTTCCTCATCATTTGGGGAAGCTGACTGTGTTTAGCTGTCACAGTAATTTTTTTATGAGCAAGTGCCTCCTGTTGTGATAACTGCTCTATTGCTTATCATGGGCCTCTTTAATGCCAATCATTATTAGTGAGAGCTTTTCTCCACGGGACCAAACTCAATACAGTGGATCTTCTCCTCCCCACTGTCATCCATCTCCCTGTCAATTTCCTGCTGGCTTTTTTCCTTTGTGCCAGGATGTGCGAGGAGGTGGGATTTGAAACACTCCAGTTTTGTTGGTAGGATCAGGTAAAAATGCTCAGCTGCTGCTTACAAGGAGAAGTCCTCTGGGTCCAATTCCTGTTCATCAACACTGAGAGAGTGGTTGCACACTCATTAATACCAGATCAGTGCACTGTGGATTGGCAAGCAGTGGGAAATTTGGTTAGAATGGTGGGCCTGTGACTGCTGAACACATTGAATGCACAGTCTGGCCTTTCTGTGGCTTTTTGGCAGCTGTAGGAGGACAGGCAGCACTTGGTTCAGAATGTAGCCTGCAAATGCAGTTAACCAGTGATCTTCTTTTCAACAGGTCTTAATTAGAGCTGTTCTTAGTGCCTGACCAATGCATTGAGACACAGCTCTGGGACCTTTGATCCGGGGGTTGGGAGGCTGAGAGCTGAATTTTTAGTAAAACTGAGACATAGTCTTAGCTGTTACTGAACTCTATTATTTATGGAAATGTTATCTCTGCCTTTGGTGACTGTACAGTTAGATCACCAATGCTTTGAAAAATCCAGGCTTGACCATTTTCATGGCAGCTGTGCTCTCTGCAGGGATCATTAATGCATCCAGCTACAGGAGGAGCAGAAGCTTCTCCCAGTGGATGTACTTGTCACTGGCAGTGCAGAGCAACAACAAGGTCTGTGCTTCAACACTTCTAAATGATGAGCAGCTGAGACCAGCTGGGGATTAATATGTCTCGTGGGCCCCTCAGGTACCTGGTCTGTAGAGTCTGGATGTCCTTTGTGGAGAAGTGGACATGGGCTAAAGCACCTTTTTGTTTTGGAGGAGTCGGGGTTAGTCTCTGCTCTGTTGGCCAAGATGCCAGCTGTCACACAGGTGTTGGTTGTTCCTTCTCCACTTAAAATGGGAAGCAGATGCATAATGATGGCTGTTAAACTGAGCTGTGTTATAGGATTATTGCCTGGCTTTATAGATTGAATAATACAACACCTCGTTATTCCACTGGAAGCTCTGAGAAGAAATGTACAGTTCTTATAATCCCATCATCTCAATCCCTCAAGACAGTTGGGCCCGAAATTTTATTTTAATTTTTGCCTTGAGCAGACTTTTCTGCCAAGTTGGATAAAGAATAGAAAAGCCAGGGACATCTATAAGAGAGAGGTCAGAAAACAGGTATACATCCTCTTAGTGTTGTGACAGTGTCAGAGTGGAAATGGAAGCTTGTTCATGCAGGTCCCTGAATGGTCACTTCCTTGTTTTTCATTGGAAAAGAAAGACCACCTAGGGATGTGGGTTATACAGTGGTACCAACTCTTAGAATCCTGATTCTTGCAGGACTGTCCTGGATATTGTCTAAGAATTTGCAAACCTGGTGGACAAAACACTACTGTCCTGTGAAGAAACCAGATGTGCAGGGGAATAGTGGTAAAGAGGACAAGAAACTTGCAAGCTGAGGGACAGAAAACAAGAGTAGGAAGACGAGATGGAGCATGTAAATTGGGAGAGAGTTAAATTTAAGATTAGTTTTTCAGCAAAATAAGTTAAAAGTGCTGTGCATTATCAAAAAAAACTGTAAGCAACTCCACTGTGAGATTGTGGAGCTGAGGTGGGAAGTTTTGAGTGCAGCACTAAGGAAATGCAGTGGCTCACCCAAGCTGTTACCAAAGCAGTGGGGTGGTCAGAGACCTATGGCTTGACCCATTTTTCACTTGGAAGAGCAGAAGTTCACAAGTTCTGCTGTTCCTGTTAAGGAGATGCTGGAATTCTTCATTGAGAATTTTGGAGCACTCTTTGCTGCTGGAATAAAGGAAGAAAAATAAATGTGCAATGAGAAACATACAGAGTTGTCCCTTATGAAACTACTGAGCTGACCCCAAAACTTTAAGCAGGCTTGCCTGTAAAATTGGACCCCTGAAATAAAAATATGTGCTCTGAATGGCTTCTTAAATGAAGTATTTGCCTTGCCATGGCTGGATGAGAAAATGCTGTGCAAGCTTTCCCTGAAGCTGCTCAGTGGGTGACTATAAAAGCAGAGTTAGATGTATCCCCTGGAGCCACAAATCATGGTTCTGAGGAGGCACATTGGCTTCTGCAAGCTTTAAAAGTGATATTAAAATGTGAGAGTTATGTTGGAAGAAAGGCCATGTGCCAAATAAAAGCATATTTAGGTCAGGAGAGATTCTCAGTCTCTGTCTGTGGTCTATTAAACCAGTGGTCTCCAAAGCAGGGTGCATGCACATCAAGGTGTGCATAAAACAGTCCACTGGGTTGTGAAAAAATGTGGGTTTGTGCTATTAATATATTTTAAATCTATGTTTATTTCATCTCTAGCTTACAGTTGTTACTTTTTCTGTATGTTTTACAAATTGCATAATATGTTAGGATGGTGGTACATTGGGAAGGTGGGGTGGATGTCTCAGATTTTTTTCCCCTGGTGCTGTTTACAATTGCAAAAGTTTGGAGATTACTGTGGTAAACCATAGATGTAGCCAAGATCTGCATGCTGCACGTAGCACAGCTGTGGTGAACGGTCTTGCATCTAATTTTAGGACTTAGAAATATGTGAGCTACATGGCCTGAGGCAGAACCCTGGTAAGAGAAATTGGAGTCTTTGGGAGGAAAACAGATGATTATAAGCTAAAGAAAAATCCTAGGGCTAGGAAGAGACAAAGAGACAGTAAAACTGCTGCCTTTGCAACGTGCACGTGAGGGGAAGGGGGTTGTGGCAGGTACCTTTGCTTAGCATGAAGGCCGTGGAAGCACCAGGGCAGTGCTTCAGTAAATACCATGCTGGAGCATTTGGAGCGGGGGGGGATCTGCACAAGAAAAGAAATAAAACGCAGTGCCCCCAGTCTCTCAGTCCCAGCTGACAGCCCATCTCTTGTCTTCCTGGGGCTCACACAAAATTAAGATGAAGAGACTGGGGAAAGCCTGGGATTCTGGCAGTATTGGGAGTTCACCAGGAATTAAAGGGCCCAGCAGCATCTGCATAATGTTATGTCTAAAACCACTGGAGAGCAGGTGCAGAGCGTGACACCTGCTCTCAGGACAGCTGCCCTAAGGAACAGGTAGTGAAAGAGAGTGAGGGGCTAAGAACTTGCTTATAGCACAGCAAAGAAGGGGTGCACATACAAGATGGAGCAGCCAGGGTGCTGTATTTGCTGCAGTATATAATCCATTCCAGTGCCATGGATATTGATGATTTGGCATTTCTTGACTTTTCTTTTCCCTGTTCCTGTTTTGTTTGTGCTGTCACATATGTGAACAGAGTGGTGCAATGTTTTTATTATGTCAGATATTTTATTATGTCAGTTCTCATCGTTGAGGTGACAGGAGAAAAATATTAACTAAGTGAAGCAGAGGAAGAAGATAAAATTTGAAACTGCATTAATCTCCAAATCAGAAAACTATTTTCCTTGTGAAAATGTACATTGTGAAATGTACCTATGTACATTTCATATTATTAATATTGACTGTGCTCAGTAGATTAGGGAATACAGTGTTTAAATATGTAATTTTTTAAAAATGGTGTGTAAATGAACGTGTGTGTACATACCTAGAGAAATTACACTTGTGCATTTATAAAATGTGATGTTTTGAGCACTAGAAGCAGCAACGGTAGATTAGCCACATCTAGAACTGCTTTCCTGAGTTTTAACAGAGTGCATAAGTCCTTCAATGTTGTGAACGGGGTGACTGCACCTTTGTCTAACACTGTCTTTGGGGTATTTTAAAAAAGCAGTGTATAAATTGGTGGTCCTTGGATGGGCAGAAAATAACAGTTTTTTTCTAAAAAACTAAATAGTTTCCTCTATGCAAAAATGCTCTATGTATGTGTGATATGCAGTCTTACACCAACTTGCTGGAAATAATTTTTCCATTTTTAAAGAGCTAATCAGATAATTTTTGAAAATTAGAATAATGGTATTTTAGAGGTGAGAGCTGTGCATCAGCAGTAGAGACTATTAAATAAGACATGATGTTCTGATGGCCTACTTAGAAGGATGGCAGCAAACAGCACAGGACATGATGGTCTATTGATATGCTTCTGTCAGCTTTTAGTGTTCAAAGGACTGTTTAATCATATCCTGACCAAGTCAGATTGCATGCAAAATTGTTCCCTTTAGTTTCAGCTATAGTCTCTAATGCAATTTGCAGGCTCCAGTGCATTTGAGTTTATATGAATTTGTGTGAGCACACACTCATGCTGGTGTGTAAGTGTCCACAAAATACTACAAGCTAACTTTCTGTATACAGTTGACCTGAAATAGGTGCATGTCTCATTAAAACTCTTACAGAATGTGATTTCAGTAACATCACACTCTTAGAAGTAGCATTAAGGTCTCAGCTACAGGAAATTCAGAATTCGTCTTTGTGGGCTGAGTCACTTTAATTGTAACAGTTCAGTTTGTGTAGACTGTATTGGCCTTAAAAATCAAATGCCTAATAGCTCAAGCAATGTCTGTGTGAGCTTCTCTGAGGCCTCTGTAGGTGTCACGAGACAAAATTACACAGGGAAGAGCACAGACCTCCAAGACAACCAAGGCTTGGCCCTAATCAGGAGCTTAAATCCATAGAGGTTTTTGCAACAGCCTTGCTGGATTCATAGGTGAAAAACCATGTTTTTCAGTCCATCAAAATCTAGGGCATCCTTGTCTATCGAAACCTGTTTTGTGGCCTTGTAGCCAGACAAATGCTTTTGCCTTTCCTAGTAGCAACACAGGTTCTGAAATAATTCTGCGAGGACAAGGGTTTGTCAGATCTTGGTTGTCAGGGCTTGCCTGAAGCTTTGTTCTGCTCTTTAACTCTTACAGCAGGTGCCTGAAAGAGTGATGTTACCTCATCAGTTTTAGCTTTAGCTTGCTTTTTGGTTGTATAATTTAGTGCCTATTTTTATAATAATCCTCATCAGTTTCTTTGCCTAATGGGTAGAACTAACAAGTCTCTATTCTTTTAAAAATAAGCTATCTGAATGGCAGCATGGAGAAGAGCAGACATGGGACAACAGCAGAGGCCTGAAATCTATGAGCACAAGGTGGTACCAGAGCCAATCAAGCTACAAGCAGCCACCCCACCTGCCAAGGGGTGTTGAGTAGACTAAAGAGGAATAAGCTTTCATCATCAGCCCTGGTGTCTTTCTCTTGGAGAAAAGCTGTGGCCAGGAACGTTTTACCATAACCCTCTCTCCTATTCCAGGCTAAGCAGGATTCACGGAGGAGCCTGTGGACAGCATAACAATACAGAGAAGGGAGAGGTATTACAAGGTCTGTAAATTCAGAAATGGTTTTGTTATAGTTGGCTGTATTTTTTTATAGTAATAAATAGATTTGGACTATAAGAAGTTCCTTCTTTTAAAAATGTTGTAGTCTAACAATAAGTTCTTAAATTCTTGATTCCTTCCAGGGAGTGTTTATGAGGCCCACATAAACTGCATGAGCTGTACTGCAGTACTGTCCTTAGAAGTGGGCAAAATGGGGACATGGGGATTATACTTGGCGGGGGTTACACTTCCCTTGGCTGCATAATGGACACAGATAAAGAAAAGAGGAAAGCAAAAAAATTTTTTTTTCATTGCTATTAAGGAGAGCTTCTACCAAGGTGTTTTGTATGAGGGAAAAGAGCAGGTATGCTAGAAATCCTTTGTCTGTCTCGGCAAGGGATGAAGGTGGAGGTTTATAAACCAAGTGAACCAACAAAAGATCCACATGAGACTGAGCTTGCTGCCAGGTTTGCAGGAATGTGAGCCTGTGCAGTGCTTGTGTGTCCTGACAGCTCCAGTGCCAATATGAATTCCAGAATACAAGAGCAGCAAGAGGCCCTGCCCCTGGACCTCGTCGCCAAAGGCCACACTGCGGAGAGGCAGTTGTTTACTTTCATAATATTACAGCTTGCAATCAATACTCACACAGTTTTCTGAGCCCTGAGGGGACAAAACGAATGGGTTTTTTCTTTCTATCTGGAGTCCACTGGCTTGTGCCTATTACGTGAATAGTTTTTAAACCAGCTCACCATGATTTTGAGAGGAAATTTCCAATGCAGAATTCATCTCCTGGAAAAAAAAATCAGAAATAAATAGAACCATGTTAATCACCTGATTTTCATCCCCTTACCCTATCTAGCATTGCTGTGCTCTGTCCCTTCCCGTGCTCATCTCAATGTTTCTGCCTGTTTATCTTTATACTATGACCTCTGTGACACCTTCCAAAGTGTTGGCTTCCTAAGCTGTCATAGAAGAGCAGTGGGAGGAGAGGGGTTTGGAAATTTACTCACAGATGTCCATCTAGACCTGAGAGTAGCTGGCACTTTGCAGAAGCTTCATCCTTGCACTTAAATGTGTGTATCAGCAGCATGCTCAGGCTCAGCAGATATGGCATACAAGAGCACCATGCAGCACATATTTTTGAAATACGTTTTTAATATTGGGTTGGGATTCCCAAAATTAGTTCTGTGCAGAGCTGTGAAGCTCCATTATAAATAAAAATATTTCTCATTCTTACTAACACATAAGCAGCCAACTGTTTTTTTAATAGCTCAATAGGTTTCAGTAGGATGGTTGGCTACAGAGGTTTTGTAAAGAAAAAAACAAAACCAGTTTTCTGGAGTAAAGTACAAATTTTCGGAATGAAGAAAATGTCTTTGAATATTTTTTTCTTATAATAAAGTATTTTAATAATTTTAACATAATATTAAATTATCTTCTGCAAAACCCTGATGTTTTTGGGAGGGTAAGGGTAGAGTGCTTTCCAGAGTGTATTGTATTGATAGACAAAATTTTCAGTTCTTGTGGTTTTACCTCACAGGGAAAAGTTGCGGTCTGTTTTCCTCTCCTACCCTCCATCCCATAGGAGTTTTCCTGTAGTTTATCCAATTTTTCTCTCATCTGCACCATTCCATTGTTCCCCTCTGTATTCTTGAAGTTTTCTTTTGCTTTCTTGTTTCCCTTCAGTGTCTCCCTCCTTTTTCACCAGTTAAGAGCCTGAGGTGAAGGCTGCTGTTTTTTTCCTGTTGAAATTGTTCAGTTTCCTCAATGCATTTTGGTGCTTTGCACGGGGACTCATCAAGTAGAATTGAATTGGTTTCAGAGGGTAAAATTTGGTCATAAGCCCTTCATGATAGTATCCCAAATACCTTGGGGATCGTTGGTTTCCAGCCAGAACCTTGCAAGACTGTCAGGTGCAAATCAGAAATGGTGTTGATTATTTTTTTGTGAGTTATGCAATTGAGACACTGAATGTAGAACTCTCGTGCAATAGTTTATAGATGGTGATTTAGCATAAACAGAGTACCTATATCTCAAGCCCATGATTAATTAAGTCAATCAGTTGCAGTTCTGGATCTCAACTATGTTACTTTTTGAGTGATAGCCTGCTGCATTTTCATTAAACTGATCATATAACTGATCTCTCTAATTCAGAATCCTTTATGTATTGACAGAGTCATGTTAATGCTGACCACACCTGCCATTTTATTGCTGTAAATACCCTTAAAGATAGATAGAGTTTTAACCAGTCAGAAGTAAAAGAAACAACCTGAAACATGCCTTTTCTATTTGTTCAGAAAAGATCACAAGGCAAATTAATTCATCTAAATCAAGGTGACGTGCCTTCAGGTGGGATGGGTGGAGGCCAGAAATAGTCTTTCTTTTTCCCACAGGTGTTTCATTTAGATTCACTTTAAAGTTTGAAAGGCTGAAATGAAAGCTAGAACAGTTAGCTTTTTTGACTTAAAGGAGTTAGAAGCAGGACAGTCTTGTAATTACATAAATAAATTTAGTGGGTTTTGCTTTTTTTTCTGGAGACTGCTTGTTATTTTTTTTAAGAATTCCCTAATGAAATTTGTTAGATTTGTTAGATTCCTTCTTCATTTATCATGTATCACTAATCCTTTTGCACAAAGAGAGGAACATTATCAGCTATATCAGGTAAAACCTTTTATTCATATGGTTTTGCTGATGTGACACCACATTTAGGTGGGTTCATTCAAACCAACAGAAAGTGATACAGTGAAAATTTTCAGAAGGAATTCAGTGTCTCACCAAATGGAGCAGACCAACCATGATGACACTTCCAGACCTGCTGGACAAGGAGAGGTTCATGGGTTTGAGAGGGTTCAGAATTGGGCTTGTGGCCATTTGTTTGGGTTTCTGGATATTAGCATGCACATACTTGCTATTCACACAGATATGTTTGGGTTCTTTTTGACATCCATAAAATTCTGGCCAAGTGGTGTAAATGAAAATTCTGTTGACAGAAGCTGTGGCATTGATATTTCACTTTCCTCCCCACAGTGAGAAGTTGTTACGAGGCCTCTGCTGTGCTAACACAACACTTGAACTCTCTTGAAGATATAAGTGGTGCAGAACCCTTATCAGTCTGCCTAGCCATAGATTTTGTACTGTTGCTTATCACTCAGTCAGGGGGTATTTCTACATGAAGCTGGTAGCAAGGGAAAACAACCCTAACAGGATTCTTGAAATCTGAGGCATCACTTTCTTCCATGTATCAAACTCTGCTTTGACACCAGGGATTCAGCAACACATTTTTAGAAGAATTAATTTAGGAATCAAGATAGTTATTAATGTAGCTTTCGTCATAACCAGGTGGGTTTTCTACTTAGAGATATAATTTCAGATATGCTGTGAGCTATATTACTTAAGTATCACTGTTTGCCATAAAATGGTGTTCTGTGTTGAGTGTTGAATGTGAAGATGTGACTTCTGCTAGCAGAAAAGGGTCAGAATTCTCATCAGAGAAAATGTTTTTCTGCCTTAAATGCTGCAAAATATTTTTTTAATGTAATGATGAAGATACATGGGTTTATTTTGAGTATTTTTTTATTCCTTTCCTTACTGCTATTAATGATATGTAATTAGTTTATTGTCCAAGAATCTGTGGAGACACCTGTCAGGAGCGCTTTCACTGACAGGGCAATTTATTTGAATAGTGTAGCTATTGAATGGTGCTGTTCTCCTGGCAGAAACCAGGAGACTTTATAATAAATTGTATTCTGGGGTAAGATATAAATTCAGTAAACTGAATTTCTGCTTTACCAGTTCAGCTCCTCTTTTCAGTGTTCTGGCAAAGTGGGACATTGTGCTGCTTACACAGGAGTGCTCTTGGAGACAGCCACCAGCCAAGGCCTGAAGCTTAGCACACAACATTTGTTTATTTGTTTATTTGTTTATAGCCGCTAGACAACTTCACATTTAACAGCTAAAGATCAAGTGTGACTCAAACACTCACGTTTGGACACACAGTTTCTCCAGACTCACACCGTGTTACTGGTCTAGTGGCCATGGTGTTGGTGCCTCAGTTCACAGTGCATGGGTAAAGGGTTCTTTGATGATAAAAGCAAGTGTCTTCCCTCTTTCCCAAGCCCCATTGTGTGTAGGGCACACGTCCTCAAGGGCAACATGATCCAAAGGATAACTTTCTCATTTGTAGGTAAAAATTAGTGTGTTGTGGGCCACTGAGGTAGCAAACTGAGAGCCAGTTGTCTGGTACCTTGTAATTGTTGCAACCATTATGTTATTTTCTTAGTTTTACTGCTTTCAGGTGAGCGGTCTGCATTGTGTTTGGGTGCAAGGCAGACAAGCAGATGTTATGCCACAAAGCCATTTGTGCTTTTTGTCACGTGGTTTGGCTTTTGAAGTGATTCATGCCACTACTGTGGTTTCAATTACTTTGAAAACAGTGAAGAAGTCTGTACTTGGAATATACTGACTGCCTTTTGCAGTAAAATCTTACCTTTTCTTCCTTCGGCCCTTTTTTGTGCATCGGTTTGATTTCTGTGGAAGAGAGCTCTGGGGAAGGCATTTTAACCCTCTGTTCTCCTGTTGCAACCTGTTCAGAATTGCAGGCATGCTCATGCAGAGGCTGCACGGAGATAATGTGGTGCCTTTGGACGTGCCAGGTGAAGTTACAGAGAGAGAACGTAAGGCTGTCACATCTCGGGGCATGTTTGATCAGCCCTTGTTTTGTAAGGTTGCAGTTTGTGTTCTGCTGATTCCAGCAGCAAGCAGTCAGGGAAACCTGTATTCCTAAAATGTGCAGTGGGGACTGTGTGGTTCTTGTGCAGGAATTAGCAAGCACATTTGAAGTGCAGAGATTGTGTTGTCAAGTGGACAGAGCGCCTGACAGGAGCCTGAGAAGAATATGTCTTTCTCCAGCCTGTACATTGAGTCATTCCGTGATGTTTGGCAAATTGTTTCAACTGTTTCCCCCCACAGGAAATAGAGGACCTTGCTTTACATTGAGATCTGTAAGACATAGTATAATATATAGTGATTATAAGGATACAGTTCTTTGCCAAAGCTTGGATAATCATTGTTAGCAGCAGTATTAATTTTAATTTGTTTCCGTAACTGAATGGGGGTTTCACATAAGCAATTTGTCTTTCAGTTGGGCAAATTGATTGTTGATGGTATGGTGCAGACGTTTTGATGATATTTTTTTACTTGTAAGCAGAATTCATGTTTTAATGAGAGTAAAGATCTTTATAATTTGAAGCCAATTGCCAACAGAGGTTTTCAAATTGCCAATGTAAGGTTCAAGTAATTTGCATAAGGAAATACTGATGTTTCAAGTATCTTTTACATTGTTACAGAAATAGTTCATGTTCCTTCTAATATAATATTTACACCTTGTTTTGGAACTGTGTTAGCTGCTGCTGAAAAGATCATGAAACTAACAGACAGAAACCCATTTTTTTTGTGTTTGCATCACATCCTGGTACCAAATGACCAGTGGTTACCCTCCCCAGCTCTGGTCAGGGAAGATTTGAGATTCTGCTGTGAGGTAGTCTCCCACATGTGCAGGTGGCTTTGCTGCTGCTGTGGTTTGTGCAGCAGCTCCTGGATTTCAGGCTGGTGGTCTCTGAGCTATGGCAAAACAAATAAGCATTGATTCTAATTAACTGAAACATAGTTGAAAACTGTGATGAACAGGACCTGTTAGCATGTCTGGATTGTTGGTTTGAGTGTTTTCCACAGAAGCCCAGATATTCACTGTGGCAATATGCAAAATACATTCTTCATCTTCTCTTCCCGCCTATGCAGGACATTGCTTAAAAAACATAGGTTTGACCATAGGGTCTCCATAGGAATAGACCACAAATTAACTGGTTTGGTGACTGATCACACAGAACAACAGTTGAATGTGCTGTGTCTGCTGCAGGAACTTACACTATGAAGGCTCAGTGAATGCTAGTTTGTCCTAGATATGTCCTTCTTGCTGTCTGCCACGTGCTCACGTGCTTTAGAACATACCTGAGTGGGGCATTCTGAAAGCCATTCCCCTGCGGCAAGAAAATCTCTTCAGCTTGAATTCTCTTTTTCTTTGCTGTCCTTTTCATTCAGTTTTCAATTCACTTATTTATATTCTCTGTCTCCACTTGTTCTCCCAGGAGATGCCAGGCAATAACCTCCTGTGCTGTAGATATGGGGCTTTCTGAAAATGCACAGGTGAGGTAAATTGAGCAAGACGAGAACTGATTTTAATTAATTCACAAATACTGCATTATACAATTATATATATTGTTTTAAGAGTGGAAGCACCTCATAATACCAAAGCTTCAGATTATTAATATTCCCTCTACAGTGGTCCCTAATTAGTTAGAATAGGTTTGACCAGTTCTATTTTCGTGCTGTGATAACATACCAGGCCTGAAAAGGTCACACCTTCTGGGATCCAAAACAACTCTTACAGTTTTGCTCACATAAGTTCCTTAGCAATTAAGTCAAGTTGATAAAAATAGAAATAATAAATGGAGAAGGCTGATGCTGATATTATAGCTTTTATTTGACATTGCTTTGGTCAGAGGCTTTAGACTACAGAAGTTTCTTCAATGTGAAGAGATCTGCATGGATTAGAGAACAAGATCTTTACCAAAATTTCTTTGACACCTTATTATGGTTCTTTGAGCAAAACTGGGTTATCTCTGGCTGCTCTGCAAGCTGAAGCATCTGGGGCTTGCTGTAATCTGTGTTTTGCTGTCAGTATCCCTAGAGGACTCATTGCCAGCTGAAGAGAGACAAAAAATGATGCTCCCACCAAGACTTCACCTTTGCTTCTCTTTACTCTTTTGTCAAGTAACCTGATGAAAAGACCAAGCACTGGTAGCTGGGAGTTTTCCCACAATCTGGGAATTAGCTGATCATGCAACCATTTGGTCTCTTACTACTTCAGCCTGACACAAGTGTGTCATCACATAGGAGAGAAGCTGGCATGCAAAATGCTTTCCCATAGCCAGTGCAGTTTTTTAAACCAGTGGTGCACAATAAGCTTAAAGGAACAGGCATAGTGATAAACATCTGTAAAATCAGGAGTCCCCTAGTGTTCAATCAGGCAATTTTATACAACTATGAGCCCTCAGTTTCTTTGCCAGTTTGTTCAGTTGCTTTTAGTCATCTGTTGTGAAAGGTATCTAAATTCTTGGATTGCTTTGCAACCCTCTGTTTTCTTAGGAACACGCATCAGTTGCAACTGAAGGCATAGCTTGGGGTTACAGTACAGTGATATGTAAAATCTTGGTTATTGCTAACCTTAGTCTGGTTAACTTCAGTCTAACCTTAGAAAAGTTTCATTGAATAATGATCTGTAAGGTGCTCTGACTCTTTAACCTGCTATTCCACCAGGTTCCATGTGTTTGCCAAGCCACATAGCACAAGAGCTGGGGGTATTAAAAGTGCTGTTAAAAAATGAATTACTGATTTTTTTTCCACAGTCCAAATGAGGCTGGATTACCTTGTCTTTTTTTAAGCAATGACACTAACCTCTGAGAAAAAAAACATTTTATCCAATAAGTAAAGTCGAAGTCTGTTTGGAAAATGAGGTGTTTTGAGAATATTTTGAGAATGGGATACAGTGTAAGATGGGAGCATCTGAGGTATGTCACAGGTGACATTCCTGACTATTTTGTTTGACCTGAAACTGTATTTCTCAATGCTTAGCAGTTCAGAAGCTATTCTTGACACAGTATGTGGCCTCACTGGAGTCACAGTAGCTCTGCTGTGCCTAAATCCATCATATACATTGTGTATTTTACAACTCTGGGTCAAACTGTGAAGAGCTGAGATAAGGAATACATTAAGTAGTTCATAGGTGGTGAGACAAGAGGCTGCATCATGGTGCAGGTGGCAGCTGATCCAGCTCCTCCATCATAACCTCAGGTGAACTCGCTTGTGCTGATCATGGTATTTCTCCCAGTAACCCTGCTGAGAGCTGGTGAGAAAGCACTGACCCCTTTGTGAACCTCACAGGCTCCATATGCCAAGGCCTGAATTGCCACCCAGGTGCCAGTGAGGTCAAAGAGTCACAGGAAGATGCTGTGCAAAGCATCCTCTGCAAAATACATCAGTTTCCATCTCCCTCCTCCTCCCTGGCCCTGGCACATGGAGGTGCTTGTCATCAGGGCAGAGTTTCTTTGTGAGTGTTGGAAGTGAGGCTGGACCCGCCTGAATCTGTGCTCTTGCTTGTTGTGCTCAGGTTAAAATTGATAGCAGAGGATTTTGATTCTCTGCTGTGTCTCATGCTTTGTGCAATCCTGCACCTGGCAGCTCTGGGCTGCACACAGCTTTTCCAGCTTCCCTCCTACTCTGTATCTCCCTGCAAAGGCATTTAAACCAGACTTAGCTTCTTGATGTGTGGCCTCATGCATGCAGAAAAAGACACACGCTGTCAGTAACATTTGTGTTTGTCTTCTTTTCTCTGTTTCTTCTACTTTTCATGCAAAAGGAGTGTCTTAGCACAGTGTTATAAGGTTATGTTAATAAGGATAGAAAGTAGCCTGAAATAATGCTCAGTGGGTAGAGATTGGTGTGTTAATGTATGAATTTGTATCAGGACAGAAAGGCTCTGCAGAAAAGGCCCAGGTCTTCATTGCATTTTCATTGCATTTGTTTGTTATGGGTAGAGAGTTTTTGCGCATAACACATGCTGTCATCTTGAGCAGATTTCTACAGATAAACATTCTGATCATGTGTACAGTCAGTGTACTGTAAGCATATCTCTCAAAGTGTAAGTTTAAAAGTCAATTCCCAAAATCTTGTGGTTTAAAACACACTGTAGGCAGGTCAGTGGGCTGAAAATGTGATTTTACAATTCTGAGGAAGAATCTTTTCTTGGGAGTGGATTGTATTTAAGGAAAACTATTGTATTCCTCATCACCCTTCGATCTGTATATGATGTATCTTATATGTCTGTCTCTTCTTTTGTGTTGCAAAGGGAGAGTTTTCTCAGGGTGTTTTGTACACAGTTAGACCTTGAAGTTATTACTAGTCTGTGTCCTTGGTCTATTAAGTCAGTGCTCTGTGTTATAAACCTCATTTTGGAGTTTGCAAAATGAGAAATATACTGAAATACCTCTGTCTTTTCTTTTTCAGGATATAAAGTTTTGAACAGTGCCTCCCCAACAAGTGTGATGAGAAATGGCTTTAGGAAACAATACCCAGAGAAGTTATTCCATCATCCCCTGCTTCATCTTTGTTGAGGTGAGTGCAGCATTCAGCTGCCAAGCCTACCTAGAAGGCAGCTCTTCCCTGCAGGAATTAAGTAATTTGTTAGCAATTTTATTTGTAGCAAAGGGTGCTGTCTTAGTTGATCACGTAGATATCCATCTTCATACTTAGTGCCATCAGATCCCCCTGAAAAAAGTCCTGTGTGAGTTATCCAGATCTCAGGTGCAAGCATGCAAGAAGAGGTAGAGACACTGTGTATCCAAGACTTCTCTGGATTTCTGACTAGTCCTGTGGTGGGCAGTAGCTACAGGTGTAGGTCAGCAGCATGTAATTGCTCATCCTCCTCAGACCTCTCTACATCTTGGTGCTGCACAGGGACTAAAATTCATTCAAGGAGATTTCTTATCTCACAGTCTGATGGTTCGTGGGCTTGGGAAGCAACACTGAGCTCTGGTTTCAGTTCAGGTGTTACATAAAATGTAGATGAGGCATGCTTGACCTTTAAGTGTGATGAAGAAACTTGGCTAGCACAAGGGCTGAGAATTGTCTAGCAGTGAATTTACAGTTAATGCTCCATGTCTTTGTTAAGGGCAGTTGGTGTGGTGGGGTTTTTAATTATTAATTTATTATTTTATTATTTTAATCCATACAGACGGCACTTTGTGGTTCTTCTTTTACTTAGCCTAACACTGATGGACTGGCCAACATTCATTATTCAAATCCATGATTGTTCAGCTGGTGCTTATAAGGCTGGGACAGTTTTCCTGGCAAGGGAAGCAACTCTGTGTTTCCAGGGAGGATGAAAGCTTCCATCAGATTTAGAGGGTAAAAAGGAGATAACTGCCTGTAAATAACCACCTTCAGAGCCACCTGTCTGATGTAGCTTGGATGGAATGCTCACTCTTTGGCCCAAGTTCTGAGGCAACTTGAGCTCTTCCATAAGAGAAGTGCCAGGAACTATCAAAGGATTAATTGTTGTTCTGATGGAGACAATGGGTCACTGCTTTATTCTAACAGCTAGAGAAAGAAATGGTAAAAGTGAGTGAAAAGCAGAAATTAGGTCAGAAAAACACCCAGTAAAAACAATCAGGAATCAGATGTCTCAAATTTGTTAAACAAGCAGCTCTGAAGACTTTTAGTCCTCTAATGAAATGAATGATAGGCCTGGTTGGCAACTTATGACAGTGACATAAATTGTTCCTCCTGTAGATAAGACTGACATGAGGATTTTTTGCTCCATAAATGTACATTCCTTGTCTTTTCACATAGTTGATTTGCTGATTAAAACACAACATTAAATTAAAAATCAGTCAAAACCAGAGAGGCAGTGCCTGAAAATATGTTCTCTCTGCTACGTTCTTCCCCTCTTTGTCCACACTACAGATTTTTAATGTAGCACAACTGGGACTACAAATTCATAGACTTATGTCAAGCACTGTAGCATTAAACAACAGGAAATCTAATTTCCTGCTGGGAGTGCAGAGATGATTGATAGTAGCCATTCCATCTGAAAAGCCCCTGTAAATCTTAAAGCACACTGGAGGTGTTGTTCTTTTCCCACTGCTGTGGTTTTGAGACTGAAGTAAGTGCTTTTTTTTTTTTCAGAGGAGCTGCCCCAGACACCAAGCCCTGTGCTGGATTACCTGGGTTAGGACAGATCCTATTTTTGTTGCTTTGAAGCAACCATGAGAATTGATTAGCAGTGTGACACCTTGCTGTTGCTGTGAAAAGCAGGACAGCTAAAAATAATGTTGCCTGTTTTCCTGACAGTGTTTTTCTGTGCGAGAGCAATCCAGCAGCAGCCATGCTAGCTGAACATATTAGGAAAAGGGATAGTCAGTAAAAAATTACCATAGGCCTGTTCCCCAGAATGTGCTGTCTCCCCCACTGGAATCTTGTCCTCTGATTAAAAGTTTTAAGATATTTGCTCTTAAGAAAATAATGCTGAGCCTTGATTGTCATGTCAGATGCCCTGCCAGTAGGTATTTGCTGACTGCCTACTCTGCAGTGTGCCTTCATGAAATTGTGGTGGCAGAGGTAGAAATGAGGTGTCACAAGGAGTTTTGGCACTTTAAATACCATCATGCTTCAGTCTGTACAAATATGACACCGTTTCAGCCGTTATTCTAATTTCCATTTTTTTCTCACTTCATTTTCCTCCCACTGAACTAACTTGTAGCAGTTAGCTATTATGGAACCTGACCTGAAGATGAATGGCTCATTATAAAAACTTAAACCCTGTGCCTGACTCTACAAATTCCTTTTTATGTTCAAAATATGAAAGTTTTAATAATAAGGAGATAACATGTGATGTCTAATCTGAAATGACAGAAATGTTTAATCAAGATTTTAATTCCCTAATTGGAAATACAATGTCACGTTATGAGTGGATTTAAAGACTAAATAGGGAATCATTAAACTAATTTTGATCCACTTATCAAATCTGAGTCCCTCTTCCAAATAATGCAGGCAGCTTTCTGGATGATTCTTTATTATATTATAAGAGGTGTCGTTACAGTCTGACATTTGTCACCAAATGTCTGTGAGGATTTGGTGCAGTACATTTTGTTAAACATGTAAACAATTAACTGGGATGTGCAGCTGAGATTCTCCTTTTCCCTACCCTCCTTTGCAGGCAGCATCCTGAAAGAAGCCTTCAGGAGGCTACCTCCCAACCTTGGTTTGCACTAGTTGTTAAATAGTAGTGCAAAGATGCTCCACTCCACAGCTTCCAGAGCTCTTTGGAGTCAGTGATGGACCCAGAGATGCTTTTGATATGCCCTGGATTTATCCCAACAAATGCCAGTGGTGCACAGCAGCCTGTGTGAGGATTTGTTGATGGCCGGAACTGATCACTGAAGTGGTCTCATGGATGGCAGGCAAGCATGAGAGAAAGGAGGAGAGGCAGCATCTGGGATGAGAGGACAAAAATTATCCCGTTCTTCCTCTTCCACTTATGGTGGCCAAAGCTCTTTGTGGGGCATCTCCTCCCTCCTTCACCTGCTGGGACAGAGCAGTGTCAAAAGCATCTGTAACAACATTTCAGCACAGCTGTGCCATTGCTTTGCTACCCCACTTTACAAGGGAGTGCTGTATTCCATCTTTCCATGGAAGGATGTGTGCTGGTTGAAGGTGGGGAAAGGTACAATCACACCTGGCAGGTGTGTTTTGTACATGAAAGTATAGCCAGTTTTCTGCAGGTGAGGAATAAATTGTCAGAACAACTAAGCTTCCTGAGGTCTGGGCAGTGCCAGGGATAGAAGTGGGAGAAGTGCAACGCCTGGCAAATCTCAGTCCTCTTCCTGTGGGATTGGTGAGCTACCCTGAGGTCTTCATCCAGCACTGTTTTCCATGCTCTGTGCTCTTACCCTCTCTTTGTTCATCTCATCTTGGCAGTCAGCTTTCCAGGGGAAAGCTCAGGCTAGGGGGCTGTAGGAGAAAGTCCAGTATGGCTTTGAATTTGGTAGGTCTAAGTGTTGTCCCTGCTTTTGCAGCCTATTTGACGCTCATCATTAGTGACAGGAAGCGCAAGGGGATGTGGTAATTGCATTTAGCAAATAGATGTTGGAAGGAAAGTTCCATACTGTGAGTAAACAGCATCCCCACAACTACACATGACTTCAGGGGGAAGGCATGAGAGCAACTTTGGAGCCATTGTCTGTGTTTGAATGGTGGTTTTTGAAAAAGCAGTATTCTTTTCTTCCTGCAAAGAAAACCCTCTTCTCAAGAGAGTAAGGACTGTAATGGCTCTCTAGGCAACAAAAGGAGAAATTTGTTCTGGAATTTCTGCTGATGAGGCATTTTCTACTTCCTTTTTCCTCCTCCTCCTCACACTGCAAGCCTGGCCTGAGGGCTTGAGTTGTTCCAGGGAGTTATCTAAGGATTTATTTTTAAGTTCAATTACTCCTGATGGAGTTGGGCACATCTGAGGTGTGTCTTTGCACATGAAAACACTAAAATTTTCTGGAACAAGATTTAATTAAATTGTCTTAAATTGACCAAAGAGTTACCAAAAGGCTTTGATATATGACTGATGTATATTCTTCATTGTGCTTCATTTTGGATTATTGTAATCCTGACTTTGACAAGGTAATAGGGGCAGACTCAAATACGTAACACCATTAAAACTTAAAACATTGGACATCTTTAAATTCTGTAATCTGAAGATCCCACTTTTTCACACTAAATCCATTATTCTGCCCTCAGG
>VXBC01006641.1:69945-129133 GCA_013399945.1 Ploceus nigricollis
TTTCTTCTTGACAGCTTGATATATAGGACATTGCAAAAGGCTGAGGATTTTATACAGAAAGTATCTTCTCCCCTTCCCCCAAATGAATAAAATAAAAAATCTGAAAAATAAAAAGTTCTAGTCTTACATTTATTTTGGTTCAAACTTGGATTTGAACTGTAGGAATGCTATAGCCTCAGAGGATTTCTGTTTCTTCAGTGGGGTACATTTTCCTTTACTTTTTGTGATTTTATGTTTGGACAGATTGAATCATCTTTGTCAGGAAAATTAATCCACAGACATCAGAGTTTTACGTCCAAAAAGGAGACAGAGAAGTCCTNTTTAAATATCAGTTCAAATGTAATTTTAAAAAAAGTTTCAACTTACAGAAACACTGAAGGAAAGCATTCTTCTTCCTTGCCCACATACATTTTCATGTCAGTACTTTGTGTAGTCAAGCCAACAGCTGAACTACCAAGTAGCAGGAGAATTTCTGCAATACTGAAATCATTTGTGTGAGTGAGACAAGTGCCTCTTGAACTTCTGTTTGCCATCAGCATCACAGCGGGGCTTGGGGAGCTGTGAGAAAATCAGTGAATTTAGAACGTTTGTGACATATGTGGCACTTGTTTTATTATAATTTCTTGGTTAGGTGTTCTGAAAATTAAAAAAGTTTTGTACATTTGGGTGTACTGGCTGGTACCCTCTAATTTTTAGCAGTATTTGAGGAGTGTGAAATGACCTCTTACGTTTGCTGTAGTTCTCAAAGTTACATTTGTAAGAGACATTGAATATATTGGAAGTGACTTTTTATTTGCTTATTTTAAAAAAAGAGTAATTTCTCTCATAAAAGCTTGCTGGTTGTATTAGAGCTTTAATGATATCATTTAAATTACGTAAAGGACACAGAGATATTAGATTGCAATTCTGGATATTCAAAATACAATGTTTTTGTCAAGATAATGTCCAGTTCTCCTAGAGAGTGCAAAATAAATCCCGTCAGAATTTGACATAACCTTTAACTGGAAAAGCATCCCAAGGTGAAGTAACTTGGAAATAGCTGCAGCTCTCAGTAACTCTGTTCCTTCCTTCTCCATCCATGTCGTGCTTGGATGTGCTGTGCTGCTCCACTGGGATGCTGTGAGGGCAAAATGCCCCAGGGATGTGTCATGTGCTGGTGCTGTGTAAACTGCCTGTCGTTAGATGCCCACAGAGGCTGTGAGAATTGGCACTGACAGATGCTGTGCAAATTCGGAGGGGCTCCTCTTGTAACAGGGTGAAGTTTCTGCATAAATCCCTATGCTTCAGTCACTTCTGTGTTTTGGGATTCATTGTTTCTGATTTTATTCACTCAGCATATGTATCCATTTCTCCTTGTTGCTCTTTCTAAAAATCTCTTTATGTTCCCCATTTGCCACTCATTCCTCAGCATTTGCTCTCTTTGTCCTCCACAGACCTCCTTTGTTCCAGGTGACTGGATAACTCCATATTGAAAAATTGGCTTAATCTCAGTGAATAAGTGTCTCTTGAACATTGGATTAGTTTTGTTGAATTGCTAAGCAGCTTTCATATTACCTGACTATAAAAAAAAAAATCCTTCAAAGTGCTTCACAATTAGGCAGAGAGCACAGACAACTCTTGGCCAAAATCGGCACTGTGAAATAAATCTGATTATTATTTGATTCTCCTTAGCTTCTTGAGGACCTATTAAAATTAAGGGGTTGCCGTGAGAGATTAGGTGCTTTACTGAATTTTTGTTTAAAACATAAGTGAAAGAAGGCTTGTATTCCTGCTTGCAGACATGTGAAGCCTTTTTTTAATCCTTCCCTTTATCCTGCAAACTTCCCATTGCAAATAATCCGTTTGACAACCTGAATAAGATCTTAGGGTTTCCACCAATGAATCTGGTAGACTTTTCCAGGAGGGGATTAAAGGTACCAGAAGTTCTTTGTCTTTATGTGTAATAAAAAAATGCATTTGGAAGTAGAGAAAAACGCTGTGAACAAATTGCTTTACCTGTTTACCTTGTGCCTTGAAGCTCCCCAACACTTTTGAGAGCTGCTATAATTTATAATACGTTGCTCTGTTTAATCAGGTTTCTAAGAGAAGGAATTGTACAAGTTTTCTAATATACTCAGCAGTTAGGGAGATTGGATTTGCTCTGGTTCTGAAGTACAAATGCATTTTTCCCATTTGTTAGTTAATAAACTAACAAATAGCTAAACCCCATAGCTTTTTGCTAGAAAAACTACAGATCAGAAGGTTTATATAAATTTTTGAGAAAAGGGGTTATGAACCATGCACTGTTCATGCAGGTGTTCTGTGTGTGCACAAGTCTGCAAGCCATATTTGAAGCCTTCGAAGTTGGAAGGTATTTCCAGTAATTACAGAGCTGCTTTAACTAGGCTTAAAATAGAATGTGAAAATACACAGGACACAATATGTAACTGCCCATTTTTTCCCTCCTTTCTTTTCAGAAGTATACTTAGGTTTTAGTTTCATGGATATTGCTCTAAAGCCCTTAATGTGTTGACTTTTGTTTGTTTGCCTACTTCAAAAATCTAAGGGATTTTCATGTTTTCTTTCCCAAGCACACAACATAGGGCTATTTATTTGCTCAGATACATGCAAATTTGGGGATCAAGAGAGGTGCAATGCATTATCAAACTACTGACTGCTGTGATACAGCTGCACCATTTTCTCTGGTCTGCATCTGTGAATAAACATTTTTGTTTTGTTTTGGTCTGTAGGAATATCCCTGCACTTGCTTACCATGATAATTTGCATAAGTTACTTGAGGTTCTAAAAAGAGTGGAAAGGAATCAACAGGGACTCACAAGTGCAGTCTAAGTAACCCTAAGTACAACAGTCAAGCCTTTCCAGAACTGATCAGTGTGAAACACATGAAAAATGCAGGAACAAAAGAAGATGCTTTTGCTCCCATCTTTTTGACAGTAGCTTTGACATCAGGAGAATTTTTAAAAGTGGAATAGGTCTTTTGAAGCATCATGCCCAGTTTCATCAGGATTTGATTTCTGGTTCCAGACCAGCCACTCCAGACATTGAAAAGGAGGAGTTTGTTTTAGCAGTGTTTCAAGGGTGAAGTCATTAACATCATTATGGCAAAAAGATTTGTTTGAGTGATTTAGCTTTGAAAGAATATTGACATTTTCTTCTCTCAAGAAATTCCAACTGGGTTTTAATACCAGCTTTAGGAATTGATCTGCCAAGCCTTGTGCATCCTATACAAACCTAAGGTACTGCATCAACCCAGAACTTCTCCAAGCTTCTGGCAACATTTGGGTGCCTTTGTGAGGGTGGCAAATAGCTTCTAAATTGTGAGATCTTCTCCCTCTAAAGCACAAATGGATAATCCAGTTGCCAGTACCTGAGTAACATGAAATAAATAAATCTATTATGAATGCAGCAGAATGTGGCAACAACAACAACAACAAATCTTTCTGGAGAAATGACATTTTATGTTTCTGTATTTCTGACTTGCTTGGCCAGTGCACCTCAGGTTTCATGATCTGTTTTGTAACTTCTGGGGCATTCTGAAGGGACTTCTGGTGCTTCTTCTCAGCCCATTCCCACATCCCAGCATTTTCACAATAAACAATTCTTCCTGATGTGTTTCCTTCAGTGGTGCATTTCACCAGGAATTTCTTTGAGGTGGTAGATATAGAGCCAAGTAGTTTGCAGATCCCAGTCCTGAAGTCAGAGCAAATGCTTTTTGCACAGGTAGGCTTGCACACATCATTTTGTCACAACTGTGACAACTGCTCAGTGGAGCTGTTGAAGAGACTGAAAATGGATCAATATGGATGTGTTTGCAGGAAATAAGTGAGACAGTAGGAATTGATGCTTTGAGAGTTGTACCATCTTGTGCACATGATGTTAAATGGGCACTCAGGTCTTAACACACATGAAATTATTACTCATGGTGGTGTGTGCTTACAATGATGACAGACTGACCCTCAGTTGTAGAGTTCATGAGCCTTCATGGATTATCTTTCAGCTTGATGCCACACCTAAAATAATATTTCTGATTCAGAAGTTCAGGCTAGGGTCAGATTTAGGATATCTGTATAAATTCACAATGATGAATTGTGCTAGGTCTTCCTGGAACACTCCAGTTTTAAGTTAAAGAATCAGGATTTAAGATGTACCTTTGTCTTGAAACAGAGTGATTTAATGGTCAAGATTTCTGTTGCAGATAGACTTTTAGAAATGGTTGTTAGGTGCATGGTTGCTCAGTATTTTACTGAGAACATTGAGAACATAGTCGATTTTTAAGGAGTTGTTTCACAGTTCAGGAAACCAAATGGGTGTTCATAATGGTGTGTAACTCTTACTTTTGAGTGATGTGTTTACAGCACCCACTGGGATTAAGATCTGCATCACACTGCACAGCCTGAGAGTCCCAAGGATGGCTGTGATCTCTACCAGCAGAGATTCTGCTTGTTTGGAGAGGGTCAGTGCAAAGAGCCTAAAAAATTAAAGCATACTCCAAAACCTATTGTGCACTTCTTTCTCTTATCATTTCCTTTATGACCTAAACACGGGAGCAGATGAGTGGAAGAAACCATGTAACAGGATGGGTTTAAAATGCATTTGAATCATTCATTACCTTTTCACAGTTCTAGGGCATTATTAACTTTTTATGATTCTAGAGTAATTATTGATGAGACCTATGAAAAATATGCTGCAATAAGATTAAAGCAACTTGGAAATAATGATGCAGTTATTGCTGGAGTTGCTGTCAGTTTTCTCATGAGTTCAGTATAGTGCATCCTATAACTTAAAGGATAGCTACACTTAGTATTATAAAGGCCAAATTCTTCCTGTGTTTCATTCTCCCACCTATTAAATGCTGCATGTCTATCCCCAAAATCAATAATCTATTGTTCATCATGACTTTTGGAGTTCAGACTTTGCATACCTGGCAGGAGCTCTAATAATAATGCTAATCCTGTATCAATACTTGTAACATACTTCACTAAAGCACAGAAATTTAGTGTGTGTTTATTATGTGCAGATGTACAACATTATTGAATTAATATCACCTTTATTTGGTTTACACCGTATATAACAGACTGCTTGGTTTCTCAAAAGTCTTTGTGAATTGTGCATGCTTCATGGAGAGAATAAGGTTAGAGAGGCTTTTAAATAGTTTGTGTTACTTTTTCACAATGGAACTATTGATTGAGTTTTCATTTGATTTACTGTAGTTGCAACACTGCATTTTTTTATAAAATTACAGCAAAAAGTTCTGTAAATGTTCTGCATAAATGTAGTGTAGTTTCTCATTCGAGCCTGACCAATGTAAGATTCGAGTTATAATGGAATGAATTAACTTTTTTAATAGATTGGATAGCAGATTGTACTTTAATGAGTTTTATAATTGTGCTGATATTTGACTTGCAGCTAGCTAGGTCAGTAGTCATCAACGATCTTTATGATCTTATTTAAGCCAGCCAAAGCAAAAATCAGTTCAGCTCTGTTACAGTGATGGGGAACCTACTGAAACTCTCAAACTGATCAAATTGTGGGAATAGAGGTGGTTTATACAGTGCTGGTATCATGTGAATAAATACCAGCATTGGTTTAACATGCTGAGTTTCAGGCTTTTTCATTCTTATTGAAAATACATTTCTGTAGATGGAGTAAAGCAATTTGGGACTTAGAAAAAACTTAAACTAACTGTGTTTGGACAAGAAAGGCAGCCAGGGTCAACCAAGTGAATAATAAACCCAAGTCTTTACTCCTTTGAGTTAAAAAGAAAGGTTGTGGACTCATAGAATGATTAGGTGGGAAGGGTTCTCTGTGGGTCTCTAGGCATGATGCAGCTCAGAAAAGCAGCAGCTGGGTGAAGTTCCTTTGGGCCTTGTCCAGATGAGTTTTCCTATTTTCTTATAGGTAACCTGGTTAGTTTTTGAGTATCCTCATAAGATATTGTCCTAATAGTCTTTCTAATATAGGGATGCAACCTAGGGTGAAAGATAAGAAATCTAGGCCCGATGGCAGAAAAAGGAGAAGGGAGGATGCAACAAAAAAGAGAATGGGTAGCAGAAAGCAATAAAGAAATTAATCATGTAAAAAAAGTCTTCCTTTTTGACTTTTAGAGCTGTGTACAGTTGGAATCTTGTTTTGCCTGCCCAGTCTCTCTTGCAGGAACTTCACCTAGGTGTTGGCATACCCAGTATGAAAACGCATGTTGATTACCAGTAGTCAGCACAAAGATTTCCTTGTCCACATTCAATATTTTAGAAACCAACACGTTGGAGAAAGATTCCTGTTCAAGCCTTGACACCTCACTCTGTTTTGTGAACTCAATGAGCTGTACACACATAGCTTTTATAGGGAGCTGAATAGTAGACAGTATGGAAAAGAGTGCAGTGGAAATCACTTCAGGAGGCAGATATCAGATGATATCAGCTCCCTGTAAAAGCCATGTGTGTACCTTCGTGACTCCTGCTGCTGGGCCCTGGTTTAGTAATACTTGGTTTAGTGAAAAGGAGATTAAAATGCCCTTAGTCTATGTGGAGACTTGTTAAATGAGCATCTAGAGGATGATCAGTAATGTTAAATCTGGGTTCAGACATGACTACTCTTGAATTATATCCAAACCTTGTCATGAAAATAGCCATAGCAAATAGCTTTGAATATTTCTCTTTGTTTTGACAGGGCTAAACATTGAAAAGAAAACGGTATCTTCAAGTGAAAGGGGAAAAAGTGAGCACCAGAACCTGGTGGGATTTTATGAAAATTTTCAAACCGCAGGTCTTCTCTTCTTCCTTACCTTGCATTCAAAATTGCATAGCAAGATGATTACAAAAAAATGAAGCAGTCATTATTAATTTTTTAATATGACTGCCTGCCAGTGATAAAGAATTGTATTAAAGGATTGGTTCAGGCACAACATGACTTGCATGCAGCAGAGGAGATTCAAAGTAGTAATTGTTTTTTTTAAAAGCTTCCTGTTCAGCTGGGAAAATGTTGAAGGCAAATAAAATGGATTTCATAATGCATTATACATATTAATAAGACTGTGAAGTAAAATGTCTTTGACTGTTTTCTGTTTAATTTAAAACATTGTCTCTATTTAATTTTTATGATTGGTCTAAGAGTCCTGCAATCTTGGTATCAACAGGTTTTTTTTGGCAGTAAGTGCTGCATTTATCAATGTCTAATGACTGTGAACCTGCACTACTCTATTAAATAGCATGGATGTGGAAGCACACACAAGTATTATGAATTTTAATAAATGCTGTTCTGTGAATGACAAAGATTCAGAGCTCGAGCCAGCTCCAAGGCTGTCAGCTCAGATGGAAAGCTTTTATACCTGGTAGAACAAGGCAACAGGACAAGCAACTAAGGACATGATAAGGTCAATGTTGTTAGAGTAAGGCTAGATTTGATTTTTTCTCTCCTACACATGAATTCTGCAGTGCCTTGGCTTTCACTGGACACAGCAGTTCATCACAAAGGTATTAGAGCACAAAATAACTAAATACAAACACATCAGGAATTTCCATCAGAAAATACTGGAATTTAATTTTTTTAGCATAAATTTTGATATATTATACTTACTGAAACTCCACTAGTAGATCCCATGTTGCCCAATTAGTTCGCTTAGGAAAGAACTGACTATGCTGAATTTTTAAGATTCATTGTTGTGTGTTGTGTGTTAATACAAACCCCAAAAATATACTACATCTGTGCCTGCAAGGCATTGCCACCTTTAAGGCTTCTGCAAGATGTTGCAGACTAAAAGGAAAGTGAGGGAGTTGCAATTCTCCCTTTTGTACAGGAAGGCTTTTGCTTCTAGGAGAGGCCCCATCTGCCATTCTGGGGGCTTTGTTGCTTGATGCTAACAGGGAGAGCAAACTGGGCAGGCAGAGTTGCAGGTTCTCTGATTTGTAATTTAAGCAACATCAGCTGCTTGGAGATACCATCAGAGAAACACATGACATTTCAGAAGAAGAAAATATCTTGGAGTTGAAAGATATCTCCCAGTAAATTTTTTTTCCCCAAATTTAATTTGGGTTCCAGCTTGCTTCACTCCAGTAGGATTTAGGATAGGATGCAGAGCAGCTTCAGCAAGCAGATCTCCGAAGCTCTGCAACACCAGCAGTGCAAAATCACATGCAGTGTTTCTGCATTTGGGCACTGTGAGGGAAGGGCAGGACAGCAGGGAGCCCCTGTGTCTCTGTCTGTGCACTGAGGGGTTGTGGTACCTGCCAGACCTGTAACACGGGGGTCCTGCAGTGCATTCCCTGGGGTATTTTCCACTTGTCTGCTGTCCTGACATGAAAATCAAAAATGCAGCAAGGCTGCTCCTGTGCCTGTGCTGACCATTTTCTCATCACCTTCTGTGCACCTCTCTCAATGGCAATTACACTGTGATTTGTTTGTGTACTAGTGCCACTGGAGATCTCTCTGTCTAAAGACATCAAAGTGCTTCACAGCTATTAAGAGAATACTGAGCTGATTTAACGGTGACAAAAGAGCTGCATTGTCCCCAGCCCAAGCAACCTTTGCACCCAGGAAAGTGACATCCTTCACCAACAGAACGTCAGGCAGTTGTGAGCCTTGTCTTGGCAGCTGGGCTCTGAACATCTGTCACAACCAGGAGATAGCTAGAGAAGGGTAGAAAACAGGACTGTTGTATCATGACTGTCTCTGTCATGGTGTTGCTACAACCTATGGCCAGAGGGAGTGTCAGTCTGCTTACCAGTTTGTTACAGATTTTTTTTCCCAAGTTTGTTTTTTGTTGTTGTTGTTTTGGGTTTTTTTTTTAAATAGAAAAACCCCTTGTAAATTGCTGATACCCATAATTCCAATGTCAGGGAGTTTTACAGCTTTCTTATGACATCTGTAATTTTGTTTATGTCAACCAATAGCTTCAGTAGTTGACATAAAAAGTAAAAGTAAAAACTACTGCACCTAGCACTTGAAAAATCTGGAGTGTTTCCCTGTTTGTAAGACACAGCCAATGACACAGCAGTATTTCCACTCTCCTCTGAGACTTTCTTGGTCTTCTGGGAACTCTTATGAGTTGTCAGGGGAGTCCTGGAAACACTTGGAGGAACATTAGGGTGCCAGTGAGGACAGCTAGATGAGCCCATGTCTGCTAGCAGCAGCCTCTAGTCAGCTCTGCCAGCTACTGCTGATCCAAGGGGGCTCTGAGCTTGCAGATCTTGAGTCCAGAACAAGGAGGGTCAAGTGAGACACTGGCACAGGTTGCCCAGATCTGCTGCAGCTTCCAAACCCTGAACCTTCAACTGCATCAGAAGAACAGATGGAGTCTCTGTTCACCAGAGTGAAAAGTGAAAACTCCAGTGATGATGAAGATTAGGAGCTGGTGGCTTCTGGCTTGGGGCCCTTGGGGAGCAAAAGCAGCTTTGCCAGCAGCCTGGCCAACCTGGAGAGGAGAGCTTAAATTAAGAGTGATGGGAGTGGAAATAATGACTAAGAATCATGTGAGGAAGTGAAGGAACAGGTTGGAAGGACCAGTAAAGGACGAGGACTGAGCAAAGGACCCAGCATGGTGTGAACAGAAGGGTCACTAATCAAGAGAACAATGAAATTAAATCCCACCAGGCATAAGCACATAAGGAAAGAAGTGCCAGGGAAAGTTTTCAATTCACTTCTGGGAAATCAGCACAATCAGACACTTCTGTAGCACACCACATTTAATATCTTAGGACTCAATCCATTCATTTGCCATGAGACAACCAGATTGCACAAACACACACTCAGGATTCAGGATTATGAGTCTCAGTCAGCAAGTAAAATTTGTTTCCTACGGAGTACCAACCTGAACCTCTGATCCCAATTACCATTCTCTCACTTGTGCAGAAAAGGACAGATTTTTCAAGCAGTGGGAGGAATCCCTGCCCTGTTGGTGTTAATGGGAGCCACCTGTCAGCAGCCTGTTCCCAGCACAAAGGGTTCACAAAGTAAATTCAGATTCATAGCTGGCATGGCAGGCAGGTTACCATTAACAGGTTTTCTTTGTCCAGTTTAATGGCAGGTGTTCCTTGTCCATCAGTTGGCAGCTTATTTATTGGATTCAGTGTTTCATCTTGAGACCAGCTTTCATGGCTGCTTCGTGTGGGCATTTCTTCAACATATTCATAAGTGACTTGAACACAGGATTGAAAGGGATATTAAGCAAGGTCACAGATGACGCAAAACTGGGAGGAGCTGTTGACTCCCTCAAGAGCAGAGAGGCCCTGCACAGAGACCCTCAGCAAATTGGAGAACTGGGCAATCAGCAACCATGTGGAGTTCAACAAGGGAAAATGCTGGATGAACTGGGGATGGGGCAACCCTGGATGTACAGGCAGATTGGGGAATGAAAAGGAACCTGGGGGTCCTGGTCAATGACAAGTTGAGTCAGCAGTGTCCTGGCAGCCAGGAGTGACATTCCTGTCCTAGGGCACCTGGCCCAGCATGGCCAGCCAGGCAAGGGAGGGGATTGTCCTGCTCTGCTGTCCACTGGGATGGCACCACCTCAAGTCTGGGGCAGATTGGGGCACTGAAGTATAAGAATGACATTAAACTATTAGAGAGTGTCCAAAGGAGGGCAGTGAGGTTGGTGAAGCACCAGGAGGTGAAGCTATATGAGGAGTGGCTGAGGCCACTTTGTCTGTTCAGCCTGGAGAAGAGGCGACTGAAGAGAGACCTCATTGCAGTATGCAACTTCCTTGTGAGGGGAAGAGGAGGGGCAAACACTGGTTTCTGCTGGGTTGTGTCCAGTGACAGGACCTGAGGGAATGACCAGAAGTTGTGTCAGGGAAGGTTTAGCCTAGATATTAGGAAAAAATTTTTCACCCTGAGAGTGTTTGGGCACTGGAACAGACTCCCCAAGGCAGTGGTCACAGCCCCAGCCTGACAGAGCTCAAGAAGCATTTGGACAATGCTGTCAGGCAGAGGGTGTGATTCTTGGGGATGGTTCTGTGCAGGACCAGGAGCTGGACTCGATGATCCTTGTGGGCCCCTTCCAACTGAGCTTATTCTGTGATCACTCAAGACCAGGGCTGCACTCAACCTTTGACAATACTCAAAGCCAGGAACAAGTGCATGGTCAGGCTCCCTGACATGTCTGTACACTGAGGCACATGCTGTGGGTAGGAAGTGAGAGGAATTAGAGGTCTGAATGCATTTGCAGGGCTATGATTTTGGTGGTGTCACAGTGACGTGGAGAGATAGCTCACATGAGTGGAGTGCCCTGGATAAACAGGCATTTTCAGGAAGGGCAGGCTGGGACAGCAAGAAGGGAGATTGCATTTTCAGCAGGTCAGCAGGGATCATCTCCTCTGCTCAGTGCTGGTAAGATATGTGCTGTTGGGATGCATCTGTGCTGGGTTCCCCTGTATGAGAGACTCCTCCCTGTGATACCCAGGGAAAGGATCAGAGGCAGTGGGCACAAACCTCAACAGGAAATGGCACTTAACATAATAAAACCTGTCACCCTTTAAAGGGCGGTGAAACTCCAGGGCAGATGGTGTAGAGAACTTGTAGAGTCTTGGTCCTGGGAAGATGTTTAGCACTCAACTAGATATGGACTTGGACTGCCTGCTCCAGCTGACACAGCTTCAAGCCACAAGTCAGTCTAGGTGACCTCCAGAGGTGCATGCCAGCAGGAGCAATTCAGTCACAGTCTGACACCTTCTTCACCATTGCTTGTAGCCAGTGGCTCCGTTTAACTGTTCTCTTGTTTGCCATGTCTCCTTGATGCTGAGATAACTGCTGTAGCACATGGGTTACAAGGGGAACTGTATTTTATTTTTAGACATGAGGAAATGGAGGCACAGGGTGACTTGCCTACAGTTACTCCTTTGGTGAGGGCCAGGGTCTCAGTATTTACATATAACCATTTTTATCTTGAGTTTTGCTTCAGTCTGAAGGCGTGACTTGTCTCAGATTTACCTGGGAAAACCCAAGTGTTTGTTGGTAGCTGCTATTTGAATAATTGCCTTTTCCCTTCTTCATAAGTCTTTTCTTTCTTTAATGACCTTGAACTATCAGCAGAATTTTTCATAGCAAAAGAAATTTTTTTCTCTTAAAATGAAACATTTATCAACTTATAGTTCATTGCACCAGCAAAACATTGAAAAACATATCTTAGTAATAATTAATTGCAGCCCTCTGTGAAGCTGCTGGCTTTGAAACACAATTGCTCAGCCTTTCCTTTTCTTCCTTTCCTCAACAGGTAGCAGTGAAGCATTAGTCATTTAAAAATCAGACAAAGGGTTTTGATGCATATGGGGAAAAGAGGAGGGTTACAAAAATGCTTAAATGTGTCAGAGTGCCATGCCACTATAGGAAGAAAAGGTAGAATATTAGAGAGACTGCTTCAAGAAGTAGTTAATAATAACGAAAAAATACCTTGGCAGCAGGACAAAGAATTAAATATTGCAATTTATTGTAACTGGTTGACCTATCTGAGTGTCATTTTTGAAGAAAAGGAACATAAGTCAGGTCCAGGTGCACGCCAGTAAGCACTCTGATTGCAAGGAAACAAAAGATATCAATGCCTGTCCAAGTCCTCAGAGTAGAACAGTAGTTCTGTCACAGGGAAAGAGCAATAAAATGTGTTAATTTTTGCCACATGGCTGGTGGAGGGAGAGACCCTGCTGCAGAAACACTGCTGTGACAAAAGGTCTGACCACAGCCTCTTGTGTCTGTGTGCACATCCACTGCTGAGAAATTGCTTGCCCATTTCTAACCCCAAGAATGTCCATAGGTAATGAAGCTTTCCGAGAAAAGGCTGACTGTTAACACTTTTCAAAATCAATGGAAACAGGACCATGTGTTTCAAAACAGCAGCAAGAAAGGGGCCAAAGAATGTAGAGTGTCTCAGAGTTTGGCTTCTCTGAAGCTTTGTGTTTACCCTGGGATTTTCTGGGTTGAGAAGTATTGTAGAAAAACAGTTCTGTTCTGTCTAAGAATAGAATTTTCTAACTAAAAGAAGTTACTGCTGTTCTTCTAAACCTCACAGCTCTCCATCTTGAAGTTTACCTACAGTGTCCACTAAAAAACAATGTGGGATATATTCTAATTTGCTTTGGAATTAGGCTTCCTTTTTTCTCACTTTTGCATTGCCCAGAGTGACATCTTTTAAAAACCTGGCAGATTTGATTTTTTACTGAGATTCTCTCCCAAGAGAGGCCGACTGATGACCAGAACAAAAGAGATGAAAGTACTGCCAAAAATGTCTGAGAAGGGAGCAGATTTGGCAAGTGCTTTCAGTGTGAGGAAGGTGAGAGAATGAGGAGCTGTCTGAGGAGCTGCTCTTCATAACCATGCACACTCTAGGAATTTATTGTAAGGTTTCTGTCTCTGGACAGATGTTCCCTGAACTTGCAAGACAGAGACGCTGAGAAGAGGAAAACAGTTTCCCCTTCATTTAGCCAGATAAGATCCCAGCAGCTTTTAGACCTGTCTGAGGGACATCTTTTTTACAGCTTTTTTGGTCTTCTGGAACAATGATGTGTGGATTAGGCAATGGCTTGTGGATTGTAGAGCAGCTGGAAAATTGGTAACTCCTTTCTTTCAAGGAACAGTCTGGGAATCATCTTCTGGGACAAGGAAGATGCATGAGGTATAAGAATAAACAACCATTCATTGGGATGAGACTATTTGTTTATGTGACAGAGTGGGCAAAAGTCCTCAACTTCTTTTACCTTGAACCCATCTCAAAGACATTGCTAAAAATGTTACCCTAGTATGGATACTAATGATACCCATCATTAGTATCCATAACTCTTCAGTCTGAGAACAAGCAAAGGGAAAGTAAGAGTTATGTTTTGGTGTGGCTTGCTTTTCACTTTGTGCAGATCTTTGTTCCTTTTGTATTTTGCTTTATCCTAGTTCTCATTTTCATCTGATTCTCCCACTGTCAGTTCCTTCAATCTTCAGAGAGATGCTTGTTTTTCTGCCTACAAAGACACATTAGAAATCAAAATATGCATCTCCCTGTGAACAGTTTTGCTTAGGTACCACGTGAAGATGATAGCAGAGAGCAATCATGAAAAGCATACTGAAAACATGTGTAAGCCTGTTGTGTCAGAATCCTGTGTCCTGTCAGGATCTGTTGCTTCTCGACACTTGGAGAATAAATTGTCCTGACACCTCTATGTAAGTGAAAATAGTCATTAGATTAAAAAGCCTTTAGAGTTCATGATGGATTTAACAGCTTTTACGAGCCATTTGTACAGTGAAAACCCATTAGTCAGTGAACCATTATCAGGGTTGCAGGGCAGCTTGGAAGCTGTTTTACCCAAAGGCAGCTTTTCAACTTTCCAGAGCAGTCCCTGTATTGGGCATTTTTGGAGGACACAGATACATGAAAATAAAATACGTATGTGCCAGTCAAATCGATGGTTTATTTATGGAAAGACTGTGGTACTTCAAAGCAAAATAAGCTGCTATTTTGTGATTTTGGTTACTGAAACTAGGCAGACAATGAATTATCACAAGATTTTGCATTACTTCTAGTGGACTGGGTGACTCATGTCATTGTAGTCCAGGTTAACAACTGTGGTCAGACCGAATCAAACTCAAAGCAGCCTTTCACAGAAGAACACATCTTGTTCAAAGTTAGAAGGGCAAATTCAACACCAAGTTCTGATTAAACTCTTTGGACTTGCTCTGAGTTTTCAGGACTTTTCATTACTTTGCTATATGCAAGTATTTGAGCAAGTTTCATGAATTTGGGTGTTTCTGAGACTGGAGCAGACCAATAGGTAGTTCCAGAGCATGGTTTAGAGGAGCAAACCCTGAGTCCTTTTAAGCACAATTTGGACACCAGATTTTTGAGAACATCCACAGATATTTTCTATGCTCTAACCTTCTTGTGGACATGAGGTCGAAAGCACTCCTCCTGCATTTAGAAGAAGCAGTGAAGAATATTCCAAATTCTCCTACCAAACAAACCCTTCCAAAGTAGCTGTTTCTAGCAGTGGCTGTTCACATGAAGCTGTTCACAACTTCTGTTGAAGTACAGAAATTTTCACTAGGGTGTTCGATGCTGGATTTCATGGAGTTAGTAAGAGCTCTCTTAACAAGTCCTGGTGATGATCCCAGCATTTTGTACTGTTTGTTTAGGCAAAAGCTGGATAGGCACAATAACCAGTCCTGGGAGTGTAACTCATTTTCTCTTAGTCCCAAGTGATCACAAGTATTTTCTGCCTCAGTATCTCTCAGTTTGCTCTCTCTCTCAGCTTCAACATCAAATCTTTCAGCCTGGGGAAAGCTGTGTAGTGCTGCATTAAGTGCCTCTTCTTGTCATTAAAGGTGCTGTATTACTGGTGCTGGTACATGCCTGGAGTTCCAGTGGTGTTCTCTTCAGTTGAAAAAGCTGATTCTGCAGATGTCTTGATGGGGAGACAAGGAGACAAATCAGGACAGAAGATAAAAAAATGCTATTGGTTTCTTTTAATTTAATACCAGAGTAGTCAAAATATATCTCTGCTCTGCTTCTCTTGCTTTAAAAAAAAAATCATTCTGAACAGATGCAATTTTAATGCAGAGTTTTATGTTAAGATAATTACTTAGTCTCTACCAGAATTTGTAGATGATTTTGAGGTGTTACGTGCTGGAAGCAGCAGTTTCCTAGCTGTGTGCCATTTGGAACTGGGCAGAGTATTAATGCCACCTGCTGAAAAGCCTCATGGGACCTGCTCAAGGGAAGATAGATATGCTATACTTGTGGCTTGGAGGTTTTATCAACCCTTGGTAATGGTGATGACATTCTTCAGGTGCTAAATAAAAATAAAATTTTTTAAATCTGATATATTCTCCCTCTTGACAGGTGGAAGTTTAATTTGCTTCCCCCCTTGTATAAATCTCATTCTTTATCATTTATCATCATTTATCTGAAAGGGTATCAGACCCCATGTTTCTGGGGTCTTAAAGGAAAATTGTAGTTCTCAGTTTTTGTAAAGAGAGGAGTCCTGATTTTCATACATAGAAGATAGCCAGTGATTTCACAGGAGGTTCAGAATGTCTGGATTTGTATAGCTGTTTGAGGAACACATTTCATTTCACTATTGTTTTTTGGAAACTGATTTTTACCATAACAAAGGTCTGTGTGTACCTGAGAAAAAGATATTACATGAAATACAGAATATGTATTTGAGGGACAGAAAAAGTGTGGGAAGTACCATGATGTCCCAGATACAGGAGGCAAAGCTGTAGAGTCTGGCCCTAAAAGCAAGACCTACCTAATTTTACAGAGTAGTTTGCTACTGTAGCAGTCAAGCAGCTTTCTGATCCCCATCTTTAAAAGTGTATGTCTTCCAAATATTGCTTAAAGTCCCAATGTTACTGTGTATTTAAAACTTTTCTTCATGTTCCTTAAAAATTCCATTCCTGCAATGAAGTGGCGAAGTGAAAATCTCAACTTCAGTTTAAAAGAGTTAGCTAAATTTCCAGCTTTTTACTGTGGGAAAGAAAATTTACTAATATAACTCCTGTCAAAATTTTGAATTTATGTCTTTTTACAGTACACATACAGACAGACTGTGGATTGATGTAAATTACACAGATTTTAATCCAGGAAGGTCAGACCAGGTTCAGTAACTTTCATGCTATTAGTGAACAAAGTGAGAGTGAGATCACAGTGTGCCAGGATCTGAGAACCAGCCCTGAGTAAAAGACCCAGGAGCAGAGCCAATGTAGTGGAAAGCTCTTCCTTTTTAGCTCTGACCCCTTCAATCACCAGCTCACAGCTAGATCAGCTTTCTGACAGAAAACCTTTGTGAACCACCTTCAATAAGGTTTAGGAGGGAAAAAAAATTCTTTTTGTTGTTTCTTAATGTTGGAAAACTAACACAAGATAAAATCCTACAGACATTAACTCCTGGATTCATACTTTGTAAGTAATAATTACATTATGTGGTTGCTTTTATTTTAGAGTCAGTGGAGGGGGGAAATGTTGCTATTTAAAATTGCCTTCTGGAAACACCTCCTTTCTCCAGGTCAGTAGTAAGGTCAGAGTGCAAACACAGAAAAGTTGGGTGCATGATCTGATATCAAGGAGCAACTGATGCTTGTGAACAAATACTCACTGAGAGGGATGAATCCACCTATTCTTCCTGCTCATGATAGTCCCTTTTGAAACTGCTGGCTGCAAATTTACTGGTCTTAAAATCATTTTATCCTGTTTCAAACTACACAAATCAGGGACAAAGACTTCTTTCAAAAGTCAGGATGAAGCTCACAGTAGATTATTAACCAAATTACTATTACCACCAAATGACCTAAAATTCCAACTATACTTAAAAAAATGAGATGATGTTGTGAAAAATGCAGGGGAACCCCCAAATATATTAAAAACATAAAACATTATAGGCTCTGCATGGATGTTTGGTAGTGTGGCATTTGGAATTTAATGTTGCATTAATGCCCCCTGCTGATAAGCCTTCAAAATCTACTTTGAATCAAGCTCAGAATTTAATAGTCTTCTGCATCGGTACATCCCTTATATTAAAAAAACCCCAAAAACATCTACCATATATCTCATCATAACTGGGTTCTTCTTAAATAGATCACATCTCTTTTAAGTCTGCTACATAACAAGGTCTGTGCTGTCACAAAAACAGTAAGAACAGCTCCTTAGAATTGTCTCACATGAATCCCTTCTGCTCTTGGTTTAGTTTAAGGTCCAGTTATATAGTATAATTGGATAGAATCTGAATGTTAAAGGAGAAAAAGGACTTTTTTATGGTGATTTCATAAAGAAAGCAAATTATTATAATGAAATACAGCTTGCCAAAAAAGAGAAATTACAAGAAGGTGAGCAGATATTCAGGGTTGTACTAGAGGATGGTGAGTCACTAAATCATTGGGGTTGGAAAAGCCCCCTAAGACCACTGAGTGCAACCATTAACCCAGCACTGCCAAGTCCACCACTAGCCCATGTCCCTAATCCATGATCCTAAATGATAAGCCTTTTCATGGCTTTTATGATCCATTTTCTAGGTAAATAAAATATATATTTATTATTGATTTTTACAGACATTCTCACAACACAGATATTACTTGATTCCACAAGAGAGAGAAGGATTCATTTCCTCCCTCTTCAAGTGGTGGGAGAAATGCTTTTCCTCTGCTGTCAGCAATTAAAAAGACACTACTGTGCTTTTTCCAGTTTCCATCACCTGTGCTGCTGCATCTTTCCTTTGTCCATTCATCTCCCTGCCTCTCTGAAGTTCACAAAATCTTGTGCAAGTGCCCACAGCATTGACTGACCACCTGAAGCTTGTAGGGACATCTACCCCTGCGTGTCATTACCTCTGAAGAGAGTGAGAAGACCTGTGTTGTCCCTCTCCAGCATCAAAGTGTGAGCTTTTCTCAGACAGAGCTGATGTAAAGAGGCTCTCCCAAGGCAGCCCAGCTCTTTGTGGTGCAGTGAGAGAAGGCTCAGGCTGTTACAGACACAGTGTGGGTAGATGTCCCTCCTTCCTTCAGGCTGACAGTTTCAGTCTGTGGATCATACTTACCTGTCAAAGAAGGTAGGCTTAAATTTATTACAAAAGAATCACGGGTGAAAAGTAAAAGTCTTTACATGAAAAGGTTGAAAAATGTTGTTTTAAACTGAGAAAGCTAGAGCAGTGTATAAAGTGCACTGAGTTATATCTGAGTTATATAGATTGAGGTAATCAAGGTGCTTCATACTGTTGCTTATTTTATTTCCTACATATGAAAACGTTGTACTGGTTAAAGCATTTTTATGCCTTTATGACTGTTGCCATTAGGAGACTTGTACTGCTTTAACTGCACAGTTAGAGCCGGAAAAATCTGGATTCTTTTTGTGGGTGAGCTCTTAGGTAACATTAAGCTATTGCAGTGTAGCACCTCGCCATTCTTCAAGGACCATTATATAAAAAAGAAGCTGAAAGAGTTTTTAACCAGATGTCGGTATTTTTAGAGGTCATGCTACTCTAACAAAACAACTTCTGCTGAAATAAGTGCCTTAGGAAGACATGAACTCCTTTTTTTGTCTGAGCATGTTTTCTTCAGCTATACAAACTACACCTAATCCATACTTAATTGCTAAAATGGTGAAATAAGACAATAAGTTCATGAAATGGACTTGTAAAAAGCTCTGCAGAGACTGCTTTGATTTCTACAAAGCTCCAGCTTCAAAAGACTGTGTGCCTTAATAAACCTCTCTGCCTCCACTGCCCAGCTTGTGCCTGCCCACTGAATGGACTTCAGAACTCCTGCAACAAAGCCACATCCTATGTCAAGCTGCTGCAGACAAGGTTGCTGTGTGCCACAGTTGCATAAAAAATCTGATTTCAGAATCAGTTATATAAGGTGAGGGAGAGAGAACACCTTGAGGAGTGGCAGTGTAGAAAGACTATTGGATTTCATATTTAATCTAACAGTGTAAAATAAGTGGTTATTCAGCATAATGAAATCATTCACTTGTATTTGTTTTACTATACGTGGAATTCTAATAGAGGTTCATTTTTTCTCTGTCTCTTTCATTATGCAAAATAATGTTGTAATGAACAGTCCTGTGTCTATTTTTTTGTCCTTGTTGTTTTGCAGTATTTTCATAAAAAGTAGGTGATTTCCTGCATTCAGTTTCTTGGCATAATAAAAGATTGTGTAGTCAGCCTGATCCTTATAATCCATTACAAACATTAATTTGCTGCAGTTGCAATCTTCAGGAGCCTTTGCTGTCCAATACACAGACTTGGGTGTGCTGCACAAGTGTGAAAGTGAAACCTTTAAAGTTGAATCATTTGTGATAAAATGGCACACAACTGCTGTAGAACTGTGTAGACCGAGGCTTTTTTTGATGCCTGGAGGGTTCATCCTGCTAATTCCCATTAACAGCTAATGGGGGACAACACCTGCCAGCCTCACACCTCAGTGTGAAATTTCAGCTGCTGGAACATCAGTTCGGTTTCTAATTAATGGTAGTCTCCGTCTTCTTTGTTATTTGTAAATATAAGCTTGTCTGAAGCCATGTTCAACATTTCCTTACCACTTGACCACTCCACTGTGTGAAAATGTAGATCCTTCTTAAGACGTTTTAGTAGATCTGTCAGAATAGATGATTTCAGGAGCCCTGAGAAGAATTCCCAGAGAGAATACTGTAAAAAGGCTTGGTAAAATAACTGTTTCAAGTCAAATTATCCAAATCCAGTATTTTCTGGGAGTCTGCAATTCTTCTGCCAGAAGGAAGTTTGATTAAGAAAACAAAATATAACTAAAATGTTTTCTTTCTTTATGTCAGTTACAAGGACTATGAGATGAAGGCTGGTTTACTAAGTAGAGATCAGCTGGCCACAAATAAATACAGCCAACACATGTAAAAAATATTGATCCAACATGAGTTTCTGAGGCCTCATCCTAATAAGGATACTTCAGAAAACAGACGTGGTACTTCTTAAAAAGAGTCTTGATCTGCTTTTAGAAGGCAGAAGTGGGTCTTTGAATTTAATAATAAATGTGATTTGTTCCAATTTGCTGTGCTTCTAACATCCCTCCGCTGCAGCTGCGAGTCTGGAGTTCCCATTTCCCTTGACAGAGAGACACCTGGACCCATCCCTGGGCAAAACAGTCTGGGATGCATAGCTCAATATTTCTGATATTATCCAGTAGAGAGCACAGACACACCTTAGCAATTCCTTTCAGCAGTAACTTGGGAGTTATTTCAGGACACACAGATGCCGTGGCTGTTGGATGCTCCAGTGTGTCTGTTCCAAGAGTCATGCTCTCATCACCTCTCTCATAAACAGCACACCAAATTGTTTCAGGTTTTGTGTAACAGTGGGTTACTAGAGTTCAGGCAGAGGAGGAGGTAGAAATATGATCCAAATGGGTGGAACTGTGAGCCACAGCATGTGTGTCAAGGGTTGAAAACACTTGTGCAGGTTTGTGGTGCTCATGAAGCTGTGGCAGTTTCAGTTAAAGAAGTGAAAACCACTGAAATTTGCTGGAAACAAACTGAGCAAGGGCATCAGTAGATATCTCAATGACTATCCACTAAGGAGCACCACATGCAAAATACTGGTTTGACTTCTTTCAGGAGGAATAAAAAAGTCATATTTTATGTTGCCATTTGTGTGCAAGAACAGTTTTTTCAGTTTTCAGTCATGCTCATTAAAGGTGCTGTAAGATTTATTATGAGTAGTTTGTGAGAAGGCCAATAAGCTGGAAGAACTTACATAATTATGTATAAATAGCAGCAATACTAGGGGGGTTTCAAGTTTACTCATATGGACTTGTAATATCACTTATATGAGTGACAAAACACAGCAAAAGGAGATTTTTGCAGTGGCTGTGTGCCTGTCTTACAGGACAGACAGGTTGTATGGCTAAAGGGTACACCAGAAATTTTTCCAGCGTCTTCCTTTTCTCCATAAGTTTCTTGCTCCTCTGTTAAGAATTCTGGGGAGTCTTCTTTCTAGGCTGATCAAAAAATTCTGTCTCCCACAGTGTCTTCCCTCTTCTAATACTGATCTCTGTTTTTACAGTTTTATGCCCCTTTCCCAAGTGGAGTTGCCCTCTTGCTTTCTTACTTGCAGAACAGGGGCCTCTTTTCTGTAACAGTATTTTAAAAAAAAAAAAAATCTTCCAGTTGTGGAGGATATGGGGAAGTGCTTTGCAATGAATTATGAGAGTGCATACAGTGTGGGACTTCAGTCCCACTACCTGGAAGTGCAATAATTTTATTTGGATGTTAGTGCTCTCCGAGTTTTGCTGTCAGAGACTCTGCTCCAGTGAAGAGGAGGATTTCTGGATGTACACCAGTACCCTAGAGTTAGTGTACCTAACTGTACTGCTTACTGCAAAGATCCTCTTTCTTTATACTCAGGACACAATCTTTCATTAATACCTGATTAACCCTACGCCAAAAAATTACTCATTACCCAAAGAGGATTGCAAGACTTGCTTCCTATTTCTTAAACATTGAAGAAAGTGATTTTTGAATGCAGAGAACGCCCACAGGTTAAGTGGAATAAGGGTGTGCAGTGACAAGAAGGTCTGTAAGGGCAGAACCAGTGTGGACTCTTAGAGCAGGGCAGAATTTAATGGTGTGTCAAGGGATGGATGTTACATGCTACATAATTAATCCATTTAAATTACTGAGGGAAAAACACACCTCAGTTGCTTAAGTCCAGCTTGTCCGGATTGGTTTAAATTCAGCAGGAATTTTTAAATGGGACTGAGTCAGACACACAATTTTTCTTAACACTATCATGAATGAGCTTCTACAGAATTGGGACCTAAGCACATGTATCATGGAGCCTTTTCATGTGCAGATTATTGACTAATCCAAAAAAAATCTGGTCCAGAAGAAAGATAAATCTTGGCTCTGCCACTAGCTCTGCTGTGACCTGAGGGCAGTAATTTTATCTCCTCAGCTTTTGTCCCCTCTCTGTAAAATGGTGATAAGAGCATTTTCTTACCCTACAATGGAGCAGTGATGATAAATATTAAGGATTATGATATGGTTAAACACTGTGCTAATGGAGGCCATTAAGCACCTTAGACTTATTAGAAGCCTTCTATTCATTGGCTGCCTTTCTGAAGTTATTGAGCATTTTTAATTTTTCCCCAAGTAAACTCAAGGAAATGAGTTAATAAGGATTAATAAATAAACCCTGCAAAATGTTAGTGTTAAACTGCATTGTGTTTTCTGAATTACATAATGGGATGCTTTGTATCTTTAGTTTAAATCAGCCTCTTCTTCTCTGCTTCCTTTAATGTTTGTAAACCTGAAAACAGGGAGAAAAATGAGAAAAGGCTACAAAATTCAGGCCTGCTGATTTGGACCCAGGAGTGCTCATAATCCAGGAGGTCTACAAGGCAGCACTGCAGCTGTTCTTTATCCCAGCACCCAGGGAAAGTTTACTGCCTTGCAGGGAGCCCTCCTGTCTCTGACATCCTTGCTTCTGGCCAGTTTGACCCCTTCTTGCACTTGTCATCTCACTCATGTTAAACACATATTAAATAGTTACTATGTGGAAAAAGGGAAGGGAGAACAAAAAGAAGATTTTTGCTCNAAAAAGAAGATTTTTGCTCCTGTTTGTAGTAGTGGCTGACTGTGCTTTCTGTATCTCACGTAATACCCTGAGGTATGGTAGGGTCTGTTTAACTGGAGGTCAAATTTCTACTGCCTGCTGTTGCTGTTTCACTGAGATGGTGGATGTCACCTACAGGATATGAAGTGTCCACAATTAAAATCTCTTTTCACAGATTATATGCTCTTTTTTTTCCTTTCTCAGAAGAATAAAACACAGAAACACAGTGAGCAGGGTTCATTATTATTATTATTATTATTATTATTATTATTATTATTATTATTATTATTATTATTATTATTATGAGGTGTCTCAAGACCAGGCTGGAAGGTGTACCTGCCCAGGGCAGGCAGATTGGAATGAGTTGAGCTTTAAGGTGCCTTCCCACCCAAATCATTCTGTGATCCTGTGATTTGTGATATTCTAGGTCAATATCAGTGTTGAGTCAGTGAGTCAAGAGCTGTATTTTATATGCAAGAGGATTTCTGTGCAGCACTGAGTCAGCATTTGACAATGGAAAGGTCAAGGTTAATTGTGGAACTGCTGTCTACAGACTGCATTTGGGATAAGTGACATTTTCCTCCCACATCAAAGCACCTTATTTTTTGAAAAGCATTCTCTTTTCCATATGATACCCAGAGAGGGTCAAAAGTTCAGTAACCTGCTTTCTCCGTTTTCCAGTAAGAGGAGAAAAACCAGCTGTCTGTTGTATCATTTATTATTTATCATTTACCTATGTTTGCCAGCTGGGGTTGGCAACCTGAAGTATTTCTGGGAGTATGTTTGGGATAGGAAGAATGGGTCAGATTGCTTTTGACAGCCAGGTCATATGAGGTGCTGGAAATAAGTTTAAAGACCTCTATATCCAACCACCCTGTAATCTCCAACATGTTTATCTGGGCATGTCAGGTAGAGTAGTGATAGTGTCATTGCCTTTCTCTGTGTTAATTAACAAAGCTGAGTTGCCCAGTTGATCAGAAAATCTATAGCTGCTCAAGGAGTTAAATTCGGATGTAAATTAACTCCTGTGTCCTTAGTTGTGGGACTGTGTTTGTACTCATCGAGGTTGCTGTAAAGATCTCTTGGGAATACACAGATAGCAGCATGTTTCTTTATTAAAAAGATGTAAAAAATATTCTTTGTTAAAAAGAAAATTTATTCTGGGCAGGTAGATGGTCTTGAAAATAATACATCTTCAAAATGAGATGGTTAATTTTAAAGGTAAAGAATGGGGGACTGAATGTCACAACTGTGGCTTCACTGTGACATTCTTCTAAGTCTGTCTTACAAGTGACACAGAGAGGTTGTGAAAACTCCATCCTTGGAGATGGTCAGAAACCATCTGGTCATGGTCCTGGGCAACCAGCTCAGGTGTCCCTGCTTGAGCAAAGGAGGGTTGACCAACTGACCCCCAAAGGTCCCTCCCCACCTCAACCACTTAGGGGTTCTTTGGTCTTCTACTTTCATCAATTACTAATCTGATGTCATTATTTTGCTCAAATTGTAGTCCAACACTTACTCAACTATACAATAGCTTTAATGGCTGGCTGTGTGTGCAGGGATGTGCCAAAGGAGTGCATGAATAGTTTCAAGTGTATCTTTGAGATGGAATTGCCAAAATTAATTTTCAGAGGTTTTACAATAATCTTGCAGCAATATGGTTTTGATGCAGAGATCCTGGAGGCAAAATACTAAAACCAGGACCTGGTTATTCCACTTCTTTCTATGGTGTGGCAAGATAGCTTGTATAGTTATAATGACAAAAATAGTTGCATACTGACCACTTCTGTAATAGTGGCACTAGTCTCCATAAAGAGGATTTTGAATAAGATCCTGTAGTCACCAGGTTGCTCAAAGCCCAGTCCAACCTGACCTTGAACACTTCCAGAGATGGAGTATTCATCACCTCTCTGGTCAATCTGTGGGGTTTTTTTACTACCTTGGTTGTAAAATGCATCATCCTTATGCCTAATCTGAATTGACCCTCTTTTAGTTTTGAAACCATTACCCCTAAAAAAAAAAAAAGTTATAAATCAATATTACTATTTTTGTCTTGGGTGAGGACTGTGATGTGATATTTTCTTTGCAGTGTGGCAGAGGGAGAACAAGAATTAGTAAATCTGCTTATTTTCATGAAGTGAGGGTTTGGATACCTTTGGTGAGGTCGTGGTGACAGTGTGGGAAGCTGATACTGTGGATATATACAAAAAATATGCATTGCTGAGCTTCCAAACAACCCATTTAGGAGCCATAAAGTATGAAAAGAGAGACCAGAAAGGCTCCTTGCAGTTCATGTCTGTGATATAAATGCAGCTTCAGACTCAAGCCAGTTTTTTTTCAAATTGGCTGTGGTGGAGTGGGTAAGTCAGGCAGTGCCCTGAAGTCCCCACAGGTTGCTTGGAGACTTCTGAGTAGACTGCTAAAGCTTTACTCATAAAGAAGCAGCTCCAGGGAAAGGTGAGTGGCAGGAGAGAAGTTTTCCTCTGGATGCATCTTCATCTGGGACACAGAGGGCTCGTCTGAATTAGCACAACATGCACGTTCTCCAGCACGGGCTTGCAGCTGCAGCGGGGAAGTGTTCTGGCTTTAGCTTCCTCTAGGCTTTGTAACAATCCTTTCCCACTCCCTGCCACTGAGCACAGGTTTTAGCTGTCGCTGCCATCGATCTCTCCTGCGCTGACACTCACATGCCCTCTGATAGCGCGGAGCTGTCCAAGCTCCCGTCCCCCTGCGCGCCGCGGCGCGGACCCGCTCTCAGCCGAGACGTTCATTGGCGTCGTTTGCCGAAAGGTTTATGTAACAGATGTTGCAAAGCAAAGGCACAGGAACACACACTCACGCTCACACTCCGTTATGGCAGGGGTTGTCAGAGTGACGGTGAAGGGAGGATGGTCCACAGGACTGGAGTAGCTCGCAGGCACAGCTGCATCTGTTCAAGAAGCAACTAACGCCTCTCTGTGACTATGCTTTATTTTCAGCTCGTCATCATGGCTGGGACTGTTCTGCTCGCCTACTACTTCGAGTACACTGACACTTTTCAGGTGCATATCCAAGGTTTCTTCTGTCAGGATGGCAATTTGATGAAACCATACCCTGGGACAGAGGACGAGAGCTTCATTTCACCACTTGTGCTCTACTGTGTGCTGGCTTCAACTCCGACAGCGATTGTGAGTATGAGGAATTATCTGAAATCCCCATGACCACTTCATAAATAATAACAATAGTGCTGTGATATCTTTGTCCCCTCACCTCTCTGTTCGGCTGTAATTGATTTACACTTAGCAGGATCTCTGTTTTGCCTCAGCCTAATATGATCTTCATCAGTTATCTCCAGAAGTAATTATTCTGAGGTAATCACAATGCAAGACTGAGGGTTAGAGCTTGTTAAGCCTTTTACAATAGCTTGCTTACTTCACTGATTAGTTATGAATTTCCTGGGCTCCAGAGAGGCTCTAATGCAAAGGTTATGTATTACTGGAAATAAGAAAACAGGATAAAGCTGAAGTAAAATCCAGGTCAGATGTGCAGTATATCCAGGATTATTTCCTGCTATATTAAAAGGACTGTTGAATGGCCTTAAAAGGCTTAGATGAGGAGAAGGATGCTAAATACAAAGAAAAATATGAATGCTGTTTTCTTTTTGTTTGTAGTTTCTTTATTTCCGACAGCCACTAAACTTTTTTTTTACCTGATTTTATTCACAGTAAACTGCAATGTAGCTGTTCTATGCAGATGAAAATATTCAATTAGCTGAGTACATACAATGCCAAACAATTTATTGCAGTCACTGGTTAGCAAAACTTCAGCCCTTTTCCATTTTCCACACAGAAAGTTGCATATTTCACCAACACCCCCAGCTTTGCTGAATTTGTAATTGCATTGATAAATTCCTGTCAGATTGTGTTTGTGGACTTTGTTTCATTTCTTTCTCTTTATTTCTTCCCTGTTAGTATTTATTTCTTATATTAATTTTGCTTTTCATCCCTTCCAAAATTTGATTAAATCTTACATTACATATTTATTTTTAAATAGTGAGTGTTTCACCATAGTCTGTTTTAAGTTTTGTTCTGCAGCAATTTTAGTGTATCAAATCATATTCTTGTCACAGAATGTGGTAAGAAGTGTGAAAGAGATCTGCAGAAGAAGCTATAGATTTTGGTGCAGGACACTTTCTGAAAATAAGCAGGTGCTTTGAAGTGGATTATATAATGAGTTTATAAAAAACATCTGCAGTAACTGAGTTATTTTGTGTATTGGATGTTGTTGCATGTCAAGGCTTTAATTTTACTTTGTGCTGCAATGATAGATTATTTGAAAATAAAATTAAAAAAAAAAAAAAAAACCAACAAAAAAAACCCCAAACCCCTACATTTTGGAGCTCCCCATCAACATAGTGCCAATGTTCAGGGATGTAGCTTTCACAAGTGCTTTTTTTAAAGGTAGATGGAGGGTCACAGCCATGCCTTGATTCCAGAGCAATGACATTAGTGGGAGGTTTCTCCCTTGATTACTGATACAACGTTGGGTAATGAGTGTTGCTTTTTATTTGGATCTTCTGTTTAAATCCTTGCTCTGCCAGAGTTTGTTGCTAACCTTTCAAGTTTTGCTGCACTGGATCAGCATTTTCTTTGCTGTTTAGTAACTGAAGAAGCTTTTCTTAATTACTATTCTTTATGAAAAGCTGAGTTGGAATCTTGACTTGGCAGTGCTGGGTTAATGGTCAGACTTCACGATCTGAAAACCCTTTTCCAATGTGAGCAGTTCTGTGATTCTTTGAAAAGTGGGGTTTTTTGCAGTTTCCATAGCCCATGTTAAACACAAAGAATGAAAGGCTGTAATGAATGTCAGGTAAGGTTGTTGGGTGCTGAAGAGACCTTCATCTCAGTGCTGTGTGGAGCTGGATTCTGTGTGCTAACCCATCCCATGCAAACTGTGCAGGAATGCTAGCCTGGGTCCACAAGGGTGGTCATCACCCTGGGTGAATGGATCCAGGGCTGGTTTAACTGGTAAACTCTGCTTCTTGGGCTGTGCTGTGCTGTTACACTGGACACATTGCTCCACACAGAGAGGACATGGTCAGGGTCAGCACAGGGCTCTTGGCACCATGCTTAGCACCAGTGATCTCTAGATACAACCTCAAGGAGACAGCAGGTCAAACTTCCCTGGCAGAACATTTTAATTTCCATTTTTAATGCAGTATTTATTAATGCATTGTTTAATCAAAATTTTTAATTTGTTGTATTTTTGTATTGTATTATTAATACATAGTTCAATTATTTAATGTCCAGTTGCCTAATATCAGGTTACTCTTCAACCAGGGCATACATTAGAGGTTTTTCTGTCCTCCTGACTGGTGCTCATCACAATGTGTTTGTAGGAGTAACTTCACTTTATTTCTCATTCCCACCTTTTCCTGAGAGATCTTCTTCTCTTTGCACATTATTTTCACACTTGGCTTCAGTTTGTAGCTGACTCTGCAGACCAAATTTTGGCAATGGTCATCAATAAAAAGCTTATAAATGAGACAGAAAGTGAGCTCAGATTCTCCCTAAACTCTGTATTTGCACTTCCCTGCTGGTTAGTCCACTCAGAGTGTGAGTAGCCTCATCTGTCATCCTGTACCCAAATAGGTGCTGCCTCTCACTCAGCCTGTCCACAGCCTGGGAAGAGATATTTGATGCAATCAAATGTCCCAGGGATTTCAGTGCAAGGAGCAAATGCAGCCATTTCTATCTAGACTGTGACGATTTGTACTCTTTGAAAAAACCCTCCGAAAACCTCCACACAACTCTGCATCGTGGAAGGGAGCACTGTGTGCATTCACTGTCAATTAAGTTGTAGCTTCACTCCCTACACTCTGCTCTCAGGAGGAATCGCCAACATTGTGCCGCTCCACCACCAAGACATGACTTAAGTCAAAGGTTAAGGCAAATGCCATTACCTTTGCAATTACTTGTTTCTGCACAACACTCACTGCTTCACTTCCTAGCGGCGGAACGGTTGATTTGGCAAATGGTTGGTTTGATGTGGCAGCAAATTTGATCTCTCTGTGTTGCTTTCACATTACCACTGTCCTGATGCCTCATGACATGAGAGGAGTGATTACTGGTGGAATCCAGCAGCAAAAAGGTACTAGCTCTTCATAAAATCTATGAGGGCTTCTGGAGCTGTGGAAGGTATCCTAGGGATCTGTAGAAACTCCCTCATCTGAGACACAAGCAGCATTAAGTGCAGTCCTGTGTGCATGGGTCTGGGGAGGACTCAAAGCCATTATTTCAGCTCAGCTTTGAGGTGTTATAGTGCTTGCAAGCCAAAAGGGAGCATCTTTGTGAACTTAATGGAATATCTTTGTGTCTGTGTCATTTGGCTACGACACTGGGCATGGGGAAAATGAATGCATGTGTTTTATTCCTGAGAGCACTTTGCAGAAGTGCTGCTGTGGGTTGGTACCACTGTATCTGCATTTCCCTGCACTTTTAGTGGCAAAATAAATGTGACTGGCCTGGTTTTATGCAATTTTATTCATTGTTTTTGAAACATTTCTCTAAAAATATTCTGGGATGACTCCACCACATTCATCAGTGTCCCTGAAGACTAGCTTTCCCTGTTACGAGGTTACTGCAAAGCAGCCAATTCCCCAGCTGGTACTAAACAATCCTTCCAGAGTTCAGCACTGCTGCCTGCTCTGCTCCATCCAATGTGATTTGTCTACCCACCCAAGAGAAGCAGAGAGGCTTAGGAACAGAGCCAGCTCACTGAAATGAATACTGAACAGTGGCAGAAAGCTTCAAGGGCACTGTTCTCACTGTTCTTCGTGACCTTAAAGTGAATAGAAAGTGCCCCTACCATTTGCACACCGACTTTAGTTTCTTTCCTTCTGTTTCCAGGTGGGAAGTAGCAGCCTAGATGTAATCTGATAACTGTCCAGTGCTGTTAATTTGTGCAAAGGAGTATTTGTTTTCAGATAATGTTGAAATCAGTCAAACTGAACCAGTCTGATTATAAGTTAGAAGCTGAATTACAGTGTTGATCTGAAGTAGGAGGAAATTGTTCCAACTTCTCTCTGCAATCTGCACTTACCTCTCAAACTTCAGAAACATCCTTGTTCTCAATGGTTCTCCTATTCTGTCTTGATTCCTTGGCTTTGGCTTAGCACAGCCATGTTACTACAGTGATTTAATTCTGTAAGGGAAGCCAGGGAACCTCTGCCTGTCATGGCTGATTCCCTCGTGGCTGCTCAGCAGCAGATGCCAGGAAAACCAAGAACATCTGACACAGCTCAGAGCTCTGGTACAGCAGCTCCTTCCAGCTTCTCCAGGCAGGAATCACCGGGCTTTTCTGGCGATGGTGCTGCCAGAAGGCACAGCCTGTTGTGCCATAGCCTGCTGCCCACCACGCTTCACCCTGTGCTGGCACAGTCTGGTGTGTCCTCTGCCAGTGGTGACTTGCCCCCCTCTCCTGGAGTCTTGCCAGGGCTCATGAGGTGGTGAATGAGGAGCTGGGATACAAAGGAGCGAGGCAAAGCTGTGCCCTATGTAAATGTTTATATTCTGCTGTTTGCACACCATTCTGGAAGAATAAGTATGGTTTCTTGGTTTGGTGCAACACTTTCAGGCACTTCTGTTGACAGTGTCTCTGGGACCCTGTGGGGGCCCACCACATGCCAGTTTGTGAGGAACAATGCAGGGCTGTGGAAAATGTGTATTCTCTTCATTAGAACTCTAGTATAATTATTTTAGACAGTTTTACCACAGTGTATTAGGTTTTTAAGCACAACAGTAAGACAGTTTTTGGTTTTGAGCAGGCTAGAATATAAATTGTGGATTTCAACCCTTTTGACTTAAAATAAAAAAGAGAAACAAAACAACAAAGCAATTTTCTTGTTCTGGAAAAGTACTTGCAACTGTTCTTTGCTGTTGTTTTCATTCAACAACAACAACCACCCACTCCAAAACAGAATGAGGTGAGTAATTGAATGCAGATTGAACCCATTGAGTTTGTATCCTTGGAAAATTAAAAATGAACTGGCATTGCAACATTCAGCTGAAGACACTGTTTCATTGCCTTGTATAGTTTTGCAAAATACAGTATTAATTCCCAGGGCCTGAGAACACCTGTCCAGGGTCTGATGGCAAAGACAAGAGAGTGTCTGAGGGAGCTCTCAGCTGGTCCCTCATCCTCTGGAATATCAGTGATAGTGATGGTATCAGGGAAAAACCTCTGCCCACCTGGGCAGGCTTGAGTCAGAGCCCTGTCTGTGGATCACAGCAGAAATCCTGTGTCCTGGGGAGGATGCTGAGGCAGACCTCAGCCACCCCTTCCCTTCTGAGGTGTCTTTTCTCAGTATAAATGTTGCTAAGTGTTTTCCACCTGGGTTTGACCATGGAGTGTCTCAGCTTCACAGTGTCAATACTGGGTCCTGAGGGTAGCAGATAGGATGGCAGATCAATATTCCTCAGGGGCTAAGGCTAAATGTGAGGGAGATCTAAGGAATTAAGGAATTCACAGTGGTAAGTGAAAGTCAATGTAAGCCATGTTCTTAGTGGCGGCTGTGGAGAAGAGTGAAACAGACTGTTCAGATCACAAGAGGCAACCTTGCAAGGGACACCAGCTTTTTTCAAAAAATGAAATGGATTAAAAATTAGGCAAACTTGAACAATGAGGATAGGCAAACATTGAAGCGGAGGCTGTGGGATCTCTGTCCTTGAAGTCATGAGCTCCCATGTAGAGCCTGAAGAACATCCCTAATCTGACTGCTGCTGTTCTGATACAAACTTCAGAGACACCACAGTGCAAAAGGGCAGAACTGCTTTTGGCCCAGCTCAAGCTGGTGCTGATGAAACACCCTCTGGAACATTTTCCAAAGGTCACCTTTTGGTGAACAGTCCTGCTTCTCCCAGGGAGAGTGTGTGGAGTCATGCTGAAGATGGCTGATTGAGGTTGAGAGCCCCACAACCCTCATCAGCTGCTGTTCTCTGTTTTTGACCGCTCTGCGTGCAGCTTGTCTCACAGCCAGTGCCTTCCTCATATCCTCCCCTCCCCTTGGCTGCTCTTCTAATGCTGGAGACTTGATTAATTTGGTTCTTTCTATTTGTGACATTAAAAATGCAGCCACATGCATCCTTGCACAGGATTTGGGAAATGTCATATGGCTTGCTGAAACCTGCCCAGAACTGAGAGCAATGATGTCCCAAGATCTAAGTTCAGTTTTATTTGCTGCAGAGATTTTTGTGTGTTGCAGCATGTCCCAGGGTGGGGTTTCAGTGTAGAAAGTCGTGTTAAAAAGGACTGACTGTGTCACAAGGGTGCTGTTAGAGTAAACAAGCTGAAGGATTTAAAAGTTCACAGAAGTCAGAATAACGTTAATTTAATGCCTAGGAAAGACAGATAGGTCATGTCTGCACTTCACATAATTCTCCCTAATATAGGAACTCCGTTGTCTTCCTGTGGTGGGAAATAGCATCACTTGTACTTTTTCATGAAAAGCAGCAGAAGGAAATAACTTTCACAAAGAGACAGATGTGAGGCAGTCCCAAACTATGGGCACAGTGGTGCATCCTGCATCTCTTCCATGCACCTTGGCTGGTGCTCCTCCTTCATTCGTGTGGAATTGCAGCTGAAATTAAAACGGTGGGAACTTCCACACAACCCCAGTGTTCACTGGACGTGTGAAAAAATTACAAAAGTAGTGTTTTCACGTTTGTCATGAGTGAGTGAGTGAGTGAGTGAGTGAGTGAGTGAGTGAGTGAGTGAAGGGGAGGCAGGAGGGCTGTGAGTGTCTCCAAAACTGCAGGAAAAACAAAAACCCTCCAACAGCATTTTTAGTGTTAGAGAATCAAGGCATTACTTTATTTCTGGCCAGGATGTTGTTCTGCCCAGGATGTGCAACAGAAATAATTTCATCCTCACGTAGGCCGGGTGTGCAGAGAAAATCATTCCATGCCACACGTATTTCATGAGATTTTTCACAAACTTCATACAGTCAAAACCCATAGATATTAATTGGTTTAATGTTCATTGGTTCCAAGTTACCTAGTTCTTAGTATTTGTTTTCCTATTGCTTACAGATATTTTCACCTCTGATGCTAATTAGGTCCTTACTCCTCTCTCTCCTTTTCCAGGCCGGGGGGTTGTTTGGAGTTGATGGTCTATTAATGGCCCTTGATGGCCGCTGCTGGCTGTTACCTTTGCTGTATCTTCTGTTCCGCTCCCGGTCTGTTGAGATTTTAAGATCAGATTTAGGCCACCAGACCTTGACGTGGTGGAACAGTGCCCTGAAGGAAAGAGGAAAGAAACCCTGATTCCCTTCCCCCAGGGCAAAGGCAAACGTATGTTGGGCTTGATGATATCAAAGGTCTATTCCAACCTAGTTCATTTTTGATTCTGTGAAAACTGACTAAAGGTATAAAATAATAAAAAAAAAATATATAATTAAGATATTTTCCAACATGAGGTACAGCCTCTGCCAGAAGCAGTGGGACAGTGAGGAGGCAGTCAGGGTAGATCCCACTGGAGAAGTGAGGTGAGCAGCTGGAGTTGCAGTGAATCTGTCGTGGGTTTTCAAAGGGAAGAAAACAGAGGTGAGGCTGCGGCAGCGTGACTGGAGGGAGCACAGGAGGAACCAGATTGTGGCACTCTACATGCACAGGAGTTTGGAGAAACATGACTAAGGAGAAATATTTTGGCTACTGGAGAAGTAGGCAAAAGCATGGCAGGGGAATGAAGAAGGGATGCAGTCCTCAGCTTTGCTACAGCATTTGAACTGAGGTACAAGGCCAGTGTCCTGTACTGAGAAAAACTGATAAAAGGAACAAAGGGGGTTAAAAACTGGGCCCATCTGTGCATGTCAGCACCATCAATAATTATTCCTCTAAATTTAATACAACTCTTCAAGTCGGCTCCTCAACCTTGCCCCACTGCACAATTACCACAGGAGGGCAGCTCCAGTATGCCACTGTTCTGCTACCTCTTCTTGGTTGTACCACAGATACAGATACATTCCTGGATAGTTTATTTTAATTCATCCTCACAGAAACAAGTCTTCTTGATGTTCACATGATTGTTTTTTTTAACAAAGTTGTGCAAATGATCCTCTGTGTGAGCTTATCGGAAAGTGCTACAGGAAAAAAAAAGATTCCACGTCCTTTTAAAAACAATAGTTCCGTTATTTTGTTGATTAAATTGATAATTAAATTTACCAACTGTCAGTAATCTGTACAGGAGTGCAGGGAGTATCAGATGCAGTGCTGTGCTGAGAACTTGAAAGGGGAAGATGAGACATTTCACTGTCTGAAAATGTCAGCTGAAGGACTATCATGGATAAAAGACTGTTGAAGAGGAAAATTGACAGATAATTTTATCATCTGCTGGGTCAGGATGAGCCAGGAAATAAGTAAAGTGTGTGCAGCAGAGGGCTTTGAGAGCTGAACATTGAGGGGCAAGTATTTGGTGACACTGCCAGTAATGGGAAGGCAGGGAAAATTGAAGTTTTCTCACTGGAGAGGTTGAAATCAGCAGAGGAAAAATGCCTGCTGGGTAGGTACTTCAAATTCATACTGGGGCTTTAGGTCATTCTTGCATTTTTACCTGGTAGTAATAGGAAATGCAATGTGAGCAGAGTTCTCAAGCAGTATGTCCTCAGTATAGATGAGCTGCTATTTTATTCAGGAAACCAAGAGCAAAAACACATGCAGGGCACTGCCTTTGCTTCCCTATTACCTACACCATGCCAGACTGTAGATCACTTGAGCTTTCAATCCAGTGCAATTCTCCTGACATTTCTACTGTCTAATTAAGCCAGTATGATACAGAAGTTCATTAACCTTGCATTGTTTCCCAAACAGAAATAAAAGCAGTTTGCTTGCTGTTTTCTTTTTCAACCCATATTTAGATACAGAGTCTAAATTTAGATGTCAGCTATAGAACTGATTTGTAATCATTCCTGAAGTGCTGATTCTGTTTTGGCAGGAGCTGAGGTACTCAGCAGTGCCGGTGATTGATTCTGGGAGGCCAGCTGGACAACTTGGCTGGATGTGGACCCTGCTCATGCAGCATCATCAGGGTTTAAATCACGAGAATCAGTGGAGTTACTTGATTTCAGAAACACCTGGGGAAAAAACAAAAAACAAAAGTTTTTTGAGAGCTATTCAGACCACATTCAACTGCACACAGATTAGCTTTCAGAATCAGGTGTCCAGTTGCCCATTGAATTTTTAGGAAACAGCAAGGCTGACTTTCTAGAGAGCCCATATTAAGCATATTAGAAAACAAATTTCAGCAACTAAATTCAGCGTCAGAGATGACATGACAAGAATAGTCCAGTTATGTTGAATCACTTTGTATCTCCACACAAACACAGCTTTATTGTCATATACCTAAACTCTGCATTAAACCAAAGGCAGTGTTCATTTTAAAAAATCAAATTTTGAACTGTTGTGCTGTAGGAAGTCTGGGATAATTCTGCTTAAATCCGTGGAATAGAACTGAACACATTTACAGCCTGGCAAAATTTACTCCTAAATCTAAGTGGAACTAATCTATACACATGGGAGTTGCAGGACTATGCCAGACAGCTGGATTTATAGAAACAAAGATGGGAATTGAAGCAGGAAAACACTGTTAACTTCTGATGTAAAGGAACTTTAAAGATGGATGTATAGTTACAGGACAACCATTAGTATGTTTTATGCTTAAGTCTCTCATATTTGAAAAGTTTACGATATTTTAAAGTTGAGTAGCCCCTGTGTTCATAGAGTAGAATTCCCTCAGGGTGTGAATTGTCTCTCAGTGTGTATGTACAGCCCCAGGCAGAGAGAGAGCCAAAGCAGTAATTCAAACTTCTGAACATTGTAATAATTCAAATAATAAACGGGTTGAAACAGAGTGTCACTTTCAAACTGCTTTAGTGCAGATGGTCTTTTTCTTAATTCCCAGCCCCGTCGTTAGTGAGCTGAGCTTATTGAACTGCTTGCCAATTCTGTTAAGAGCAGATGGAGTGAAACGGGATAAAGGCAATATTTCAGTGCAGCTCCCATGCATCAGCTCCCCTCCAGATGCCATTATTGACATGCATTTTACAGCTCCACAGCTCTTGCCATCAGCGGGTAGAGTTATAAAGAGGTTGAGCATACTTGGCTTGAATGTCAATAATCAATAAGGACACTCATCTGGCTTAATAAGGATAAATTGTTGCCCTTGAAACAAGACACCATTCCAGCAGTCAGAGTGAACTAAGGTGACTTCCTTGACATTTATACTAACTCGGGGTGTCTGTGCCACCCTGTGTGTGCATATACAGACGTTTCTGTTATGTATTTCCCTGTTCCCTAACACTATGGATTCTCTTGTGTATCTCCTGCAATAATGTATTAAATTAATAATCTTGAGTGCTTCCCCTTAAAAGCTCATTTCTTCCACATCAGGCAGGCTTTTTTTATTTTAAAGACTTTAATTACAAACTCTGTCTTCCTAAAGGAGTCCCAGTTTCCCTTTCTAAAGCCTGCTGACAGAACACGATAGGTGATATTTTCAGAGGTTCCTGCTGTGCGTGGACCATCATTGCCTCTAAAGCCTGTGATTAAATTCTGCCCAGCTTTAGTGAGGGTAGATAGACCTCAGTGCAACAGAACTAAATTAGTTCTAAGTGCTTAAGAAATTATCCTACTCCTATGGGAAGCAGCTATTACATTTATAGAAAGCATGAATGTTGAGATCATACAAAAATATGTAATACATAAGCACAGCTAACATCATGATCAGTGGTTCTGTGGAGACTTCATTTTTGTAAACAGAACATTTAGTCAAATATTGTTCTTTCTCACAGAGTTTTAAAAACAACAATCCTTGGTTTTTACCAACATTTCTGGTCTATTATTGCCAACAGTCCTTGGCAGTTGGCTCCATGGCCATCCAGCTATCAGTATTTGAGACATACACATTACCCTCTTATCTTCTGGGAGATGAGAGCTCAAAAAGGATCTCACTTTGAACCCTTGTTTTGAGAGTCACAAAGAGAGTGGGCTGCAGTTATGGTAATCTTCCACCCTAGGCACCATTCAAGTTGGTAGATTTTTTTGAAAGTTCAACAACAAAAATATTATTTCACTTGGGTTATTATTCAGACAAGAAAAATAAGTTTCCAAGGCTGTTAGTGAAAAAACAAACGCTTGTTAGACAGCAGAGTTTCTGGGAACAGACAGTGTCTCTGATATGCTCAACAGGGGCTTAGTCCAGGTGCAGCTCCTCAAGGCCAAGGCTTAATGAGCATTTCTCAGCTCATCGTTCAGCCAGGGGAGGGGGGAGAGGTGCACTACCACAATCCTCCCCATGAGTGAAGGCAGCTTCTCTGGGTCTCTGCACCACTGAGTGCAGGAATGATCCCTCTCCGGGGTGGGAGCTGGTGTGTGTCAGTCATGCTGAGCCCCACAGTGCAAGTGCAGTGTCCCCAAAACACAGGGCTGTGTAGCACTGTCTGTGGGCTGGAACTAGACATCCATGTTTTAATGTTTGCTCTTGTGATTTTTAACCTTCTGTTTCTTTCCCTTTCCTTGGCAGATTTTTATTGGTGAGATATCCATGTATTTCATAAAGTCAACCCGAGAAACCCTCATTATTCAAGAGAAAACTATTTTGACTGGAGAGTGCTGTTACCTGAACCCACTGCTTCGAAGAATAATACGTTTTATAGGTAAGCATCCTGTGCACTGCAAGCTTGGACCCTGCTTGCACCAAACCAGGACCAAACACCCTGACAAAGTACATCACAAAATTAATTAAGCTGTGAAATCTTTGCAGGCACCTTCCTCCTTAGAGGGATAGTCCCCTCAGGATTTCCAAGGTAACTTTCAAAATTTGCCATATCATGCTGGCTGGAGCTGGTTTAGATCATATTCTGCTGAGCTTAATGCTTTTTTGAGACCCTTAAAGAAAGGTTTTACCAATCAAATCCTTATGTGAATAAATCCATCATTGCTAGTTTATGCAAGCTACCCATTTTAGTTACAAATTTGTCCTCACCAGCTCATCTATCTGGCACTTTTCTTTTCAGCTCTAATTTTAACATCCATAGCCCTGCCACATAGTGTTCAGCTGAGCACAGCGTAAAATAGCCCAGAGCTCACTTCAAAATAATAATATTATTTTCATTGTATTTGCTTTTTCTTAGAGCTTTCATTAAGTTAATTGCTGAGAAATGAAGTTCTGTCATTAAACCATTAGGAGGTTGCTTTTTATGGTGCTTGCAAACCGCTTTACCTTCTTCACACTGTTGATGAGTCCCATGTTCATGCGTGGGATGGGATGTCTGGCTGATGGCATGGGCCAGTGGCTCCTCAGATGGCTCCCCACTGGGCAAGAGGGGCTTTGCCATCACAGCACTGCCCTTCTTGTGCTCTCTCAGAAGTGAAGCACCCTCACTGCCTCTCACAGAGAGCTGAGCCCCAGTTAAGAGTCTGACTTAGAGCAAGCAGCAGGGGGAAAAGATACTTCCAGCTGGAAGTATCTGGGGCGCTTCCTCCCCGTCACTGCTGAGTTTCTGAGCTTTACCTGGAATGAAAATGCTTGCTGTGGCTGTGGCAGGTGTTGTGTTGCTTCCATGGAGCACATCCCTGGCTGCAAGCAGGGGTACTTCCTCAGAGCACAGAGTTGAAGGTGCTAGCATATTCATCATCAGCAAATGTATGCTTCAAAGGAGGAAGAACCATGGTTTTCCTTCTCCTTCAGCTCTCTCTGTGCCCCCTGCTTTATGCATGGAAGGTAGGGAGTGAAATGTGCCTTCTGCCACCACGGAGGTGGAAGCAAACCACCTGTGTTTTGTTACTTGAGCCTGGTCTGCTTGCTGCTGGGGGGAACAAAAAGACACAGAAATGCAGTTAAAAGTAAAACACCCCTGAACTTCACATAACCTCTGGGATATATTGATGGCAAACTACCAATAAGAGAGAAGCAGGGTACCAGTGTCCACTGGGCCACTCAGGGCTTTTTGACTTTTCCAGCACATTTGGCATGTTGCAAAGTCCCAATCAAACGCTCTTGCCTGTGGGGTCAACACTAGAAGTCCTTAGATCATGGAGGCTAAGTTCTTGCTCAGTATATTTTCTTACAGTTAGCTTTATTCTTAAACATTCATGCTGTTGTTTCTCTTCTGGTGGAAGGGAAGGGGGTAGCAATGATACAGTCGACTCTCAGAGAGTAGTAGGACATAAACCATGCTAGGGAAATAAATCTTGGCTTTGCAGCTGTGTTTGTTTTCCTGAGAAAAATGAAGTTAATATTATTAGAAAAGGCTTGAAGTCTTTGCCTTGTCTTAAACTACACTGTGTGCATGTTTTCTTCTGAAACCTTTTCCCTGCCTCTGCAGTGAAATGAGAGAAGTAGAATTTGTTGGATGAAATAATTTATGAAAGGAACTGAAGATAACGGCATGTTTTTCATTTTGCATTTCACCTGTGTTTTGAAAACATGGCATGGACTGAGCAGCTGTACCCTGTGCCTGGATGATCCAGGGAAGTTAGCTCCATACAGCTGCCCACTCTAAAATGAAGCTTCCCAGGTGCTTGGCTTTGCAAAGACAGCTAGGTTGCTTGTACATGAATTTCTCTGTGTGTGCCTACTCTTGATAAACTTTAGGGCCAAAAGTTACAGAGCTGATTAACTAAGTTCTCTTGCAAGTTCTCTTCCCTAGCAAGCAGTCTGGCTTGTTGAAAAAAAATGTTGCCAATTTAGTTTTGTTACCCAAATGTTTGAGCAAGTCTTAATGAGTACCTGCAAAAAGCAGTTACTTAACTCCTTGGAAAATTGCCTTATAAGGCATTACAGTCTATATTATTCAAAAGAATGAGAAAAATCCTGCAATGTGGCTAGGTTCTCATGTTCATTTAGGAAAAACGAACACTACTATCTGACCCTGCAAGGCACATCATGGAGAACTTTTGAGAGTTGCTGGTCCCAAATTTTAGGAGTGCAAAGAGGCTTTTTCTCTTCCCCCACCCAACTCTGTAATGGAAGTTGCTGAGAAGAGATGGGATTTTAAGAATTGTAGCCTAAATGTGCTTTCCACAAAACAAGCAGAAAGCTGTAGATACTTCACCGAATGTTCGTTTATATTTTGCAAGGAAAGAGATGCAAAAAGGGAAACTTTAAGCCGTCTCCTGGTCCTGTGAAATACAAAGACTCTTGTAATGCAATCTCCGTTGGATCTTCTGGTTGCTAGATTTGAGCTTTTCTGCTTTTACTTTTCCTTCATGTATACAGAATTAAGGACTTTTCTGCACTTTGAAAGTGGAGCAAAACAAAAAACCTACAGCTTTTCTGGAATGCTAACAAAGGCCCATGTTTCTTCTCTGTTTTTTCCTATCTTGTTTACTGTGCTCTCTGTTGATTCTCTCCTTGTTTTCCTCAAGGTCTCAGCACACGTCTGTTTCTAAGAGCCTCCCCTCCTGAGTTTAGTCGAGAGTCTGAATGTTGAGCTTTGTATTAAATCTCTCCCTGATTCTTTGTCTGCATGAAGCTGAGCCACGATTTCTTCTTGCTTCCTGGCCCAGACATGAATCCTTCATGTTGACTGACATTTGCTTTTGTGGCAAAAGACTGCCTCTCACCTTGCTGGAGTGTATATCAAGTCCTGTATCACAGCCTAGATTGGTGAAACCTGCTATGTTCCCTATATTTAGAAAAACACTTTCTTTATCAGTGAAAAAAAGCTGGCTTAGCTTGGAAACATCAGACTTTGATGTATGTTTCAATTTTTTCCATCTTCCTCTTTATCTTTTACAGCTGCTTTCACAGACTTTTTTTTTTAAGGTTTTGAGGTCAAACTAGTGGTGTGCAATTGCTTCAGAACAGTTTTTCTAATATATTGCTGCTGCACTGCTTTACTTTAAGCACATCCTCTCTCCTCCCTCCTCTCCCCACCCTTCCCAGCAGTTCTGTCATCAATTTCTGATGCCAAAACTTGCTATTTATGTGCTGAACCTTTGAGAAACTAATTGGTAAGGGTGACTATTTCCGGGGCCTCTGCCTCTTCTCCCTGTCTCTTGAGCACACACAGCCTTTTGTATATTTATTCAATCTGTCTTGTAATTTCACATTCAGCACTTTGTTAACATCGTTGCACCTTGCATTTGCTTCTGTGTTCTACTTAATCCTTTGTATTGCAAATAGAGGTTATACAATATTTTAGTGAATGGTTTCAGTCAAGGTTTTAGTCTTTTTATGTACAGCTGCTATCATACCCCCAGGATCAGAGATTCAGACCTCCCTGACCCAGTCTAACAGGGTGACTGTGGTGTGTATTGTGTTGCATTTCATTATATTAGGTTTCTAATCCACGTGATTAAGTTGTCTACCTGCAAAGCCCTGATAACATGCAAGTAGCCCCTTTCTAGTTCAGATATCTAGAAATTCAGCACGCTTCATCAGCTTGTTACCAGTGGCTTTTACTTCAGATGCGCATAATTTGCTGTTAACAAATGGTGCAGATCAGCTTCTGTTGACAACTTAATCTAAAGCATGGTGACACTTCACAGTGGGCAGCTAAATAATTAAATTAGGGCTTTATTTCAGCAAATCAAGATTTTAGTTCGGCAAATAAAGGTTTACAAGATTTATACACACATTGAGTTTATTGTAATAGGACGGATATACCCCAGAGCTCTGATGTCAATTCCCTGAGCAGCTGCACGAGACAGCTTACCTGACCTTGTCCTTCTGTCTGCCTTGCATCTGAAGTCCACTGTGAAACAGTGCATGTTCTGTTATTAACTGGCTGCCTTTCCATTGGGCTCGAGCTGTATTTGGGGGTGTTGCCCCAAACCTAAACTAAGCAGCAGCTTGAACTACTGTAGATGTTATCACTGAAGAATCTCTACAGTGAGGAACAGGTCACTGTGCTGGGGACACATCAGCCCATACTGTTCTCTTTGATGCCAGGCTCTGAGCTGGCAGCTGCCTCCATGAAAACTGGTGGTTGTGAAAGCAGTGAGGAAGGAAGCTACCCTGTGCATCTGTCAGGAGGAGTCTTGAGCCTCCAGAGGACTTTTGCACTGGGAATTGAATTTCTTCTGGCATGGTCAGACTCAGGAGGTGTAGATCCCTGGAGCAGTGAGCTTCGTGGGGTTTTCAGTAGAAGATCATAGCCAGTCTTAGAATGAGGTTATGAGTGCTCAGAAGCTTGATGTTGAGCCTGTTCCTGATGCCATGGCAACAGGACAATAAATTCCCCTCCAACCCTCATCTCTCCTGTTGTAAAATGGATTAATGATACAGGTCTCTTTTAACACACCCTTTAAGATGAAATGAAGGGTGGTTTAGCAGAGCCTGAGTCACAGGACTACAAATGTATGGCTTTATTGGATTTGGAATTGCACAGGATTCTTACAGCAAAACATTCAAAAATGGGCTGAGGATCAGCATTCCCGTAGAGCCCTGAGTCCTTGCAGGGACACTCTCCCATGAAACTCTAATCTTCCTTAAAAACAGAGGGGTGGGAAAGGGGTTAGGCGAGTATGAGTGTGCATGTGAAATATGCACTTTACAAGCAAGTTAGGCTAAGAGTGACAAATTCAGATAATTGGGACAGAGAGGAGTGCCTAAATAAATATCCTTGGTAGAAAACATGATGATATGTTACTGAGGAGCTGAGCTTCTGATGTCTCATGAGCCCTTCAGTGCATTGTTTCTTTTGTCACTTTATTTAAGGGTTTCATGATTTTTCCTTAATAAAGCCTTCTACTTCCTGATTCTTATGTCCATCCACTGGCTTCTCACTTTTCTCTTCCCATCGTCTTTTCAGCTGCTCTTCTACAAGTCCCAAGTGGAGGTTTTGTTGATTTTTGTTGTGGTGGTGATTTGGTCTTTTTTTTCAAATCAGTGGCATTTTAAGTGCCTCTAATAGAGAGAGTTTCCACGGAGACAGCAAGCAGCTGCAAGTGACTGATGTTACATAGATTCAGTGTGGAAGAAGAAGAGAGCTTGAACATGAATTGCAGGGAGGACAGAGGGTTCTACTGAGGCTACAGTGAGTGAGAAGAGCTGGATTCTTCTTCAGGGCAGATGCCTCTGTTAAAAAAAGCCGTAGAGCTGGAGGTGGCAACACTGATGAACTGCCACAGAAGGAGCTTGATAGGACATAGAAGATGAGACTAGGATGTGGGTCAGAGCCCAGAAGTCTGGGGTTCATTAAGGACTTCCTGACAGTTATTTAGAGGGATGTGTAAGTGGAGAAATTAAAAATGAAGCATTCAAAATTGAAGCTGCTAAATAGTTAGACTTTTCTGCCAAGGCAACTGTTAGTTCAGGTGAGATGACGCGGGAAAGTCAAGCTTCACTTCGTCCATCCTCAGCATTTTTTAGCAGGACTTTCCTTGTTTGTTCTTTTTTTTTGGCTCAAACGTTTAATTTGTCTAAGGTTTTTCTCACTGGAGGTAAATATATGTTAAAATCTGATTTGTTTTCTTGGACTCTGGAGCACATGAGGGAGTAGCAGGGAGTACAGCCTGCCCTCTTATATCTGGTCTAAGCTAGTATTTCTCCCAGTTACATTCTGCTTATTGTTTTGTCTTCTAGGCACCTCTTTCTGGCTGCTCCTGAGACACAAGCACTGCTGAGAGTAGTCAGTACAATGAGACAAAGTCAGGAGACCTTTCCAGACATAGCTTCTGCTTCTTCTTTACGGCCTCTTTTTGCAGCCAGAGTATGTGACATGAGTGGCTGAGGGGAAAGATTTGCTTTATGTAATTGTAATTAACCTTCATCCTTTCTGCTAGTGAGCAGCTGTAGGTCTGCTTCCCAAGTGGCTTGCACTGTTCCCATCTTTTCTCAGCATATGCCAAGTTCTGCACTACAGTTCATCCCCAGGTTTTCTGGCTCAGAGTGAGCACACTGGAACAAAGCACTTGCTGCTGAGCAGGATGACACCACCTCCCATTACACCTGAGTGTCAAAGTCTGGAAGAGGCACGTCTTCTCCCATTCTTCTCTCTGACATTATATCACAGACGTGAGCTGTATGACCCTGAAGAGCTGGGGCTAGTTGCCCTTCCCATGAAGCCTTTCAGAGCAATTTGTCTGCCTCTAAAAAGCTGGCAATCACATCACTGCGTTTTTGTGCTCTGGTCAGTTAGTTTAGCTGCTGTAGGTCATTGAACAATTCCATTGAACAGATGGATTCCTGAGGTACAAAAACCATCAGGGGACTGTCCAGCACTGCCCAGGCATGCTGGCATTACAGCCTTTAAATCAATTACAGCCAGCCCTTGCTCCAAGTCTCCAGAGACGTGAGGTGTAATCAGCCTGCGAGGGTCACATCCCTGCCAGCCAGACTCATTGCTGCACATAGCTGAGATTTTCACAGAGCACAGCTTGGCAGAACTGTGAGAGAGGAACTGCAGCAGACAAAATGCACCACAGTCAGAATGTGACAAAGGTTTCAGCCATGGCTTGCTCTGCTCTTCTCCAGATTACTGCAAGCCTTGGAGCTGTGTTTGGGCCACCACTTTCTGTGCTACCAAATATTAAGAAAATGCAAGTGTTAAAACTTCTTTTCTTAATGGAGAGAAGCACCTTTGTATATATGCACTTCCTAGAGATTGAAATAGTTTTGTGTAGCTCATGACCTTTTCCTGAAATATCTTGGTTCTTGGCTTGTACTTGCACAATAAAGAGCATGAGCCAGACTGCCTGACACTTAAATTTCCTCTAATTATTGTAAAGGCTGGGTAATAATCCTCCCTGCACTCCCTGTAACTTGCACAGCACATCAGAAAGCTGCTATTTAAAGCAAGCTGTGCCCAAAAAAATTAAAATTTTGACAGAGTGCTGTATATAAAACAAGATTCCTCTCTGTCACAACTTCAGCTGTTTCACCAGGCTGAAAAGATACCCTTCTGCCTTTTTCCTTTGAACTTGCTTGTGCACTGACTAATGTAGGTGAGAAGTTCCTGATGGCTGTGGAAAACCATGGATTTGAAATATTACCAGAGGGATAAAGGAAATAAAGGAGCAGTCTCTGTGCTCCCCTTTTAAACACACTTAGCAAGATAAATGGGAGGAAAACTGTCACACCATTGAAACGACAGGGGCCAGTCCTGCAGCCTAAAACTAGAGGAAAGCAGCCTCCTTCTTTGGCCACCACCGGCTTTTTAAATCCATGATCACATACCAGTTCATTAATAATAAATAAAAATAAACATACATGAAGAATAGTAGTACATTCAGCCTCCAGAATCATCTTACTGTGTGATGCTCCTTGCTGACCTTGGGGAAGGATGGTGGGGGGGAACAGCTCTGCAGGCCTGCAGCCCCTCCAGGCTGTTTCCCAAGGGAAGGGCTTTTCCCATCAGTACCCCAGCGAGAGATCTGTGCCACAGTGACACCAAACCAACTCTCTAACCCACTGGCACAGGCAAACCCCACTCAACACTTGTACAACATATCCATTTTAGTTACAGTTTTATTTTGTGTTACTGCCTGTACACGCTGCATTATTTTGAGTCCCTCATATTTTTTTGTGTCTCAGACTAGAACAGCCTTTTAATATGTTTTTTAACTCAGTTTAGATAAGCAGTGAAGATGTAACAATGATGGTGGCGCCAGCTCTTAAGATTTTATCACAGCTTTCCTAAGATGATTTCCCTCGAGCTCCAGCTCTTGGTCATGTTTAAGTACATAACAATCTCAGATAATTTATAATTTAATGACTTTTGCTTACAGAGCTACAAAAAGGAGGAAGCAAAACTGCATGACCCTCAATATTCCTACATCAGAACCCAGTATTTATTTGTTCTATGTTTTTGTGACACTTTAGTCAACCTTAGTGATGAGAAGGGGAAGAGGACAGCTGATTTAATCTTTCAGAACTTTTGGGTTTGGTAATTTTGCAAACCTGCTGTTCTGTACCTTTGGTATGTAGGCATTACATGCATCTGAAAGATCCTCAAATGTTCATAGCAGCTGTAGCAGGTATTGATAACACTCAAGGGGAGTCAGTGAAGGATGTGACAACTGCAGTATTGATCAAGAGATGCTTCACAACCCTGGAAAAGTTCCTGCTTTCAAGTGAATACTTCATCTTACAGGATTGTGGTTATGTGCTCCTGGTGACATGAGCTGAATTGCAGCTGTCTTCCAGAGCAAAGCATTGGGTTGCTTCCAAAAGTACATGCCAAATATTGCTAGGTCAGGATTGTAAATTTTCAACATCAAGGTGGCAAATAGTCAAAATCCAAAAGGTACTTAATCCTAGGTAGTTATGTTAGATAAGAGAAGTATTGTGTCTCAGCACTACACTGCTCTTTCAGGTTCAGAGATCCCATTTTTTTGTCACAGATTTGTTTTAAGTACATGATACTACTCTCATTATGTCTCTCCCTCTCAGGTATAGTGACATTTTCTAAACCTGTTTGAATAATCAATATTTTTAACCTTTCCTCACAGGAGTGTTTGCATTTGGACTTTTTGCCACTGACATCTTTGTAAATGCTGGCCAGGTTGTGACTGGGAACTTGGCTCCCTACTTCCTGACTGTGTGCAAACCCAACTACACTGGAAACGACTGTCGGGCCCACCACCAGTTCATAAACAACGGCAACATCTGCACGGGGGATGTGGAGGTGATTGAAAAGGCCAGGAGATCCTTTCCATCCAAACATGCTGCTTTGAGCATCTACTCAGCTTTATATGCCACGGTGGGTGCCAGTGATGACTGCTGACTTGCATGAGAGGTTTCTGTATTTTCTAGATGGGGCATGTTTCTTACAATGGATTTTTGGAGAAGAAGAGGGTTGTTTTGGGGGCAGCTTTTTTCTTTATCAGTAGGGGAAGATCCCCTTCTGTCTCCATTTTACCAATCCTTGTATAAGCAAATGAAATGCTTGTTTATTTTGACGCATTGCATGTGGAGGCATGAGGTCCTAAACTTGTCTTTGCTGCTGATTTTCTTATTCAATTTTCTCTTCTCCCTGTCCCTGTCTCATGAGCATTAAAATGAAGCTGATCCTTAAACAGCTTCTGGGTCGCTACATTTGTTCACATGCCATGTGTTGTTGAACATTTAAAATTTAAATTGTGCCCTTTCAATAGAGGTCTGAACTTACACTGAATTTTGCTTCCCTTGTTTAGGACCTGAACTCACATTGCAAACAGGGTTCTAATAAAAGTCAGTGGCAGAATTTTGTTGTTATTACAGAGAAATGCACCCCAGCTGACACACTGACAAGGTGACACTGCCATGCAGACAGGAAGGAAATTATGCAGTCTGATGAAACAAATCAACTGCTCCTTTGTGTTCTCTGGCTAAAGTTTCTGTGATTTTTAAAAACTGATCCAAGAATCTTACTAACAAAGCAGAAACCCTTGGTGGTTTTGCCATAAAAATCCAAGGACTTGGATCTGATCTGGTTCTAACCTGGTTCTGATCTCAAAATGCATTAACCTAGGTCTTTTCTCTCCCTATAGCTTGACTTGGAGTAGTGTCAGAGTCAGTCTGTTGGTTATAAGTATGCAAGAAAAGCCTTAAAGTTATTAAAGACAGGGTATTTACTGAGTATTTTGCCTGGTGCTCTTGGTAGCAGATGAATGAAACACCACATTATTACTTCTAAAATTAAGAGTCCACCCACTGCTGTTTCAATATCCATCTGTTTGCACTGAATGTTGTGTGAATACATTATAAACTGTAAGTCCTTTGATCAGGATTTGTTGGGAAATGTTTGGAAAGCCTGTAATATTTGTTACTTCTGAACAATGTGCAACCCTATGTGAAATACAGCCCACAATATACTCAACATGGTTGTAGCAGCTGTTTGCACCATGATAAACTCTTAGGTGAAAGTTCCAGGATCAGGCTTAGTCCTGGCTCTGTCCTAAGCTAATTACATCCTTTCATGGACTTTCCCTGCCCAGCTTCCTTTGTTTCCTAGGAGGACAAATTTTCTACAACAGGCTGACTTCTACAGCTGGAGGGTAACACTGTTTTTCTTCCTGAGCCTAAGCCCCAAGTAGTTTAGTATTTCTGAGCTCTAGTTTTCCAGGAGTATCTGCTATGAGCCTACACTTCTCACATAGGAAGATGTCAGATGGAGCCAGGACATGGAACTCTTTCTGAGCCACAAGGTCATGAAAGTTTGCTGTTAAAGCATTTCAGTCCACAGTCCAATTTCAGCCCAGTTCTCTGCCTGAAGTCACCTTTTAGAACTAAAAATGTGTTTTCTTGTCTTTTCTTTGTCTGTCAGCTGGGAATAACATGAGCATTACACAAGAAATGCATTGTTCATATCCAGCTTTGCTTAATAACTGTGCTGTGCACAGATTTTTGAGAAGTCCCTTGCTGATTATAATATGCATAATAATGTGGCCTACTGAACATAAAATACAGGTTATTTGCTTAGTAATAGCCGTGTTTTGCATAAAGCTGAAGAATTTAGCCATGGAGTGAGAAAAATAGAACAGGTACAACATAAGGAGTCTGGAGAATGGAATAAGCACAGACATGGTTCTCGTTTTATAAATGTCTTATGAGATCTGGAAGTCTTCTCCCTTCACTGAACCTCAAATATCCTGTGCAGGTGTCTCACTTTTCATTACTCTGCTACTGAAAACACTCCCACTTTGGCTGGTTTGGCTTTGTAGGTTTTTGGTGTTTGTTTTTGTTTTTTTATAATCTGGGGTTTATATTTAATCAACTAGACTTTTCTTTCTCACCTTCTAAAGAAGCTGAGGAAAACCCAAAGCATCACTTCTCTGATCTCTGCAGGTGGAAATGAATCTTATATGCCTGAAGTAGGGGAAAGAGAAAAGGGCTGGCAGCCCTGGCTTCCATACTTATAAAAAAAAAAGAATGTCATCTAAAGGAGTTTTATCAGTCTCCCAGAATGATGACAAGAAGAGATGGCAGTCACTGTACCTAGTGCAAGCTGCTGTGCACTCACATGAATTTAAGTTCCTTTTCTGATTAAAAAGAAATGGTTAGAAAAAGAGATCACCATTCCTGGTTCCAGCGTGAATCCAGCTGATAGGATGTCAGTCCTGGTTTCAGCATCAAGCCACCTGCATTGGTCCAGCCCATGAGATGTCCAGGGTCCTGGGGGTGCTGCCTGGGTTTGGGAGGATACCTCTTTATGGGCAGGTTTCCTCACCCCAAAGATGGGTTTCTCACTTTCTCTGTAAATTAATTTTCATGTGCAGTCCATTCTTCCAGTCTTTCTGCAAATGGGGGGAGAGCTTCAGGGGTCTTGGGTAGTTTTAATCCCACCCTGTGGGATTAAGTCCATGTCCATTTCCTGTGCTGTGTTGTGGTTGTTTGTCACAGAAAAATGCCCTGTCTCTGCTCGGCCTCCCTTCTCCAGCCAAAACTTGATCTTTCTCATGGCAGTGTTAATAACAACAATCCTTGGTTATAACCAACAATTCTTGTCTGTTATTTCCAACAGACCTTGGCTGGCTACATGGCCATCCATTTATCAGTGTTGGAGATATACACATTACCCCCTTATCTTCTGGGAGTCAAGAGCATAAAAAGATCTCACTCTGGACCCTTGTTTAGGTGACCCCAAGAGAGTGGGAATTTTCCATCATAGCCACAATTTCAGTCAGTAACTTCCTTTGAAGGTTTGTTTAAGAAAAATATGATAACAACCACTTGGGTTGTTATTCAGGCAAGAAAAATAAGTTTCCAAGGCTGTTCATTGAAAAACAGGTGCTTGTTAGACACCTGTTAGATCTTGGGAACAGACAGTGGCTTTGATATGCTCAACATGGGCTTAGTCCAGGTGCAGTTTGTCAAGGCTGAGGCTTAATGAGCATTTCTCAGTTCACAGTGCAGCCACCACAATCCACCCCATGACTAAAGTCAACTTCTCTGGGTCTCTGCTCCTGGACATGAATCCTCCAACATTTGGAAATGCTGAATAGCAGGGGACACTACAGCAAATACCTGCTGCAACCCTGATCAATTCAAGGCCTTGGCACCATGAGCAGCTGCACTGAGCATTGTTTTCAAAGGCTCTGCTTCTCTTTTACTGTAGGAATCTCTATGGTAAAAGAAAACATTGTCCGTAAAACTTCTAGGACACAGACTTTTGTAATACTGGTATGAAATTTTGAATTCTCTAAGGAAAATAAAAATTCTCTAAGGAAAATGTCACAAATCTCCTCACTTTCTACTGAAGGGACAAGATAGATTTCTTCCACTCTGCCTTTCTCATTATAGATATAATGTGTTCTAAAATATGCATATATTTGCATATACATATAAAAATATATATATCTATTATAAACTTGAAGACAAAAAAGCCTCCTTTCTCTATGATTTTGTCTCTCTGAAAAAGATGGGAGAGGAATCACATAGGATAAATGCTGCTATCACACACTGCATATTGTTAAATACATTACTTGTCTACTGATAAGATCACAGCAAAAAAGCTGAACAGACAAATTATATAGTTAAATCATATGTAGTTTATTTTTTAATATGTTCTAGACAGGTTTTTATATTCATGTCTTTCCTCCTCCCTGGCTTTGACATTTAGAGTTTTGTGAATAAATTTACTCTATGGATGGCATTGTGGGAAATTTTCAAAAACACTTTCTGTATGTAGGAAACCAAATGTTTTGGTTTGACTGAGATTTTGGTCTCTTGCACAGAGCTCTGAAACCATGCTCTAAATGTGGGTAAACACTATGGGAATCCTAAAAAAATATCTTTGCTTTTGGGCCTGGACAATAAAGATCAAGCTGCAGTGATTGGGAAGTCTGATCAGAATGGAGAGGCTCTCCCAGTTATTTTGAACACAGTGTGTGACTTACGGATGAACTGGAGCCCACCTCCTGGGAAAACAGTTTGTCTTGTTTAAAACCTTCCTCACGAGGGTTTAACAGATTTGTCTCAGCAATCTGTTTGCATCGTTGATTACCCTCCTTGCTAAAAGTGTTCTTTTTACTACAAGTTTACATTTTATTGCCGAGACGTGTGAAACTCCAATTACAGCTACTTCCCATCTGTGACAAAGAGAGCCCTCCCATCTGGGTAACCGCAAGATCCAACTTCATCTCATACCTGTAAGGAGACAAGCATGTGCGGGTTGTTCCCTGCAGCTGTGGTTCACAGCTGTCGCAGCAGGACTGCATTCTTACTTTTAAGAGGTGATGGGTTTTCCTTCGGACTCTGCAAACAGCAGCGGTGCTTCGGTGGGGAACAGGAAAGCAATCTGGCTCCCTATTGCTCGATTGAATTGAGTAGAAGGGGTGCACAGGGTGAAAGGGTGGGTGGTAATTATTCACGCAGCGGCAATGATTTGATTATTTTTCCTATTGTTTCCAAAGAACCTTAATGTGAGTTTTGGTGATAGGTGCAGCGTAACCTGCCAGCCAAGACTGGGGCAAGGTTGCCGCCTAGTGCTCACTGTTAGCTGTCATAAGGCATCTGCTGCAGCCAGGTTCAGGTGTGAAAAACAAAGCAAGCAGCAACATCTCAAATTAGCAAAGCTTTGGAAATCATGTGGGCTTACATACTTGTTGTCTGAAAAGGATTTTAATGAATTGCTTTGCCATCAGGCTCAGTTTGCTTCATCTTTGTTATTTTGTGGCTCTGGCACTAATGACAGGCTGTTAACTGTGAGCTACATGTTTTTACTCTCTGTCAGAATATATTTAAAAAATCCAAATAAACTCCCAGAATCATGTGGGGTTCGTTAAAAAATATTTGGAGAACAGTGAAACTTCATGCTTTGGAATTACATTCTCAAAATCAACTTTGTTTTGAAAGAAACCTCTCTCACACTGTGTGTTTCCTTTCATCTTGCAGGGGAAATGGCTGGAATGGTTTCTCTCAGTGTTCTCTGTTCCTTAAAATTAAAACCATCTAGGAAACTGGAGCAGTTAGTTCATACAGATTCTAAGCACTCCATCTTCTGCACATTACAGTTTCTGCAGGAGTAGAAGCATGAACTCCTGAGTCCCTTTGCAACATTTAGTTGTGTGCATTCAGAGTGAGTGTTTGCCACCACATGAACTGGTAGTTGCACAAAATCAGTAAAGCTGAGCCTGTGCATAACTGCTCAGAAAAGGTCCAGCATGTAAATGCAAGAGGATATTTCACATCATTTAACAGTATTGGGTTTGTACTCCTAAAATTGTTCTCTGAATTACCTGAAACCTCCTCCTCCATTTTCCAATGCCTTTTTTTCTTTTTAATGAATCATGGGGTTTGTCATATCTTTGCTGATTTAGGATTTGTCTGGGTAGGAAAGATGCATTTCTGGTGGAACCCCTTTTAATTTTTGGTTTGCCCTCTCTTACAGATGTACATCACAAGCACAATTAAAACAAAGAGTAGCAGGCTAGCCAAGCCCGTGCTGTGTCTGGGAACCCTGTGTGCTGCCTTCCTCACCGGGCTAAATCGAGTGTCTGAGTATCGAAACCACTGTTCGGACGTGATCGCAGGCTTCATCCTGGGGAGTGCTGTAGCCTTGTTTCTGGTAAGTCCATCAGACCTTCTGTGCTCCCTTAAAATATACCACAGTTTAGGGAAAAAAAAAAAAAAAACAAACCCCAAAACCAAAACAATTATAATCACTTGTAGCCTGCAAAATCTAATTATAGCCCCATCTAATTAAAAGTATTATCAAAGAAAATCCTAATATGAAATCAGGTTCATACTAATTGGTAAGACTAATTTAGTAGCATTTGTACATTTTATATATTTCAATTATTTGAATTACTCTCCGTGTTCTTACTTGATCTGTCCTGGAAAATGCTGCAAAAGTTGGTGTAGATTTCAATTATCAAAAGGAGGGTGTGCTTGAGACTCCTCTTTGTTGCAAAACCCCTCTCTTGTATTTGGCAAAAATGTGAGGTACAGGGTGTTCTCTGGGGCTCTGAGCTGTGATCCTGGTTCTCCGTTTTGTTTTGGACCATAAAAGAAGTGCAATAGAAGGGAAGGTCAGGATAAATTCCCTTGGAGATAAAACTACCTCCCTTTGCAGCTTTTAGAGACAAGCTGAAATTTCCCCCCGCCCCACACAAACATACTCAAATATATCAAAGGCCTTCCCACAGAATCTAGGAAGAGAATCTCTCCAGACTCTGAGTGACTCTGTCTCTCCTATGGGCTGTGTGGTTTAAATGTTTTGTTTGGTGAGAGGTCTCTTGCTGAGGATTTACTCACACAGCAAGCAGTCCAGGTCACTCTCACTATTACCAAGAAATGTGCCTGGTTCCATTTAATCAAAATATGCTTCAAAACTATCCACTGCATAGCAACAGACACTTTATCCCTGTAATCAGGAGGGATTAGGTTTCAAAGATCCCTTAAATCTCGATTGTCCTGTCACTGATTTTTTTTTCTATTCTGTACTTGAAAAAGCATCAACAAACCTTCAAGCGCCATTTATTCCTGTGCTCATTTCAGATAAAAAGATGTCTACAGCCTCTGACCTGAATCTCCTTGACTTTAATGTGAATAATTTGTCTGGTTCCTGCTGGGAAAGGCAGTTTAAATCTCGCCCATGCAATTTAAGAGCCAGCTGCCCCATCTATCAGGCCAGGACAGTGTCTGTGCTCCCAGTACCTGTTGGTGGCAGTGACAGCCTGTCCCCAGCTGTATTTTGACCTTGCAGACCTTCTGGCACCCTGCAAGTGTCACAAGCTGAATTTCAGAGTGGTGGAAGGGGTCTCCCCAGAGGGGTGCTGTCAGATCCCTGGCACAGATCCTGCTGGCACAGGACCCACCCAGGCTGCAGCCTGCTTCTTGCTCGGGTCTATGGCAGTGAAGGGGGAACAGCCAGCAAGGAGCTGGCTGCAGGACTCACTCCACCAGTAAACGTGTCAGCTCCTGTGTACCTTCTTTTTTCCATGTCCTCAAGCTACCCACTGCTGTGCATGGTTGCTCTTACTGGCATCACCATCACCATGTGGGTGCTGTGAGTCTGGTCATGCATAAGGGATAAACATACAAATAAAGGACAAACACCACAGCAGTGGTGCTGGAAGCATGCAGGAATGGTGCTAAATGGTGTCATCCAGATGTGAGGGAGGTTCAGCCATCCACAGAGCTGTGTTCATTGTTTGGAAATGACAAAGTCAAGAGTCTGAACGGAGTATTTGGCCAGTAAAGGGCATCTTTTGGGTAGTCTGTGGTTCTGGGATGATAAGGCATACATGGGGGTCTCTGCTGTGTCCAGTGTGAGAATGGTTCATCACCAAAGCAGTCCATCATGCCCAGCCGTGTCAGTAACCACACTGCATCCCAAGGCTGACACAGATGATGCCTTGAACCCAAACCTAGGTTAAATTCTTTCAGTTGTGCCCCACATAGTAATTCATTCCCTCTCCAGGTTTTTCCTGGGGAGGGAACACACTGACCTCACTCTGGTTTTTTTCTGCATTGCACAGGGGATATGTGTTGTCCATAACTTTAAGGGCAGTCATGCAGCTCCTTCTAAACCGAAGCCAGAAGACCCACGAGGAATGCCACTAATGGCTTTTCCCAGGGTGGAAAGTCCTCTGGAGACACTGAGTGCACAGGTACTGTAAATCTCTTACCCAGACCATCACCAAGCATATTTTCTGTTGCATCAGAGTAAAAAGTAGTTTTGTACCTGACTACACATGCCTCATTTCAAGCTCATTGAACAGAGTGAATCTGCATGACGGCAGAGTTTGTTTTAAGGCGTTTGTCCCTGAAACTACCAAATACTATAGATCTTCTGCTCCCATACATGCCCACAGCTAAAGAAGTAGGATTTCACATGCCTCACAAATTCTTGCTTAGAAGAATAGAAAACTGAGAAAAAAGTAAAAATAATTCTGCCTATTTACATTCTAGAAAACTTTTGGGATGTATGAAGGATTTACTCTTTCCTGAGGATAAATAGTCTGTTTTATTCTGTAATAAAAATATTTCAGAGATTAGGTGTTGTATCCTTATTACTGTTCAGTACCTTCTATAATAAGAAGAAATCATATATTTTTTTCTATCTCTAAGTCATCAGAAGAAAAATTATTAGCATTCTTTCAAGCCTGCAAAAATAAAAAATAGCTATTAGGAATATCAATATTGACAGTGTTTCTGTTAAAACTATTAAATTTAAATGGCTTGTGTTGGCATAACTGCATCATACCCAGTCTTTTCAAAACAGACAAGTAAATGCAACCTGCCAGAAATTCTGGGTACAAGGATAAACTGTAGTTGATGAGTTGTCTGAAATACACTGGTGTAATTTATTTGGTCTTTAAACTGTACTTCCTTTATTAGATGGCCTGTCACACATGATGTGTGGCAAGAGCAATAGCAACTTTTGTTAAAGTCTTTGTGAAATAAACTGAAAAGAGAAATTTAAAAAAAAAAAGGGGAAAATACTGTCTCTAATGTCTGGAAATATTTTGCTTAATTGAAGAGTCAATTTTGATTAGGCAAAGATTTACTGGAAGACTTTCCACTAAATCTGCAGAACTGTGTGCATTAGATGTTCTCTTGATGGGTTTATAGTCCAGAAACTAAGTGCTACTTTTATATCTACATTGTGTTGTGTAGACAGAAGGGCTGAGCAGGTGAAAATATTCATGAGCTGTGAGAAACATTTTGTCCAGTCAGCTGTTTATAGCTACTGGACTGTGAAGTGCAGGTAGGGACTGAACTTTAACTGTTGATGTAACTGAAATCAACAAGATAATTTTCTTAAATTATAATTATTGTCCATAGATCTACAATGCAGGTTTTTTGAGCAAGGGTTTTTCCCATTGCTTTTGCACACTAGTAGAGTATGTCGGTGCCAGACTGCTGCATACAAACATTCACGTGTCTGCCTTTTCCTCTTTGCAGAATCACTCTGCCTCCATGACTGAAGTAACCTGAGATGGGAGATCGGCAGCCGAAGCTATTTTTTACTACCCTCCAGTAAAATACTCCAAGACACACAGTTACTAAATGTCTAACTGTGATGACCAGTATTATGTTATGTCTAGTTAGAGGCTAATGTTTTGTACTTTTTTTGTATGAGGAAGTGATGTAGCTTGCCCTGATTTTTTGTCAGCTTTAATATTATTATGCCAGACTTTAAAAGCAAAACAGAAAAACAAAAAAAACCTTTTTCTTGTTTAAAGTGTGCACTGAGGAACTACATCTATGGAATTGTTGATGTTGTTATGTGATATTTGTACACAATTTTTTTCTTCTCAGTTTTGAATTTATATATCTTGGGGGGAAAAAAATTCACTTTTACCTTTTCTTACCATAAGAAGTTCTGGGTCAGATTCTCATCTGAGTAAACTCAGCATGGATCTGAAGCAATTGCATATATTTAATTGATATTAAAATAACAGTGATGAGGAATCTAACCTGAATGATACTACCGACAAGAAACAAAAATCCATCCTTGATTCAGTGAGCTACTTAAGTGTTCCCTAGGAGTTAATGGACTTCAGTTACCACCCAATTCCCAGACCAGATGCATGTCCTTAAGCACCTCACTGAATCAAAGCCTGATTGTTCTGGTATGGGTGATTGTGCCAGTTATTGAAGAATAACTACAACATCATCCTTGGTCTGCAGTATAGACAGACAGGACGTCAAAATTTATAGTAGTAGCTGATAGCATGTGAGCTGACTATATCATCTCCCTAGATCCTCATTCCTCCCCGAGGCCCAGCTAAAGCTCCCAGTGAAACCTGGCTTCAGGAATTGACTATGGGGATATACAGCCACCACTGCGGGGCTGAGGCTGTGCTTTAAGTGTTTCATCATTTCATCATAGATTTGTGGGGTAACTAGTGACACTGGTGCAAAGGAAAAGTGACACCACTCCTTCACCAGGGTGGCATTCCTTGGCATTCAAATTGGCATAGCCAAGAAGCCAGTTTTGCTGCCCAAAATGTATTTTTTTTTTCCTGACGGGCTTTGACAAGCCAAGAAAAAAAAAAAGAAAGAAAGGAAAGAGAAGAAAAGAAAGAAAGACAGAAAAAGAGAAAGAAAGAAAGAAAGAAAGAAAGAAAGAAAGAAAGAAAGAAAGAAAGAAAGAAAGAAAGAAAGAAAGAGAAAGAAAGAAAAAGAAAGAAAGAAAGAAAGAAAGCAAGCTGAGTCTGTAGTAGCAGTCTGCATTTTTTTGTAAATTCTGCCATAAGAATTTATATCAAAACTGCTATTTTACAATTCAACAACTTGTCTAAGCATTATAAAGACAACTAAGTATGGGTTGGGGATGGGAAGAACAACAACAATAAAGCCTGTTTACAATGGTTAGAACTAGGGCAAAGGCTTCATTAAATGATTTTTCACTGTTTCTAGGATTTTCCTGCATCTCATTCTTCTAGCATGGTGATAACTGCTGTGTGTCTCCTTTAAACAATGGAGCCTCTGTACTTTTACTGGAATGTTTACCTCACATTTCCATGTTGGTTCTTCTTGGCTTTTTTTTTTGTATATTTTTTCCAAAACAGAAGCAAAAAAAAACATTATCAAAAAAGCAAACATATGAGCCAGTCTTTCATTTGCCTATGACACAAAGAAAATCTGGAATATCTGTGTCTGGTTGTGTGGTGTTTCTTCCTTCTGATTCCTGCTTCTGGCTTAGGAATATAAGGATCAGACTTGGGCCATGCTTTCTGTGGCCATGAGGAGCCTTTGCCAAGTGTTCTGGGTTCCTCACTGCAGCTGTAATCAAAATTCCAAAGGGAAAAATCTGTTCTGAGTCATTTCACTAAGAAATACCCTCCCTAGCTGGCTTTTTCACACTTTCTTCTGATCTTCACTACTGCTCTGGCCTAAAACAAAGAAAGATGCATGGGCAGGGCTTCTATTTATTTATTTATTTATTTATAATTCAACTGAAGTGACAAACTTTTAAAAGCCCAGGGATAAAGTGAATAAGTATCTAGAAATCTTGCCCTTCCACGGCACAGGTGCTGTGTGCCAAACTTCAATGTCATTTCAGATTTCTGCTTTTTCAGCTTCTTACAAGCAGTTAAATGTTTTGCATCTCAAACACCCATGTGTTTGATCCTCTTCCCTTGTACTCCAGTCCCTGCAGCTTCCTGTGCTGAGGGAAGCATGAGGTCTGCACCTCCAAGGGATGGGCATGTCTGAGATCAGGGAAATGGCAGTTTGCCTCAACTCAGACATAGCAAAACACGAGACAAGCTGCTGTCAAGCTCCTTTCTTGCCTGTCCCAATTCCCAGTCCAGTTTTTCACTCTGTTCTGATCGCATTACATGAGCTATCAAAGTTACATCCTCGGAGAGACACAGAAAGGGGAATGAGCACAAAGTGCAACTACAACTGGAAGTGTTTTCCCAGACAGTGAGTGTTAAAGATGAAACAAGGAGGTGCAGGTATCTCTGGTTTTGATGGAAGGACATAATTTCATGAAAAAGTAACTTCCAATTCACTGCTCCTAAACAGCCTCTGAAGCCAACAAGATGACAGTTAGCCATTTGTCACACTGTGGCTTCCCATAAGCTACAGGGGAGGGATTTGTGAACATTCAGCCTTCCATGGTGATCCATGGTGATCCATGGTGATCAGTGAAACATCCCCACTGCACTCACCCCAGTTCACCCCGTAGTGGAACATGTGGGTGTACACTTACACTATTCTATCATTCTCCAATAGTCAAGACGAGAAAAGAAAACATTTCTTAATTTTCTTCAGAGCTTTTGAGAAGAGAGCACCACTTGAGAAGTTGCTTAGTTAGGAAACTGAGCACTGTAACACACAAAGGCAGCAGTGCCTGAGTGTGCTTCATGCATCTGCACGCTGAAAGAAACCAGGGGAGCAAGGGTTCAGGGCTTGGAGTGGTACAACCAGGACATTTCTGGATTATTCCCAGAAAGATCACACAGACTCTCAACCTCACTGGAAACAACTTGTTTCATAGAAAACACTCATAAAGTACCATGCATTTATCAGACTGTTTATTTTCTTGTCCTCCTCACTTCACTGCTTGCCTCCTCCAATTAAAAGCAGACCTGTCTCATCAGTTAGATGGGAAGAAAAATTAAAACCCAAATAACTTAAAAAACAGGGCCCTTAACCAACACTGGAGAATTCAACAAGATGCCTCAATAGGAGCTGATTTTATAGGGCTGTTGGAGACTTCACCATTACTGAGTGATTTCAATGAACTTCTATGACTGAAATTCACAGATTTCACCCCAACCAGA
>VXBC01006647.1:2616-64895 GCA_013399945.1 Ploceus nigricollis
GCCCCGCCCAGCCGCTGGCCGGGCGGATCCAGCTGGCCAAGGGGCCGGCCCCGCCGGGAGAGCTAGAACCGTCACTCAGCGCAGCCTCCCAAGGGAAAAGGGGAGGGGAAGTTCCCTCCTCGTTGCCCGAGAAGCCCCCAGCGTCACTCAGTATCGAACCGGGGCGACTGGGGGACTCCGACCCCTGCAAAAGCCGGACAACGCGTTTCCAGAGCAGAAGCATTTTTACAGGACCTGCACTGTAACCATCAGCATCGAGAAAGCCCCCGAGATGTTCTCCCAAGCGAGACCACACCTCCTTGGAGAACGCTTCCTCCGGGGCAGAAAAAAACCCGTGTTCCCTTCCCCAGGGGAATAGGGACTCAAACCCCGGCCACGGGATAGACGCTCCCTTCCCTTCCAGGACAGCTTTCCAAATATCCAACACCAAGGCGTCTTCCACGGAAACCATCGGATCAAATACGCCCACAAAGGCTGCAGACCGGACCGGAACGGAGGGGGGGGGGGCGTTTATTCAAGACCCACCCACAGTTGTGGTTCACACGCGGCGCCACCAGATGTCACTGTTCGACACGAAATGAGCACACAGAAGTCTGATGGAGTTTGAAGAGGAAAAAGAGAGAGTTTTATTCGGACGTCTGATATTTATAGAATTCCAAAGGTGACCATGGATTGGAGGATGGAATTACCACCTCTCCAACCACACTGGTCAAGAGATCTATCAATCATTCTCTCTCCATCCATGGAGAGGAATGTAAATTAGTCTATTTAGACATGATATTGTGTGGGAATCTGGCTCGAAAATATGTAAACAGATCAGAAGGCTGAAGAAGTTTTATGAGAACTTTAAAACTTTCAAAAGAACTATAAAAGAAAACACTTTTAAAAATCAGGGCAACAGTGGTGGTGATTGGGATTTTTTTGATGGATTTCTTGTTTGTTATTCTCTCTTTCTCCCCCTTGTTACTGGTGCCCATGGCCTCAGACAGGCCATTCATGATAACCAGCCCTCTGGTTTGCCACATTTCTGAAACTCACCGTGAGCAGACACTACTGGGAATGGAAGCTATAAAGCAAAAACAATCCTACCAAAATTTTCTCTGATCATGGTGAGAATCATCAAAATTCTGGGTTGGGAGATGCCAATGGGAGTTAGGCAACTGATTTCACTGCAATCAAATAATCCTGAAGGGCTTGGCCTTAGGGATGAATCTTAACTCCTACCCCCACAATGCCATGATCATGTAAATAAAGCTTAAATGAAAAAAATCTGAGAGGACATGAATAGTAAGGAACACACTGGACACAAGTTAGACCAAGTATTAGTATGTATTTATGCACAAGAATAAAAACAGTTTTACAAGTTGAATTGGAAATTTAAACAGAAGAAGTTTAACAGCTTTTGTATATTATATTAAATAACCAAAACACTTTTTTCCAAAATTGGTAAAGAATAAATAATATAATTTACAGTATGGTACAAAAAATAATCAGTAAGGACAGGCATTTTGCTTTATACATACACTATATAGGTATATTTATAATCTATAAAACAAATTCACATCTCAAACAAGCCAGAAACCTTAGATGATATGGCTTAACTATTATTAAAAGAAACAGCATTACATTTTGCTGCCAGAACCATAAGCTCTAAAGCAGTTATCATGTGTCAATAATTAATGATAACTTATTGCCGTAGTGCTTGCCAAGGTTTCACTTAGGTAACATTTACAACTTGCTGTGAAATTAACAGATTGAAAGGTTTGAAAAAGTTAAAAAAAAGTGCAGTACTTTCCTTATAAATGCATCTGAAGTCTGAGTGTAGAAAACAAAATGCAACTGAATTTCCCCTCTGGGATCTGCTGTCAGTAAATGAGATGTCTTTATAAATTAGATTTGAATCAAGCCATTTAATTCAATTTAGAAATATAGAGGGTGTCAAAAAAAGGCTTAACAACGCCGTATGAAAAACAATTACTATTCCTATGCTTAGTAGATTTAGGGATGCAGGATAAAATGGATTGTGTGAGTGATCAGGATGCAACACCCTGTACATACCTCTGTCAGTGTGTGCACACACACCTGGGTGGATCCAGCCTTGGGCTATAGTACTGCTCTGCACCCAGCCCATGGTGATGAGATACCGAATCTTCTGCCATTTACCTTGTCAGCTACTCAGAACTGCCTTATGGTCACTGAGAGGGAAAAGCCTAGAGCAGTTAATCCTAGACCTGGAGACTTTTAGTGTCCCTTGGTCCTCTCCAACACCTCACAGTGCCCCAGGAAGGTACTAACCTAATGAAGTCGCTGCTACCTCAGAAATGATACTGTGTGCATTTCAGTGTCACTTGCTTTCATGTCTGCTTAGCCTGACATTGTCCCTCATATAGATTTTGTTATTGTTGTTGGGGAAGCTGAGATAATTAAAATTGAAGAAGTTTTGAGTATTACCACCCCCCCACCATCTGCGCAGGCACATGCAGATGTGTGTGTGTGTGTGTGCGCGCGCGTGCCTACACCACCTCCTTAGCAGTCTTAGGCACAAATGGATGACGACTACTATTGTAAAGCACATTCACCTAAAATCTAGAGCTGATCCGATTAGAGATGTGTTTAAATGGCCTTTCACATATAAGGGTAACAAATACTGCATCAATTCAGAATTACCGCAATGATCTTAATTATTCTTAAGTTCTTCCCTTTTCTTTAAAGGGTTTTATTCTTAAAAAGCAGTTTGCAATGCATTACATTTCTGAAATCAAATTCTGCTTTATAATGCAAACTTTTAAGGGGCTGACACCAAACACATTTCTAACCCTAACATTCTGAGTGCTGAACTGATTTCTGTAATTTATACTCTGTTATTACTGGATGGTTCAAGCCCACTTGCAAAGGTTCAGGGTAATTAGAAGTTTTCTGATGTCATGGCATCGTCAAATATAGCCACTTGCCCTGCCTTCATTCTGCAGTTGGGTCCTTCCCCTTGGGTAGGCCGAGGCAAGGCAGCTGACATCTCCTTGTATCACAGGCAAAAAGCCTTCATGGATCAGGATGAAGTGCTCTGCTCTCCACTCCTGCGGCAGGTACAGCAACACTGGCCTTTATTCTAGGCAACTTCAGAGCCAAACACAGTGTCATATCCACTGCGTTACGAGCACCAGTAGGGAAGATGCCAGTTTGGCAAGTTACAAATACACTGGAGACCCTCACATTACTCTTGCAATATTTAGAAGTTTAAGAATGAGAGTTCAGGTTTCTTTTTAGACAGTACTTGATTAGAATGTAACACATTTCCTCCTGCACGTTCTGTAATCCACAGCCATAGTAGGTGCCTTCTACTTTTGTCCTGCAAACCTGAAGGATTTCTGGAGACACAGCATATAGAATAATCAGCATTAGTAATGGAGGAACCCAAAACCAAGAGGGAACAACCTGGGAAAGTCCAAACCAAAACACAGCTAAATTTTAAGTAAAACTGAAAAATTTTAGTGGGCATGACTCTTGAGATTAACATGTGTCTTCTCCATACCAAGGGGGAATGCTCAGAACAAAACATGCCCCAGCATTCATTTCTGTGACAGCCTTCAACCTTTGGTATTCCAGGTTTATGTGATTTCCTGACACTTCTGTCAGAATTCTCAAACTAGGCTCTGTGTGCATCACAAAACTTGTTCAATTTTCTCCTAATGACAGAAAACACAAGGCCAACCTCCATAGAAGCTAAAAATCATCGGCCTAAAGCAGAGCGAAAGGACTGGGTGAACAGCAAACAGTGTCAGTGCATTGTGAGCAAGTTACAATAGATTCCCAGTCAAAGAAATGCCTCCTACAAGTAGCTAAAGGCAGGCAAAACTACATCCACCAAGTATAGTGCAAGTTGGGAAATGAACCCATGATAACAGCCTACGGGATGGAGGTTTGTTTATTCATTATTAATACAAAGTTGAGGTGTATATAGGAGCAGCCCCTTGGAAAAGTTCAGAGCTACTCTTACCAGCCAAGGAACATCCTCTAACTGGAGAAACACAAGTGCTTACAAAAGGGGCACAACATGGGTATTCTTGCTCAGGACAGGAAAGGAAAGAAGAAAGTAAAGGAAAGGGAAGAAAAGTCTCCTGAGTTATAAAGCTAGAATTGATGGACAACCAGCTCCCCAGAAATTAACTATGGATTAACTATTAACTTGCTATCCTGTTGAACCCACTGGAATCAGTATCTGTGTTTTTCCTAGAGTAAAACACAACATTAAATGCACAGGGATTTCAGAGAGGGAGTGCCAGACCCACTCATGCCTGGGAGTGACTGTAATGAAGAATGATGGTGAGGTACTACAGAGCAGCCAGAGTTCACAGAAGAAAGAGGAAGCAGGGAAGAACTAAGGGATTAAGCTAGGGCTTGACACTTCATAACACAAAACCGATCTCAACTGCTTTAGCGTTAACCTAGTATTTGTTCCTACACATTACAATATTCTTTCCTATTTCCTCTCCCAGGTAAATCCTCAGTTTTTGTGAAGATGATAATATTTAGATGTTTCCAGCAAAGCCAAGACTAATTATGACACAGTTTTCTTAGTGTAAGCTCTTTTGCCATGTTTCCAGACCTAAAAAGCAACTGTTCTTCAGGGAGAGCAATAAAGCACTCTCCCACTCACAGGGTGAACTGTGCAATGTGCTGAAGAAATCTCAAAGGTTAAGAATGAGTGCAGTCAAGGTGATGATAATGATGATTGTGATGTGATGGGGTTTAAAAGTAGGGGATCCAAGCAGCATGGGAGGATGGTGGATCAGAGCTCCCCTATCAAACAAGCAAGCAGGTGTGAGCCCCACTGGAATGGTCAAAGAGCCAAAGGAACAGAGTGGTCTGTAAGAACACATCATCAAGGAGTGGCAGTGCCCTCGACAGACTGCAAGAACTTCAGTTTGATTGAATGGTAAGAAGACTGCCAATTAGGATGTGTCAAGATACACAATAGTTCCCCTACCCACACCTACCCTTCATCCTCCACAACTTTCACGGGGATCCAAAAGCATGGCATTTTGATCACTACACAAACAATAATTCATGAACAGGAGCTTGTGGCAATCCCATCCCTACTTGAGCTACTTGCTTAGGCTATTCCAAAGTACAAATCCAGGACTGTCCCACAAACCTGCAATCTTACATCGCTGATGCAGGGACACACTATCTCCTGTAATGTTATTCCATGTTCTGTTGTTGCCACCATATTGCACATTCCAGGACTTGCAAGTACTTCTTGAGACCTTTGAAACCAGTGCTTCTCTGTTAGAAAGAAGCACACAGGACAGGGATAACTCAGATTCAGCTGCTGCCCTCGTCAAGTTCTAGCTCCGCAAGCTCCAACTTAGCTGAACAGTCTGCACCAGCCTGCTGGTCATTCCCTTACTGTGACAGATCCCCAGTCGGGGGACCACCACTTCCTCCATCAAACAGGATCTCCCTGCGAGTCGGCTCAGGTATCGACAGTTCCTGGGCAAGGTCATTAAACCGAGATATGTAATCTATGCTGTTCTCATTCATCATGCAAGCCAGCTGGGAATCCACCACCTGGAAGAGACAAGGAGAGAAGAGATGAGCTACATGTCAGTGGCAATTTCATGGAATAACTGAGATTGGAAGGGACATCTTGAGAGCATTTTATCCAACCATCTCACTTGAGCAGGGTCAGCTTAGAACAGGCCACCCTGGACCTTGGCAGGTGCTGAATTATCCCCATGCACAGACATTCCAAAACTCTCTGGGTACCCTGTTTCCATGCCTGATTACCTCAAAATAGATCTCTTGTCTTCAGGTGGAATTTATTGTGTTTCAAATTTTGCTGGCAGCCTCTCATCCTGAGAAGAGTCTGGCTCCCTCAGCTTCCTTCCCAGCCTCTCCTCATATGAAAGAGACACTTTATCTCACTTGACCTGAGTTAAGAGAACAGCTCTTCTCATCCGCAACTAAATGGAAGCTTCTAAAAAACCTAACCACCTATAGTCTCAATGGGTCTTACCTGCTCCAAATTAGCAATTAAGGTGCACAGGTAGATGATCTAAAGATATTACCTCTACCACAAGAGCTGCTCTCCTGTGCATAACATGGAGGCTTACCCCATTTTCTTCTAAAGGGAGTTGGTAATACTGAGGGCTGTAATGTCACTTCAAAACCATGCAAATAGATTATCATGTATTTCTTTAATTAGAACACACCTTGACAAATTCTTACCATCAAACAAACAGAATCTTCATATTTATGCCAGAAGTGGATCTGTGTTTCAGGTCTGAAGCTGCCAATGTCACACTAAATCAGCATGAGCTTGCTGCAGCTGCTGGTTACATGGTCTGTACAGAACCTCCTTATCCAAATCCAAAGGGCCATAGAGAAATGACACATTCCTTCCATAAGGGAAAGTCCCCAAGAAATTACAAGTTATGTGAGGTTGTACTGAGTTAATAACTAAACTGTGGTATAACTGAGACTGGAAGGGATCTGAACAGGTCTTTAATTCAACCGCCTGGTCAAAGCAGGTTCACCTGTAAGGACAGACCAGCTCACTCGGAGCTTTATTGATGTGAGCTCTGGAAAGCTCTGAAGACAGTCACTGTGTAACATCTCTGGGCAACCTGTTTCCTTGCCTGCCTATTGTCAAAGTTAAGTTTTTCTATAGATAAAGCAGAACCTTTCTCAGTTCAGCTTTTGCTTGTTTCTCCCACCTCCCATCACCATTCTGTCAAGGGCTTGCTACAACTTCCCAATGACCCTACTGCAGGCACTGGCAGGCAGCAGAATCCCTCCCACCCTGAAGCCTTTTCTAGGCTGAACAAGCCTAGACATCACCCTTTCTTCACCACCTGATCCTCCTGGTAAACCTCAGCCGAACTTGCTCTGGTTAATCTCTCTCTCCTATATACTGAGTGTTCAAAACTGGTGACAATATTCTAGGCATGGTCTCACAGCAGGTAGACACTACTACTCTACAGAGTTGAGCACATTAATAATAATTTTGTTCAATATCCCGGCCATGCTCCTGTTAAAAACAACTCATGATATCACTGATAACCTTTGGTTCCACACCTTTGGATCTGCCCTGGATCACACTCAGCTCGTGTCTACTGGCATATCCAGGTACAGCAGAGCTGCTTCCCAGGCAGCCAGTCCCCAGCTGATACTGCTGTGGGGTTATTCCTTAATCCCTTCCTAGGGCAGGACTTTGCATTTTCCTTGCTAAACTCCGTATGTTCCTGCAGCTCATTCTTCTAATCTGTCCCTCTGAAAGGGAGCTCTGTCCTTAAGTGTGTTACAGCTTTAAAAACTGCTGGGCTTCATTCTGCTCCTTCAAAAGAGTTCAAAACAAAGGGATACCTCTGCCAACAGAGACAAGTAATTCAGCAGAACAGAACCTTCTGCCATCCTCTCAGGTGACTTGGTATTAGCCATGTCCTACTTCTTCCTCTGGACCTATTTGTTTTTTCCTACCAGGCTTCCAACTGTACTGTAGCTGCATCACTATTAATCTTGCTCTTATCTTTAGCACTTTCAGTTCTTGCTCTACAAAGCAGGACACACACAACAGAATGATTGAATCTTTCTCTGTCAGAACAAAGGTGTATCGAACAGGTGAATATGACCTCCCTCAGCAAAAAGAACCTGGGTTGAAGGCGCTCACAGCAGCTTCTCACACCAGCTCTGGTGTTGGGTAATTACCCTCAGATAACTTTACATCTTTCTGTTATGACTGTAATTCTCTACTGAGCTAAAGTGCAGGTGTCAAAGCACCTCTGCTTGAAGTATCTCAGGAAGGTCTGAGGGACAGTATCCAGTAACTGTAACTTCCAGCACTGCAAGAGGAAGCGGACTCTGAGTGTAATTTGCTGACACACCTCTGCCACGTCTGCCAGGGACCGCGACACAAAGGAGTCCCGTGAGTTCCCATCCAGCAGGCTGGGTCCCAGTAAGGAGGTGCCACTGGTGTTCCCAGCTGGAGTTGGTAACATTTTTCGTCCCTTCTCCGGGGAGATGAAACTTGCTGCAAAGAAAAGGCACATGAGTAAGTCACTGCACTGAGTGGTCTTAACTGGGAGGATAAAAAAGAAGGGCAAGGAAATTCAAAATGGAGGACAGATACCCATTTCTTCCATCTTTTAAAAATTATATGTTGCCAGCATCAATACCATCACCACACTGCTAAGAGTAAGGAGACTTATTACACTGGCCCCATGAATTATTAATTTTAAGAAAACTCTCAACAACTAAACCTCAACCAAGCCAAGTGAGTGACCTCATGTCTTTGAGATAGTACTTATCAAGCACACAACAAAGTCTGTTTTTCCACCAGCACAGCCAAAGACATTTGTTCATTTTGGCACAACAGTCCAAATGTCTCACCCTAACTGATGAGTCAGGCTCCAAAGAGACTACCAAGGAATTACTTGTCCCAGGCTACAGGCCCCAATCTAGCAACAGGATCTTTCCAGGAACAGACTTGTAAAGAAAGAGAAAATGTACTCAAGGCGACACTGTGTAAATGAAAGCAAGATGTATTTGGAATAATTCTACAAATGTCCTACTGGGTTTACAATTTTTCAAAGGATTCACTTCTGATAAACAATGTTGGGTGTTTTTGTTAACAGGAAAACACTTTTTGGTTGCACTTCTCTGCATCTGGACACTTACAGAACAAGCTGCTCAGGGAGGAGTCTGTGGAGTCATTGGGGTACCATTGGGGATCATGGGTGGGAGACGCAATCCAGTTCTGCTGAGGACTACTGGATGGGGACGGAAGACTTTTGGAGCTGTCACTGCCATTCAGCTTTGCAGGACAGAGAGAAACACCTTCACCTGTAAGCCGATGTCGGGGATCACGAATTCAGTCAATATGGTAAAGTTATAGGACACTGCAACAATTTTTGTTTAGAAAGGAAAAAAACCCCAAACAACAATAACCCCCCATCCCATATTTGCTAGAAAATAAAGGTCAGGAACAGAATTTTATTTCCAACAGATATTTGGAAACAAACAAACAAACAAACAAAAACCAAACCTACAAAAACCTCATAACCCAAGAACTGCTTCCTGGAAAAGTTTCTGCTGCTATGTAAGATGTCAGGGATTTTTTTTAAAGTTGATAGGCAGACTTACTGTATTGGCCAGAGCTAATGGCTATTTCAATGATGGAATCACTGATCTGAGTGGCAGGTTCGCCTTGGGAAAGCACATCTTCAGGTGGTCCAGGCAGGGAAATATCCAAGAGAGCAGAAACATTGGGAGGAGAGAGCCGAGTACTGGAAGCTTCTGATGAGGGAAGTGGAGGGGTGGACAGACCATTCTGGAGAGAAGTCTTGGCCAGTTCTGGCAGAGAAAGGACTGATGTACCCTGTTACAAGAAACGGAATTAAGTGTTCATAAATTTATTAGGAACTCGGAAAACTAAAAAGCAACATTTTGGCTCTTGAGTATCAGATTAAAACCAGACTTCTAAGGGAAAAAATCCAGTAGACAATATGCCTAAATTAGAGGAATATACTATTTATTTAATAAATCTGTATTATTTTAACGAAAAGTACCTGTAAGCATAAACAAATATGCTTCAGCCCATATCCTGCCAAATAATCTGAAATAATATGAGTCTGTAACATTCCAAAGAATATTTAAAACAGCCTACATAACAGAACAAGCATAGTCTTAAAATTAACATAATTTTGATATACCTACAAGATAGTTCCCAATAGATATGTATTAATTTGCTTTTGTAGAGGCAAAACCCCTTTAACTTCTGGAAGAGAATACACGTATTTTAAACTGGTAACTCACATTTATTCACTTTTTACAGCCAGACTTCCCAAAATTCAACTGATCTTTAAGGAGTCTCATTACCAGGACCTCATCATAGAACTGTAACATTTTTTTTGATGTAGTGTATACACACCTGTCCTAAGAGCAAGAACCAGAACCCAAGGCCCCATTACCACAATAAATGCCTCATAGGTTCACGTTCTAACATCTGTCCCATAAAAAATCTTAATCTCCTTTATGCTCTCCAATCAAACTAATTTTTTTCACATGCAGGCATCACAGGGAGCATGGAAAGTGCTTCCACTGAAGAAAAGAAGAGCCTGTATTTGAGGCCTAAAAATCCAGCACCAGGTCCTGGATCCCACCAGAGAAAGAGTCTGAGGACGGGATGACAACACTCCTACAATAGTGCCATCACAGTTACTCTTTAAGTATCTGTCTATGTCTTACTGGATCCTGCACAATGAACAGTGAATCTCTGGAAAGGATGCTGACATTACAATCACACTTTTAGTCCTAATAATCCTCCTTCAGCTACATGGAGGCAGCAGGATTGCAAACTGCTGAAATGTCTCCTTGTGGTGTCTAAAATACACACATACATATAGCAGAGCGATTATAAACTCCTCCACTCTATTAAGAGATATGTAAAGCTTGTTTGTCCCTCACAGGTCAGGGATTGTCAGCTTCACAGGGAATGGCACACACACATATTTAAGCAGCTTTCCTAAATTTCTTTAAACTTCTTCAGATGCTAGGGATTTCATTTCCACCAGCCAGTACCAGTGGTGCACAATTACCTGGGAGTATGGAGTTTTAACTAGCAATACCAGTGGTATTTTCACAGAATATTACCCATTCCAGAACACTGTTCCTTCTGCACACTGTACCTGGAAGCCATCCTGCTCGGGCCGGGTCGGCAGGCTGATGTATGGCACCCGGCACCCTGGGCCTGAGCCCTGCAAGCACAACAGAAACCACCTGAGTGACCAGCTGGGGAGGGAAGAGATAAAGGCCTATCATCATTTATCTGTGCTCTTCATACAACTCGTATCTTTCAAAATTGTCCATCAACTCCCTGAGAACATGACATGGACTAATATGTGTCTGGGTCTCAATGAAAGAAACAGCAAGGAGAAATGACAGTTTCCATTCCAAATACAATCCCAAAAAGTCCATGTTTTGCCTCAGATTCCCTCCTGAATTTCTGAAATGCCATCATTTCTTTTCAAGGCAGATTTCTGGATGACCAAGTTCAATGCTCTACCAGCTGCAAACTATTTTACAGGATGGAAGTTCATTCAATGAGAAGATTCTTTGATCCCTCAACCCCAAATACACAACACAGACTGGGTCTGCCATGACAGCAGAGTCTAACAGCAAGCCCCAGGAGGAAGCTCACTGAGGAGTCATAATAATACAGCTTTTTTATACGACGAAAGAACAAGACAGTTAAGCACTTGAAAAAAGCTTGTTTAAGAGCCTCTGACCTCCACAGTGGTGATGGAGCCTCCGTTCTGATGTGCTACTGCTGGCTCCTGCCCTGTCACTACTGTGGGCACTGCATCCGGTGACAATGGAGACACACCTGGCAAACTATCTGCATCCAGGACAGGCATGGGACTACCGGGGATAATGCCAGCACTTTTAGCTGCCAAGTCAATAGCACCTTGGGTGAAATAAAACACCAAAAAACATATTACAAGCTTCTTCTTCACTTTGTTATGATTCTCTAAAAGACACTTTTTTTAAACTTACCCAGAATCAAAACTCAGCCTATATAAAAAAAGCAGCAATGGTAATGATCTGACCATCTGGGTCAGCTGCTTCTCTGCACCAAGGGTAACACTGCTTTTAGCTAAAATGTTTAACTTTTCTGCCCTGTTCCAACCTCTTACTAGGTATATCAAAATAGCTGAGAAATACCCCAGTTCCCCTCCCATTCTTTTCTTTTTTTTTTTTTTTTTCTTTTTTGTCCTCCAAATTGGTAAGTATTTCATTATGCAATTTCCAGAAATTTCCTACGGGTTACTAGAGGAGGTCTAGAAACAATAGAGCCTTATTTTGTTATCTTGCCTCTGACAGCCATGCAGACTCTGTGTAAATACGGTAGGTTGTTGCAAGGGTCAACCTCACCCAGACCTTTTAAAATCCATTTCAAACATCTGAATGTCTTCTCACCTCAAAAGAATCCTCTAGGTAAAACATAGATGCAGTCACTGTTTCCACCTCATTAATTGTTCTAATTATGGAACCCACTCTCTACTGTGAGACAGTACCTGCCTGGAGGACACCAGCATGGCTTCTATTGCAGAATTCAGAATGACTTACTAGACAGATGGTTGGTGGCCTGTGTTGGAAGAACTTTGGGCACAATTGGACGAGAAACAGCAGCTTTAGTCAGTGAGGACTGGATTGGCCGAAATGAACCTCTCCCTGGGGGGAAGCATTAATACCTTTCAGGCAAATGAAATCTAACACCTTTAAAGCAGAACTCAACACAGTTCAATGGAAGCAAATAAATTCCAAACAGCAGCAAGCTGCACGAATGCAAGTAGTGGACATGATGGAATAGAGCTAAAATAGTGATGTGAGCTAAGCAGTGTCTTGCCACGGACACGGAACAGCAAGTGCTGCTGTGCTATTGGAGCTGCTCTCATATTGTCAATGAAGACAACCCTTCAGGTCTCATGCTGGTTTTCATGGGGGATCACCTGTACTACCACTGTACTCAAGAGTGTACCAGCAGAAAAGGACATATAGGTAGTGGATTGCTTATGCTGCATAAAATTTAGACAGTATCCCAAGTACTAGGCAAAGTCCAATATAAAAGCTTGACAAATTATTATACCCTACAGAACAAAAATTCCTATCTAAGTATTTTATTCCAAATTTCGTCTTCCTGTTGAGAGCTCCTTGCTCTTCTGTGATTTCAATCTTGGGAAATTGAAGAAAAAAATTTTATCAAAAGCACGACTTGCTTCACAATGATCCAGGAGAGCAATTCCATCATCCTGCAGGCTGGTGACACTGTCATTTTGAAAGAGTATTTTCTTCTTTTTAGAAATTACTTCTTTATACAGTTTTAAGGGATACTTTTCAGTTTGTAGAAGTGCTAGACTCACCTGTAATGGATGAGTTGGATAAGATAGAAAAGGAACAGACATGCTGGGATGGATTTCCAGACGGTCTGGGGAGCAGTGTTCTCTATGTGAGAGAAACAATAAACCAGAACAGATTTAAACACAGACAGAGGTTAACACTCATTGTGTAAGTTGCAGGAGTTCATGAGACCTTCCAGAATAGCGGAGTATTTCCATGGCATTACTATCATGCACCAGACACAGCAATGTAATCAGTGTGCTCTTGAGAAAAAAGCTACAGAAAGGAATGATGTGTTTTCTCTGTGAACTACTAAAATAAAGTATTTCCACATGGAAAATTCTCAGAGAAATGCTGATTAGAACTATAATCCTCTCTGATTATACTTGCAGTGATTTTCACATCTCTCTCAGAATTACAGCAGTGATCTTAAGCATGGTACCTAGTCTGTGTACAAACTGATCTGCCCTTAAAATTCAGCAAGGGTAGATGAGTGAGACAGCTGTGTGTACTTGGCAGCTCTTAAAACACATAGAATTGCCCAGATCTGAAGATCTCAGGATCAAAAATAGTCTAGGGGTAATTTCTGCATCCCCTACTCTTACACGAAACAGAAGAGAAAAAATGGTATAGTGACACTTGTGAACTTTGTTTTCCCCAGCAGGTTATTATTATTTAGGTTTCAGACTTCTTTTTTTCTGACCTGCCTCTAGTGTCCCAGTCACATGTGCCTTTTCCCAGGGTTATCAGAGCAGTCTGAAGGAAGGTAATACCCATCTGTCACCAAAGCACCACAAGCCCCATTTTTTCCCAGGAATCATTGTTCTTTCAAAGTGTGTTATGGCTTATTTCACTACAGAGGCTTATATCCACCATAGTTTAACATCTACTACTGAGCAGGAAGCAGGAAAAGGATATAAAGGAAGATTTTGTTGTTAAGAGGGCTGCCAGCTCCAACACTGCCAGCACAGGGACAACACTGCCTGTGTCTCAGTGCCAGAAGGCCCAGGTAGCAGAACCTGCTTCCAGGTTTCAGAAGCCTCTTCCAGAGGCTTTTTTATTTCTCCAAACTACCTTAGGCATTGGACTTCTGCCATTGTTGATATTCTTCTTTCATGGAATGTAACATGGCTAGTTACAGTAGAGACTGAAGTGTTTGTTCCTTCATAATTTCAGCTTTATATTTCCAGTGGATGCATGAGGGAAATTCAGGGGGTTTTTTGTTACGTGCAAATTACTACAGCCTTACTGATATTCAGGGAGCAAAACAGGCATTTACACTTTGCTCTGACCTGTACTACCAGTGGCTTCCGCAAGTGCCTGTTCCGTAACTTCCTGGGCTTCGGAAGGAAGAAGTCCGACTGCATCTGGACAACAACAGGAAATGCATTACAAGTATTTTAAGCATCCAGACACAGAATAAATTATATCCCCCAAATTCTTATTTTCAATAAAGATGAATTAAGAGTTAACTAAAATACTATGTTTTGTTTCAGATAGCACAATATCCTTCCTGCTAGAGTCAGAGTATTTTCCACCAAGAATGTATTTTTTCTTCTTTTTTTATGGAGATAAAGCTTTGTTCCAAAAAAGCCATTTCATTACCAACTACTTCAGCTTCCTACGAAATTCTTATTGAGGTTGTGTACATAAAAATTAGAATTTGACTTATATGCAGCAATGAGGCTGTGTTAAAATTAGCTACACATCAGAAGGGGATAAGTTTTTGCTAAATCTGGCACATACATTTGCTGGAGCAACTTAATTAGACAGCAAGTAAGTGTCATCAGGCTGTGTGATGGTATTCAGATTTGAATTACCTGAATTACCTGAACAGGTAATGTCAGTTCAAAGCACAGTTACATAGTCAAAATCTCACTCATCTCATTTAATACAATGTTAAACTTAAGCATGATAAGAAGCACTGCTTCACAAGGCAGCCCATACTTTCTGAGGAATTCAGAATCCCTGTGATACCTCCTGGAAGCTGGCTCATGCACACCAAGCTGCATTTTCTATTCAGTCATCTCACTTACACTGATGGTGTCCAGGTGCTGCCGGAAGGTCAGCTCTGCTTCCTTGCTGGGTAGGAACAGTTTCCCGTGGCGGCTGTTGGGGGGCAGGGTTGTAGGGACTGCAAACAGTCCACTGTCAGCCTCAGTGCTCCCAGAACTTGAAGGACTAGCCACCAAGAGAGGTCTAGGGAGGTTTCTCAAACCTAGAAGATTTTAACAGCAATTTAAACAAAATAAACTGAAAACAAAAAGGAAATAACTCTTTAGTAGCTGAAGGATCATAGAGAGCTGGGACTTAAGGATTCAGGCTTTGTCACCAGCTGTTTCCAAAATCAGGAATCTCTCCATATTTCAGTTGTCCCACTTGCAAACTGGCAGTATTTACCTGCTATGAATACCACTAATATTCACTTGCTTTGAAATTCTTGGAAGTATGGGATTAAATGTAATTTTACACTACTTAAGAAACTAGAATTGAAGCCCTGTTTTCAGCCCCACATAGACTGTGATAATCAGTTTATCTGTTCAGCTTGTAGGCATACCTGAGGGTCTATCCCAGTAAACAAACTGTATCTACCATTTCTTATGTAGGGGAAGATAATACAAACATAGAGTAATTTTACAGTGTTTATGATTTATTTACACTCCCCACCCCTTCTTTCCCTATAGTAATTTGAAGTGCAACCCTAATAAAATCAGTCTGGTGATGGAGCGGAAATCAATTCACCAAAAGACCTTCCCAAAGATGGACTGTCTTCAAAATACATTTGGCACAGTGAAATAATGGTAACTTGTCTGCGTAAAACTTCCCCATTCATGTTTAAGTTTAAAAAAAAAGTGGTAGGTTTTCCCTCTGCACACAGCCACCTTGGATGAAAGCCAGCATTGTCAGCCTGTCACTCTGAGGTAGCCAAGATCCACACAGGTGCTTTACAGCACCAGTTAACCCAGTTAACCTGTTCCTGGGTCCACTGCTTCTCAGAGCAGGGGTGTGAAAAGGACTGCCTAAGAATCACAACTGGTCCCAGTAACCCTAACACCATCACAAACTTTCCTGAAGTCATAAACATTTGGTGGCAAATGCAACTGCGCTGAAGCATAGAACCAAAATTCTTGGCCTGCATGGCTGGGGCTCACAGGTTACAGCAGCCATACCTCCTATCAAAGAAAAGGCAATTCATAATCATTCTCTATCTTACAATCATAGAATCAACTGGTTTGGGTTGGAAGGGACCTTGAAGCTCATCTCATTCTACCCCCTGCTATGGGCAGGGACACTTTCACTATCGCAGGTTGCTCCAAGCCCCATCCAACCTGGCCTCGAACACTGCCAGGCATCCAGGGGCGGACACAACTTCTCTGGGCAATTGTGCCAGGGCCTCACCACCCTCACAGGGAAGAATTTCTTCCTAATATTTAATTTAAACCTATAGTGGCAGGATGGCACAGAAAATTTTCAGTAAATATTTATCAACAGATTTTACACTGGGCATTTACTTGTCTGTTTTGTAAGCTGATATTCTCTTGAGATCTCACACCCTGTGCCAGTCAGCATGTACTGGTTCAGGCTGGGAAGGGGTTAATTTTCTTCAGTGGCATTTTTGGATTTGTATTGCAAACAGTGCTCATAACTCAGGGATGCTTTAGTTACTCCTGAGCAGGACTTAGACTGGTCAAGGCCCTTGCTGCTCCTCGCCCCACAGTGCCAGTGAGGGGGCTGGGGATGCATGAGGAAATGGGAGGGGACACAGCCAGGACAGCTGATCCTAGCTGACCACAGTGATATCCTACACCATGGGGGGTCATGCTTAGCATAAGGAGGTGGGGGAAGAAGAAGAAGGAAGGGGGTGGACATTCAGAGTGAGGGTGTTTGCCTTTCCAAGTTACTGTTATATATGATGCAGCCGTGCTGTCTTGGGGATGGTTGAACACCTGCCTGCCCAGGGGAAGCAGGGAACGAATTCCTTGCTCTGCTTTGCATGCATGGTGTTTGCTTTCCCTCATAAACTGTTTTTATTTCAAACCATGAGTTCTCTCAGTTTTACTCTTTCAGTTCTCTCCCATTCCACCAGAGGGGAGTAACTGAGCAGCTGCACGGGGCTGAGTTGCTGGCTGGGACTAAACCATGACACAGTTCCCAAAAAAACCCAAGCATCTTCTCTAGAAGTGACTAAGGAGAGCTCTTCTGGATTGTGAACTGCATTACTGATGTGCATTGTTATTCAAGATTCAAAGCAGCACTGGACTTAGGACAATTCTAAAGCAAATTAGCACACACCAATGTTCTCAGACAGTGAAGGTCCTAAGAGTAAGAGCACTTCTCCTTTCAGTGTTCCATCTCTGGGAAATTCTCGTCATGGTGTGAGGTATTAATAAGTTGATTTCATCAAGTGGATTTTTAGGAGTACTCACCTGAGGAGCTGGAAGCAGCACCAGGAGAAAAAGTCTTGTTGCGAAGGGCAGACTGATTCCGTGTGCAGCCTGGACTCCTGGTGTTGATGGCAATTACCTTTCCTGGGGGAGTCAGGGACTGCTCCTCCTGAGCAGGCTTTATAGGTGACGTGGCAATGGAGCTCATCTCGGGCGTCTGAAAATGCACATTAAATGAACATTTTGTGCTGGTACAACAAAGGTATTAGGAAACTCACTGTACTTAGGAAGACTTAAAATTAAAATCTGACATACTACAATACCTTAAAGTACTCTAAGCAACACCTCCTAGTGGGTGTGAGGGGCAACTGAAATTACCTTCCTGCCCATTTAGCATTGTTGGATGTCACCAATTCAATATATTAATTTATGTTACAATTGGGTTAACACTCAACAAGCTTCACGCAATGTGCTGGATCACCGCAGGATAGAAAAGAAGAGAAAAAAAATGGTGTTGGTTTTAATTCAGTGCAGAGCTATTTTTCATAAACTCCATACAGAGGCCTGCTCTGGTGAGAAATACATCTGGACAAAAACATTTTAATTCTCTCTTAATTCTAATCAGGAGAGTTTTGAATTTTTTCCCTTCCCTTCTCTTTCACACTGTAACACAGCACTAACAAGAGACACATGCACTTCAATAATTTTACAGGCCTATCCAGTTGTTTCATTAAGTTGTTTAAACTGTTTTCTAGAAAACCCTCCCTTTTTAAGGAATCTATGTGCAATCACAGGCTTAAAATTACACCCACTGCTCAACTGCAATGCCACTTCACAGTTTGTTTTATGCTGATGATTTTCATTTAAAGAATGAACCACAACACAGCTGGCTGCTTTGGCTGTTACAGATTATCTGGAGAAAACAGCAGGCATGCACACAATCAATCCTTCCTCTTAAAATACCCTGTGGCAAAAATATCATAGTTCCTGTCATTATTTGATGAAATGCAACTTTCAAGACATCTACAGTGCTTTCAGTGAGGCAGTAAATATCTTCCTGGCCTTTGCAATATCAGTGCCACAATGTTCATGCTTCAAGGAGAGTATGTTTTTCTGAAAAACAGTGAGAATAAAGTAGCATTTGACAAATGAAAGGTTGTGTTCCTCTTTTTTGCTGGAATGTACAATATGGTACATATCCTTAAAGAGCTCCTTTATTGTTCAGTAGTACTATGCTACTGTAAGACAGCCAAGAGTGTGAAAGTGACAGAAAAACACATGCAAATTCTAACTGCTGGTTTCCCCCTCCTCTTCAATTCCTCTCCCTGCAAGTCTCAGGGATGTCCTTCTTTATAGTTTGTGATTGTTTCATCATATCATGCCTAGCTGTCACGTGTGTCACCAGAAGTAAAAGTAGAGGCCAAAGAGGAGACAGTATTCCAGATCTGGGAGATGTCAGACCAAAAGCCTTTGCAGTTTAAACAAAGTCTATATCTGGAGCTGCATCTGAACAAAGACGGGTTTAATTTATAAAATCCTTCATTCCATGTCTGTAGAATCAGAATCAAAAGGAACTTTGAAGGAGGTTAAATCACCAACAAACAAGGATTAAAGAACTCTGTGTTTGGGAACAGTGATACATTTGCATCCTGGGTGGAACTGAATCTTTAGCTCATCGTATCTACCACAGGCATTTGAGCAGATCTGCTGAACTCTGTGTCTTTTAAAAAGATGTTTTACTAAGTTTCAATTGGCTGCACTAGGTGGAATTGGCTGCCCAGGTATCACTGGGGCAAATCTTAAATACAAGTTTACAAAGGACAAGAAGGAAAGCAAGTTCATTCCCTAAGGTCTGCCTAAGGACTGGGACTGATGAACAGCTATCCTGGAGTCTGGGAACTTTTACACAAATCAGCTGTGGCACGCACAGTTCTATTGACTCTGCTATTCTGAAAAAATACATTCTTTTCACTCTCACACTGTGTAATCTGAACTACCTAAACATTGAAAATCAATGCAGTTTTCATGTGCAATATTAATCTCATCCAGGCTCCATTTCCCACAAAAGGTTGGATTAGATGATCTTCCAAGGCGCCTTCCAACCCGGGCTGTTTTAAGGTTCCGTGAATCTGAGCGAGAACAGAAGGCACCTCACCTCATAAGTGATCTTTTGAGTAGTCACGTTAAATGTTCACTGGAACACCGATTAGACTCACAGCAAACCAGAAGCTAAAAGGCAGTGTAAAAAGCATATTGAAGCAAAGTCCACTCTGTAGCCAGCTGTCTTGTGTTGTGGTTTTTGTATAATTTAAATACAGGAATCTCCAAAGCTCTTGACATGGCTAGTTACCGATTTATTGTGAATGCACAACTGGGCAAGTATTTCCCAAATGAAACTAGAGTTTAGTATCTGGAGCACGAACAAGAGCTACTTACTGGTTTGGGATTGACTTCAGTAGAGATGAGTCTCAGAAGGCAACTCAACAGTCTCTGCTTGTGAAAGGTAGGACATGCAGGGACAGCACTGGACTCAGATGTCTGCTCTCTAGCATGCTGGGTTTCTGGCTCCAAGACAGCTAACCAGTCATATTCCAGCTGCAGCTTGTTCGGTTTGCCCATCATGAGGTAGACTTCAGCCAGTGTAAGGCTCTCAGAGGTTCGCAGACTCCATCCTTCTTCTCTAACTTGTTGGGAGAGTCGACTTGGGTCATCCTTGAGAGACTTTGTACTGGATTGTCCCTGAGGTGGAGGTGGAAACAAGGAGCCCAGCTTCTCTTGAGAATCCTCCATTACTGCATCCGTGATATCCTTGGTACAAGCATCGAGCTGCTGGCCCTGGCTGTGGCTGGCCTGAGTTTCACATCTGCCGCTGCCAGGGGAAGCCACACCACCTCTCAGTAGCTGGGAACAGGAGTCAGAGGTCTCTGCACTCCTCCTGCTTGGAAAAGCCACTGGAGAAGCATTACCAGCTGCTGAAGCAGAGTCTTTTCCACACAGCTTGTCTGTGCAAGAACATTTCTCTGGGACAATTAGGTCCTGGCAGGACTTCATGTACCGTGGGAATGGATCGAGCAGAGAGAGCTCCTCCACATCAGGGATCTTGCTGCAAGCACACTCTGTGCTGCACGAGGGTAGCATACCTGCCTGGTCACTAGCCAGGGCCTCCCTGCCCTCCATGCAGGGGGCCACTGTGCTCAGCTTTTCCTGGTACCCTCCTGGATCCTGAAGTCCAGAAGGTGGTTTCTGGAGGGAATTAGTGATGCCAAGATTTGAGGCTGCTCCTTCCACCAGGACAGGCTCTGGGGCACCATCTTCAGTGCTTGTAGAAACTTCAGCTGTAGGCTGCAAGGTTCTGCTGGGCTCTGTAGTGCTCTCTCCCCTTCCCACACCCTTACCTTCCATCCCCCGCAGGTATTTCAGCTGTCCCCTTGCTGTCCCCTGACCACTCTGTATGCCAAGGATTTGGGCAGGGGGGAGTAAGTGAGAGTCTTTTGTGTTCTGTTTGCATTTGCCCGTTTCCTGCCAATGCACAGTACAGAAGGCCTTGGAGTGGACCACTCTGGCTACCCCAGGCAGTGGAGTGAGGGTACAGTTCTCCCCTGGAAAGAGATGGAGCATCACTTTCTCCTCTGAGAAGCTGCCTCTTGTTTCTGCGTCTCTGGAGTCCTGAAGTTGCTGTTCTTCAAGTGTTTTACGCTAAAAAAAGATGTGTCAAAGAATGTAACAGTCATCTTCCCCTTCCAAAAAAGTACCTGGGAGCCTATTATGCAAGTTTAAAAAAAAAAAAAAAAAAGAAAAAGAAAACCTAGCTGATCGAGGACATGTTCTCTATTCAGCACAGATTATAGTGAAGACAACAACAATCACAAATTAGGTCCTTTGTGGTGATAAAGACTGCAGTGAAGACCTGCTACAAGCCCAAATATCCATTCCAAACAAAATTACCTCTCTGTTTCACACACCACTGTAATTGTAAAAAAAAAAATCCCAATCAACAAACCCCAACAAAACCAAGCAAAACCTCTAACACTGCACAGCAAAGCAGCCTCTTATGAGTGCAGCAAACTCCACCTTACACACTCTGACATCCTTCAGAGTTTCAAGTGCTATACCACTGCTTCTTCCAGGCTCACAAATTAAACAGAAAAGCCTGAATGAAAGGCCAAAGAAGAGGATAAAACCTACAAGTGAGAAAGACTAGGTTCAGAACAGAACAGCTGCTAACTCACAAATCCTTCTATTGCATGGAAAAAGTTCAGAGGCAGGGACACCCTGAATCCTGTATGGCTCAGACAGTGCAGAGATATGTTGCAGGTAGCAGCAGCTACCTCGACAAGAAGCTTAAGCCTATATTGGTGAAACTGCACAAAGTGCAAAGATCTGTCCTTAATCTCTCTACTGAAACTGGAAACGGAATTGTCAGTTATTATCCAGGTTGTATGGGGTCACCCGCTGACAGTGAACCAGACTAAGATCACTGTTTGAGGAAATTAAATAAAGGCAGGAACATAATTTTTTCTTAACTAGCTTTTATGGGATCATAACAGAGAAGAGTTGAGGTAAAAGCAGAACACTATGGGATCTCCCACAAAAGCTTCCACTAGTGATGCTGAGACTTTATCTGTATCTTTACTAAGCAGGGACTGGTACATTTATAAGGTAGATTCACTTTTCTGATGCAAAACTGAACTTGGAATAGGAAGGGAATTTCTCCCAGGACACAGCACATGGAACAGACTGAGTAGGAAAAGGATACAACCCGCACTTCATGTAGAGCCCACTTCTGCTTCAGGAATTCAAGGAGGCTGGAGACCTTTCGATGTAACTCCACGATCATCCTGTATGCATGAGAAGCAACACAAGGGAACAGAGAACAACTTTCAGCAGGAGCTCCAAGTCCTAACCTTGATACCAGAAGGGGAATTAAGGAATAAACTGGCATTCTATAATGCCAGCACAAAGAACACTCCCAAGTGCTAAGGAAAAAAGCTACAACAAAACCAATATATGCTGTCCCACAACTTTAAAATCTAGGTTAACTCACAACTGTGACAACTCACACATTCTAAAAGCCTGTCAGATAAACCTGACTTCCCTGATTCAAGCAACTATTTTTTTCCAGACGGAAGAAGATAGGAAAAGATGGCAGGACTTAGCTGAACTGCAAAAGTGCGGGCAAGGCATGAAGCTACTGTATAAAGTATAAAAAGAAAGAGAAAAAGGGGCACAAAATACAAACATTTACTTTTTGAAAGCATTTTACTAAATAAACCTAATGCAGAGAAGAGAAGGGATATTTTTATCATGATCTTTGGTCACTACACTGAAGTGCTGCATTTGAAACAACACTCAACATCACAGAGGCCTCATGTTTGCTGTCCCAAGTTCTGGACTAGATGTAAGTACCAGGATGAACAGCCACTGACGACACTGAACAGCTGCACCAACAATGTTTTGCAAGGGAGAAACTACAAACACTTTCCATGCTACTTGAATCACTGGGTGCAGGTGAAATGTTCAGAGCCTTGGTGCAGGCACCTCTGACCACTGTGTATATTCCCTTCTCTCTGTCTACGGTACATGCAATACAAACTTTAGTAGAACCAAGGCTACTATCTCCATTTTACTTGCCCTATGCTCTGACATTAAGTGGCACAAACGATGATCATCTCCAAAGCTAGTAGCTCCTTCATTACTCAAATTGAAAGATATAAAGAATAATGGTAATCTAATTTTCCCACGTGATAACTCATGTTTACAAACCATGCACTGGTTGGATAAAGGCTTCAGACTAAGTACACTTAGGCCAACTGCATTATCAAAGATGAACTGCTCAACTGGCAAAGAGAACCCTGAAGAAAGAGGAATGGGCTAGGATGCTGCTCATCTATTTCCCTATTCTGAACACCACAATCAGTTCTCCATTACCTAAGCCGTGGGTTCTGGGCAAGACTCTGTACTCGAGCCCATGCATGGTTATTCCGTGGCTGCAACTCCACAGGGACCTTGAGGGGAAGTCGTACTGGCTTTTGGTCCTCTTCATCACTTACACCTGCATGGAGATGAAGCACAAAGGGTCAAAGCAAGGACAACTCAGTCACAACACTGTATGCTCAGCTACACAATACAAAAGATCAGACACCACCATCACCTACAGACAACTCAGGCAGCTCAGCTTCACCAGTGGAGCCTGCTTCTTTAATTTACCTTTTGTTTCAATATGTTCTTATCCTTGGACACTGTAGTGGTACTGGGGATTCCAGCTGAGCAAGCAGTATCAAAAATCAGATGTCTGGAAACTTTGAGCAAGTACAGTATTTCCAACCTTTGAACAGCCTGATTCTACTTACTTGGGAATGAGGAAGAAAACAAAAAACCCAAAATGAAATCATACACAGCTGAACAGGAGAAGGTAAAAAATTTGAAAATGTTCAATGCTAAACACTATACTTCTGCTGATTCACTAGCACCTTCACATACAGTGAAAGCAGCAGTGACCTGGTCTGGTGTGGGTATTTCCTTTTCAAGTTAGCTGGTAAGAAAACGGTGTGAGTCCTGAAGTTACTGGGGTTACACGAGCAAACAGACTAAGACAGAATACTATGCCCAGGACAAACATGCAACAGCCCAAATTTCCCTGCCAGTGATGAACACACTAAAACAAGCCTGCTCACTTTCTATGCTTCCAGCCATCTTCTAGAACGTCCTCATGTTCCAGCATCTTTTACTCACCATTTGGGCAACAGCCCAAATTTCCCTGCCAGTGATGGACACACTAGAACAAGTGTGCTTGTTCTAGTCTGTCCATACTAGAACTGCTCACTTTCTATGCTTCCAGCCATCTTCTAGAACGTCCTCATGTTCCAGCATCTTTTACTCACCATCTGGATCACAGAGTTTCTTCAAAGCCCTGCACATGGGAGCTTTGATACGCAAGTTTCTGCCTTTGTAACGAACAGTTGTAGCCCTGGATATATGAAAAGAGAAGTACTTAGAGGAACCAGTAACAACAGTATGTGAATACAGACCCATCCATCTTAGGACCTGTCCTCTTCACCATCTTCATATATGACTTGGACACAGGACTGGAAGAGATACTAAGCAAGTCTGCAGACCATACACAACTGGGAGAAGCTGTGGACTCCCTTGAAGGCAGGGAGGCCCTGCAGAGAGAGCTCAGCAAATTAGAGGACTAGGCAATCACTAACCATGTGAAGTTCAACAAGGGAAAGTGCCAGATTGTGCACCTGGGATGGGGCAACCTTGGATGTATGGACAGAGTGGGGAATGAGATGGTGGAAAGCACTGCTGCAGAAAGGACCTGGGGGTCCTGGTCAAGGCCCAGTTGGAGCTTAGTCACCAGTACCCTGGAGCCAAGAGGGAAATCCTTGTTCTGGGGGCACCAGGTCCAGCATTGCCAGCCGGGCCAGGGAGGGGATTGTCCCACTCTGCTTTGCACTGGAGTGGCCTCACCTTGAGTATTGTGTGCAGTTTTGGTCGCTACCATATAATAAAGATATTAAACTATTAGATAATGTACAAAGGAGGGCAATGAAAATGGTGAAGGGGGAAGCCATATGAGGACTAGCTAAGGGCACTTGGTCTGTTCAGCCTGGAGAAAAGGAGACTGAGGGGAGACCTCCTTGCAGTTACAACTTCCTCATGAGGAAGAGAGAAGGGGCAGACACCAGTTTCTTCTCTGTGCTGTTTAGCAGTGACAGGACCCAAGGAAACGGCCTGAAGTTGTGTCAGGGCAGGTGTAGGCTGGATATTAGAAAAAGCTTCTTCCCCCAGAGTGCTTGGGCACTGAACAGGCTCCCCAGGGCAGTGGTCACAGCACCAACCCTGACAGAGATCAAGAAGCATTAAGACAATGCTCTCAGGCACAGTGTGACTCCTGGGGATGGTGCTGTGCAGGGCTGGAAGGCTGATGATCCCTGTCCCTTCCAACTCAGCTTATTCTGTGATTCTGTGATCAGGGACACAGAGTAAAACACCATCACGGCTACAGGAATGAATACAGAAATGTAAGGGTCTGCAGTGCAAGTTCACGGAGCATTCAGGCTTTCCTATCACCACGCTTTTCATTGTGGAAGCGCTACTCTTGTGACTCTCCTCTTCCAGACTTTCATGAAACACTTGGTTGTCCACTCGGGGAGGGACTTCTGTTTTATAAGTGGACCAGGATCATGTTACTTTGGTTCAAGAGTACCCTCACAGACAGCTGCTTCATAAAAGACGAGTGGTTTTGATTTAGTCTTCCCTTTATACTCATGACTCTTAATTATAGGAAGAAAGAGTCTGAAGCCTTTGCAGTCTTTCATTTGGAAATACGATCACTGTATCTGGTGCAGACATGAGGTCTAAGAGCTTGTGCAAAAACCTAAACAAAGTAACTTTTTATAGTATGATTCCACTGGTTTAGTTCCAGTATCACTTTAGCAGTTTCAAAGATCCTTAAAAGTCAGAGGTCATTTTTGTTTTCACACTGTGAAATGACTTGATTTCTTCACTCCATCAGTCCTGTTTTCTTTGTAGGGACTTAAAAGGCAGACATTGAGCCCAATCAAATTACCAATGGCAGTATTACTACCTAATACTCAAAGCATTAAGGATCAGCTGGCATAGAAGCAGCAGGATTGAACGCAAGTCCTTGCAGTAAAACAAAATAAATTATAAAGAATATTCCTATGCTGTAAGTAAAACACCATCATGCAGGAAGAGCAGTTGTCTACAGTGCTAAGAGGAAAATTTGCAAAAGGGCAGCAGAAGTGAAGGCAGACCTGAGAAGATGGAGCTGATGGGATGAGCAACTCAAAAGTTTCAGTTACTGAACTGTGAACTTCTATAGATTTGGAATATTCCTGGGCTGGAAGGGCAGATTTCTTTCCAATTTAATTATTGGAAACAAGAATTGTTTGAAGACAGTTGGTCCCACCAAGTCCAACAGTGTAAAGTCTCTGTCAGTGTCTTCCAGTGTAAAGACTCTTAGAGAGGGACACAGAAACCCTTGCAGATATCTAAACAATAAGTTAAGGTAAGGAAGAAAGTTAAAACCTCCTCCTGGGCACCTCAGCCTTAGCATGAGACTCCATATCCTCTTGTATTTATCCTTATATTAAAGTGTAGATATGATTCTATCAGAAAATCGGCATTTTGTACAATGATCTTCTTCCCTATTTTTCATCTGTTTTAATAGAGCAAATTCTTTTCACTACTTGTGCAAGCTGAGACTCTCCTCCTTGATTTTAGCTAATGCAATTCTTTATTATCAAATGTGCCCTTGAAACATATGAGTGAAGAGTCAGAAATAGCATTATTATTATCATCATCATAATTATTATCTTGACAGTTGTAACAGTACAAGTAAGAAGGGGTTTGGGGAGAGAAACATTATTTATATTAACTGATATGACTATATAAACCAATCAAGTTTTGTGGAAATTGTTTCATCACATGAGTGGAAAGTTATTGAAACAAGGGCCTGGCTGCTCAGAAGGCCCAGGTTTGATCTGCCTGAAACAGCTGAGCTAATTGATCTAAGAAAAAGAAGAAAGAAGAGGAATGTTGTTGTTCATTTTTCATATTTCCTATTTCTGTTCAAGAGCCCAGCTAGTTGGTCATAAAGCATTTATTGTTGAGTCAGGCTCCCTGGGAGTTGTTCGTGTTCCATTTGTCGGCCACCTGTGCCGGTGGACCTTGGGCTGCAGGTATCCACCATCTGTTACCATAGAGCAGCTTATAAATGAACATGGATCAGCATCACAAACTCCTGAGTCTCTATCTGTGCTTCCAAGGGCAGAGATGAGAAAAAAACAACCAACCCAACCAAAACCTAAGATAAAAGCCAGAAAAAAAGTGTGAAAAATGTAAATATATTATGGAAAATATATTATTTGGAAAAAAAAAAACCCAAAACCCAAACAAAACAACGAAACACTAGGAGGAAAACCAGATTGGAGGAAACCAAACAACTGCAAACCTGCTGATACCTATATGGAGAAGCAGGAACTACTGCCTTCCCTGAGCATGAGGGGAAATGGCACAGTTCAGAAGTCAGCAAGCAAAGTACACCATTCAGTAAATGAAGAAACACAGAGCACACATAAATGTGAAAAAACATTAAAGACTTCCCATGCAAGTTTTCACCCTGCCACTACAGAACTCTTCCACAACAACAGCAATCAATGTTATTTTCATGGTTCCCTCGCACATGCTTTAGAATATCCCAGCTCCCCACATTCATGTGTTCTGCTTCCCCTAATTCCCTTTTCCATTAAGTATGCTTAGCTTCATGCAATCCAGGACAGAGTCTAAAGAATAACTTGTTATCAAACTAATATAAAAGCAGATATATTTAGACACTGTAATTTTCTAATTGAAATCTGTAGCTGGGAGGCTGGAAGAAGACTATTTCTACAAATTTACGGGAAAGCACAGTAGAACAGTCAGTCTGCAACAGAACTACTCTTAGCTTCAAAATCCCTATTTTCTTCTGTTATCTAGATTCTGGATGTCTCCAAAGGCAGAAAAGGGTAAGTCCTCAAAAAAGTCACTCTACTGACTATGCATTCAGAATTACCAGTCTGACTTGACACCAACAGCATAACCTGCCTACTTAAAATGGTTTGGTTTATATATTATTTTTTTCAGTATGCACTGTTATTTTATGATCAGGATTTTTAGAGAGTTACAGATTTCCCCTCATCATGTCAAAGAACTTTCCTAAGGAACTGGAAGACAGTGAAGAATCACTCCTATCCCACATAAAGTACATTCAGAATCTGAACCAGACAGAACAACCGATGCCTGTTAATGGTTTCTGTCTTTCTTACCTTGTGTTATAAAGAGCCTCTCAGGTTGGGGGGTAAAACCACATACACTACAAGACACTGAAGAGTGCTCTGCTTAACTGGTGCACCGTTACAATACTTCTTTAATTAGGTGTTTCTTGTGCTTTGCTTTTTTTTTTTTTTTAACTCACCCAAAATTCCTATATATTTACAAAGACATAGAGAAAATATTTGTATTCGTTCATATGTAGTTTTCTATTAAATGTAAAGAGTGTTGCAAAACCTAAGTTAAATAAAAATGCTTCCCTCCTAAAAATGAAACAAAACAACAAACCTTCAGTTTAAGTTTATTTAAATTAGTTACTGAGCAGTTCTGTTATGTCACTATAAACCTTTTTTTCTTGTTATACATCCTAATCAATGACCTAATAATTGTGCAGTAAAATTAAAATGCTGTAATAAAAATCTTAGCACGAAGGACTGGACAGAGAGTGGTCCTGTCTTTCAGCAGCTGAAGCAAGCCAGTGCTGCCCTGAGTATGCTGAACTACTCAGAAGAGTTACAGAAGTGACAGAATAATTCTTAGCTCCCCTTTGCATTTATAAAGTTGTAAACTGTGATCTATTTTCTGCAAGATTCCCCATTTATTCAACAACTCCTGTACCACTGGCTGTTGACTAGCCTCATTTGCCTGTTACTGACATTCTGAAGACAAGTATAGAGATGTACAACAGAGAATAGCCTTAACTCCAACACCCAAACAGGGATGTGTCACACAGACACTTTGCCAGTGCTTAACAGAGTCAGTTGATTGGAGTTGTCAGGCACTCCTTAGTATCCATGACCTGGGTTATAAGCTCAACTAAGAAGCTTTTAAGTATGGTTTTCTTATGAGTCCCTGACAGGATCATTTGTTTTTCCACGCTCCTTGAAATTAGTACAGAAACCACAGATGCAAAACAAGCACTGAATTAGAGCATGTAACTCCAGGGTCAGGAGTCGTGCTGCAAATAAATTGCCAGGTAGCTCCTCACAACCTTTCTTGACTTTTCTTACCAATTAAATGAAGAGAATGTTTACCTACTTAAGGAGCAGATCATCAGAATAATGCATGTTCACATTCCCCATTTTTAATCACTTCGGTTTCACTTTCTTTCACAGCTTTCCTCAGTGACAAGCCTTACAAAGTGCATTGCATTCAAAAGAGGAGTGTCACACTTGAAAGAAACATGTTAGGAACTGGAGAAAGAACTGATTATAAATAGGGAAGAGGCTCATAGAATTGTACCATCAGTGAGCAAGATGGGAAGCTGAACCAACTGAGGTATATACAACGTATTTGCTTCTGGGAGCTATGAGGCTGCCCTGCATGTGCAGGTGGTGCAGACATCCAGGTGGTAATGAAGACACAGTTTGCTCTTCTTCAGCTGATGAGGCTCACCACCAAATGGGGTAAGGGATGCAGGAGAAAAAGGGAAGCAAAAATGGGTCTCCCAGATGTAGAAAAAAAGCCTATGCAAAAGCAACTAATTCTGAACTGGTTAATGTTATGTACACTCTCATTTTGGCATAGAAGATTAGCATGAATACTTTCAAATGTAAAGACTCCTATTCCCAAAATGGCTTGTTACAAGACTGGCTTTAATGAAGTAAACACCTAGACTTCACAGAAATCACTAGCCCTCATTAACAATTAATTAGAAGAACTAAGGCCTGAATCATGCAAAGTGATAGACTGATACTACAGCTCACTAAACGTCATCAGGCTCATTTGTTATGCTTTAGTTTGTTTGGATAACGCAGTATAAGAAAGGCACTCTAGTATAGCACAGAGTGACTAAACCAACTGCTGATACTCTGAACCATAGAGATATTCAGGAAACTACAGATGAAGGCTCATCCCAGGTCCACTTTAACTGGTAACTCCAGTTTAAAGAAGTAATTTGCTTTAAGAATAATGCCATTAAACATACTGTTCATATTTTCCTAATTGTATAAAACCCAAACCACATGGGAATTTCTCTTCTAATTTAAAAGCTTGCAGTTAACAGAAGAACGAACAAGTGATTCAAGCATCACACTGAAGACCATCAAAACAAGAACACTGTACAAACAGCATCTCCCAGGAGAGGAAAGGTTGCTCAACTCCTAAGAAACTGATCTGGAAACTCCACTTGAGAACACAAGAAAGGTACAACACCAAGTATCCATATTTTGCAAGGTAAAGTCCAAAGACTGCAGCTGCTGAGGGAGCAAACTCCTGCTCCTGTTGACAGTCAAGTTTACTTCATCAATAACTTGTCTGCTACACTGAACACCCTAAAAGCAGGAATGTAAAAGGTAAAAGCAGACCTGTAAGAGATAGAAAATAATGACTTTTCAAATCACTTTTAAAGATGGGGTTAAGGACACATCAATGCCTCCTAAGTAATCACATGCCTTGTTCTTTGAAAGAGATTTCACTTTAAAACACATAAATTCTAAAAGATGAAATACTTTGGAAAAATTTATGCACAAATACATCAGGTATGCCCTCATTTATAATAATAAGCAATTTCTAACCCCTTCTGCATTCTAGGAGTACATCAAATCATAGATTGCACCCCCAAATCCCACAATACTCTTTAGAAGTGAAAGAGAACATTCGTTCTCAATGTCAAGGAGATGCAAAAGTCACTGGAGGGCTGAGGCCTCCAGTGTGCTGAAGGGTCATTTCAGGTCTGAAAGTCAGGACTCATGAGCCCTGCTGAGGTAGAATGGTTTGGAGATGAACCCTCACTGCAAGAAGGACATTAAGGGGCCGGAATGTGTGCAGAGATGGGAATGGAGTTGGGGAAGGATCTGGAGCACAAGTCTGATAAGGAGCAGCTGAGGGAGCTGGGGGGGCTCAGCCTGGAGAAAACAAGGCTCAGGGGGGACCTTCTGGCTCTGCACAACTCCTTGACAGAAGGGTGCAGCCAGGTGGGGGTTGGGCATGGCTCCCAGGGAGCAAGGAACAGGACAAGAGGAAACAGCCTAAAGTTGTGCCAGGGGAAGTTTAGATGGGATACTGGGATAATTTCTGCACTGAAAGTGTGGTCAGGCAGTGGAACAGGCTGCCCAGGGCAGTGATGGAGTGACCATTCCTGAAGAGATTTAAAAGACCTATGGATCTGACACTTGGGAACAGGAGTTAGTGGTAGCAGGGCTGAGGTAATGGTTGGACTTGATGATCTTGGATTCCAACCTAAATAATTCTATGATTTCCCTGAGTGAATCCACATGGTTAAGTGCTGTGGCTTCTGTAAAGAATTCTCATTTAATTATTTTATTAAACTTAACCCATCATTTCTTATTATTAACAATTAATGGCTTCATGGAAAAGGGGAAAAATATCCTAATACAAAACAAACTAAAAATGGAAAACATGAAACTTCAGCTCTTGAAAATTAAAAAATACCCCAAACTTTGGATGATCAATACAACATCCAGCTGAACAACACAGTTTTATGAGTTTCAGGAGTAAGTTCTTACTTACCCAGCTTGAATGAGCTCATTGAGTTTAGCTGCATTCTTGTCATCCATACCTTTTCAGTAAATGAGATAACACAGTGAATTAGGATTTACACTGTTAAACCCATGGCCTTCTCTGTGTCCTGTTGGGTTTTCAAAGCTATTACATTTTATTCTCACATAGGATTAACGTGCATAAATGTGCTGTAACATAGCTGTTCTGGAAAGTTTGCATTTTCATAACATGTAACATGATCTTTGCCACAAAAATTACTTTTTACACATGGATTAAATAACCCTATTTCAGGTACTACAGCCATCTTTGAACATTGGGGTTTAATCTGACACTGGGTTATTAAAAAACAAAGCTTCTTCCTGCTCAATCTCTGTTACTAAGGCAGCAAGGCAGAATGAAACAGCACCCTAGTGCTTAACACAACAAAAGAGTAAATAAAAATAATAAAAGGCATGTGCAACCCTCACTGTTTTGTATGCATTATAGAGCATGTTTTTAAACAGACATTTTGGTAACTCGATTCGTATGACAGTTAGGCCCAGATCTATTCACTGAACAATTAACCTCCCTCTGGCAATGCTAAAAGTATTTCTGGAGTGCTTTCATGTCTCAATAGCTCTCAGTAAGCCTTCACCATTTCTGTGACTGTGAATACCACAAGAGGAAAAAAAAAGGGTGGGGGAGGGAAGGAAGAAACTGCTTTCCATGGCTACAGAGTAGACCTGTCATAAATGGGTGTACAGTCTTGCATCTTGAGTACATTTGGTCTTGGAGACAAAAATTTTCTAAATGACAGTGAGTAAAGCATGTAACCAAGTCCCAAAGTTCTAAAAAGACAGAAGCACAGAGGCTGCAGGTATTGCCATGGTGACTATGTGAAATCTTACTCCCAGTCATAGCAAGAAGGGTCTGCTTGTAAAACAGATGTGGGTACAGGAAAGAAACACTGATCTGTGCTGACAGTGCAATGTGCCTTGCTTCTGCACCTGCTTTGTCATCAAACAGCTCAAAATTGCTTCTCCAAGTTGAGCACTGCTTCTGCAATGAACACACTGGAGATCTTTAAACAAACAATAAAGTCAGTATGAACATTCACAACAGTGAATAATGAATTCCCTGTTATGACAGCAATCCCAGGCAAGGGAATAATATAGCAAAAAACCTCTCCCAAAATCCCACAATCCTTTTAGGAATTGTACATATTCACTCATGAAGACTTTCATGTCCATTTCACCTTACAACTAGTATGACTTCACAAAGAAGTGAAGATATTTTGATGGTTTTCCATGTCTCACAAATTAAACAAAGCAGGTAGAAGATGCACTATGATATAACACTGACTGTGCAAAAAGCCTGGGGACAAATGAGAAAATACATGGATAAAAAGGTGCATGCACACGGACTGGCACATACAGGCCATGTTTCTCTGCCCATTCTTCAAGGCAGTCATGTCACAGCTCTCTCTGGTCTGGAAGCCATGAAAACCATAGGAAGCATGTCCTGAGGCTCATTCCCCCAGTGTGGACAGTAGGGTAAGGTAGGGATCCTCTATTCTACTCAGGTGAGATTCTACCTGCAGTTCTGGGGGTCCCAGCATATGAAGTACTTAAAGAAGGCTTAAAAAAAAGACAAGGAAAGACTTTTCAGCAGGGCCTGGAGGGACAGGACAAAGGTTGATGGTTTTAAACCACAGGAGGGGAGATTTAAAACATATAACGAAAACATTTTTTATTATGAGTATGGGGAGGTTCTGGCACAGGTTGCCCAAAGAAGTTGCAGGTGTCCCATCCCTGGAAATGTTCAAGGCCAGGTAGGATAGGGGTTGGTCGAGTGGAAAGTACCCTGGTATAGCAGAAAGTACCCCTGCCCATGACAGGGGATTGAGATAAGATGGTATTTAAGGTCCGTTCCAATCCAAACCACTCTGTAGCTCTCTGAGCCAAAGCTCAGGTATGTTGCTAATGCAATTAATCAACTGCCAGCAAACAGCAGAGCATTGTTATGGCACATACTCCTCCATCTCCACTCATCGATAGGGACAGAACTGGACTCTGGGACTGACAAGGTCAGAACCCATCTTGCTTAGCCAGTAAAGTTATTTCCAATTATGCTTTGTGCCTTTTCATCTTCAGGGTACAGTGAGCAAATATTTAGAGAAAAACTTAGAAAAAGACACCATCCCAGATTTTGACTGCATGGGCACAAATAATTCTGGGTGTAAGTAGTATCATTTACACCCTTAATTGCTTAGGTTTCAATAATAACAGAATAGATAATTTAAGCTTTGTGTATGTTTTCCTATCACCTGTGGGCAATACATGCACAGCATTTTGCAGACAGATTAAACTAAAGAAATCTATCAAAGTGGACTAATGCAACAGACCAAGAAGGTATGTAAAAATAAAAACGCATTTAATGAAGAAATAACACCACAGATTACAGCAATAGTCAAGAACTCAGAAGTGGAACTGAACTAGACACTGCCAACCTCAAGGGTAGTAACTTCTGACTCTATCACGTAAAAATAACCCGAAGTCATTCATACTCACATCCTCCGATCTTTTTCCTTAATTCCCCATAGCAGATTAAGCCATACAGCTCCAGGGAAGATTTTTTCAGCCCTTGAGAAAACACTAGAAAGCAGAAAAGGTGTCAGTGAGATGCAGGTTGCAGATACGCACAGCTACATTGCAGATGATCATTTCATCACTAAAAAGGAGAGGATTTGTATTTTCAATGATGAGATAAATCACAAAGGCAAAATTAAGTTCTGTTCAAGAAACACTATAATGGGATTGGTTCACCAACTTAGTTTTTATGGCATTTTTTAGATTACAGGAAAACAAAGCAGTCTCCATGGTATTTAAACAAATACGCAACTGCTCAATATGCAAAATAAAGCTAATTCATAATAAAGGTAGGTCTAGTATCAACTGTTTACAAATTCTAAGGGAAATGTCCAGATGCCCCCAAGCAAATGCATACAGAACACTTTTACATGAAAATTCAGGGATACATTTGGATTTTCCAGACGCCAGATTTTTTGTGCACACAAACACACCATAAGAGATTTTACACAAATTCTGGATTCTAAATTTTTACACAAAAAATTGCTGACATTTTATTCAATTTCGCAAGGGTTTTTTTTTTTTTTTGTCCTTTCTCTTCAACATACAAGATGCGGACATTACTGCTAATAGATCTAAAGATCTATGACAGCAAGGACAGTCTTGTGATTTACAGATCAAGTGAAAACACTTATTCTTGTCTATTCATCAAAACTTTGGTTCTCTTTGACCTCAAAATCCAAGCACGCATATTTCTACCAATACTAAACCTAATCAAACTACTGCACTGATTGTTAAAATTCCTTCAGACAATGAGATTCTAGATCCCAAAGATACAGATACATAACTTATTTTTATTTTAAAAATTCTTCCATACTATGTTCACTGCAACATTGGCTTTTAAATAAAATACTAATGGCTTCATCTTAAACTGCTGCCTTGTTTTGAAAAAAGGAACTCACAAATACACCTTGTGCCAGGTTGTTTAGATTCTCAAGTCCTCCTTTAGGTAACCTAAGCTCAGGAACACAAAAGTTCATAAAAAATACATACTCGTAGCATAGTATGTGCTATCGTATATAGTATGATACTAAGTGCATCGTACACTAGCTTTGCATTCCTTCAGCTTCTTTCTAGCCATATCCATTCCTCCTTAATGAGTTACTTTTAATAACTCATTATTTTTAATTTTTAGTGAGGTTTAGCAAGACCAAGTGCTGGGTCCTGCACTTTGGTCAAAACTCCCTGCAGCACTATGGGCTGGGGACAGAGTGGCTGGATAATGGCCAAGCAGAAAGGGAGCTGGGGGTGCTGACTGACAGCTGACTGCACATGAGCCAGCAGTGTGCCCAAGTAGCCAAGAAGACCAATGACACCTGGCTTGGTCAGGAATGTTGTGGCCAGCAGGACAAGGGCAGTGGTTCTTCCCTTGTACTCAGCACTGACTGGTTGGGCCACACCTCGAGTGTTGTGTCCAGTTCTGCGCCCCTCAATTTAGGAAGGATGTTGAGATGCTCAAATGCGTTCAGAGAAGGGCAACAAAGCTGGTGAAGGGTCTGGAACACAAGTCCTGTAAGGAGTCGCTGAGAGAGTTGGGTTGTTTAGCCTGGAGAAAAGGAGGCTCAGGGGAGACCTCATCACTCTCCACAACTCCCTGAAAGGAGGGTGTAGCCAGGTGGGATTCAATCTCTTATGCAGTCACAGAATGAGAGGACACAGCATTAAGCTGCATCAGCGGAGGTCTAGGATGGAAATTAGGAAGTTTTCACAGAAAGGATGATTGAAGATTGGAATGGGCTGCCCGGGGAGGTGGTGGAGTCACTATCTCTGGAGGTGTTTAAGAAAAGACTGGATGTGGCACTTGGTGCCATGGTCTACTTGACAAGGTGGTCATAGGTTGGACTTGATAATCTCAAAGGTCTTTTCCATCCTAGCTGATTCTGTGATAAAGAGATTGTATTTTACACTAGCTTTGCATTCCTTTAATTCTTTCCACATCCCTTTCTCCCTGATGGGTTATTTTTAACTTGAGAGGCTCTGGCCACAAACTGTAGATGAATTTACTATCCAAAATTTTGCTGATATTTAGGAGTTATTCAAAGACCAAAAAATTCAACCACCACAAACTGCCATGATTTATCTTAGAATACACCATCAGAATGACCAGAAAACTCTGGAGACTATTACTTAATCACAAGCTAATAGGAGAATTGAATTTTTGACACCTTAAAGTCAGAAGAACTGAATCTTACTAAAATCTGATCACTCTGAAATACATTTCTTTAGCCTGTTATTCAGATTAGGCCACCTACAGACTAACTTGAATCCTCTCTGTCCATTCCTAAGTAGTATGGATTTGATAAAAATCCATTATCAATTATAATGTTACTGTCATAAAACACCACCAGCAGTTTATCTGACTTCCTAATTTTGTTTTCATTAAACCACTTGCAGAAGGAGGGCAAATAATGGGAAGGGGAATATGGCACTGGGAATCATAAGTTATCGAACCCATGGTACAATTTCAAACTTCTTTAAAGTGGGAGCAAATATGTCACCATTTACACTTGTATCAGACTGTTATTTGTTTCTACCTTCCCCCAAGAATTGCAAAGTGGTGCTAGGTCAGTTTGCTTGATGGAGCCATGCCTGATTAATGTTTAGGCATTTCTTGAAGGTATGGGTATGTTCCTGAGAATACAAAAACATTTCCTTGAACCTGGTTTTTCCCTCCAGTATTAACAGCAGGATCTGCATTTACTATGGTGTGGTGAATTCACAGAATAGTAGTGATATAAACACCAGGTTTTGAAAAGCATTTTTCACAAAACACAAACCTTGACAGGGCCACGCTAACAAAAATAAGATGTGAGACACTGTGAACTCCCCATTCCTCCTCAGTATTTATTTCCTCACCTCTAAAAGGCTGGACTCCTACCCTTGCACTAAGCCCATTTTGGTGCATACTAACCATTGTCAAAGTCAATGTACTTGGAGATCTTGTGCCAGGTGCGGTAGTAGAAGTGCCGGACCTGCTCCTTGTTCTTCACCATGCTTGCTGGTTTGCCTTTCTTCTTGTATTTCAGGGCAATGTTGTTCTGGATAGCTTCAAAATCCTTCCCATGCTGAAGAAAGAATAAATCAAATAGAAATACTCAAACTCAAACTTGGATCTTGTTGTAAGTCAAGTCAAACAATGTGAGGGACTTTGGGGTTCTTTGTGGGAAATTGGATTTCAATGGTCATAAACAAAATTTTTGGGGACGAAAACACAACTGTGAAAGAATGATACTGGCTTCCTTTGTTTTATATAAAATGCAATATGGATACCAAATTAATTACTTTCCAATTTCTTTAACTGTTTCAAAATAAAAACGCTAAGTTGCTAGCAAATTAAAAAAAATCACTCAACTTTACTTACAAATGTGTTAAGTAGCCGGACTGAAAACACTGATTTTCTCCCTGAGCATTCTTTACTTTCCTCTGCATTCCCCCCACTATTTCTGACTAGAGTAAATGAAAAACATACTATATTTACCAGCTGCAGTTTTATTTACAGTACATTTCATGTTACTGTTACTAGGAGTAAAACATTTGAGTTTCAAAAGATTTGATTTTATATGCATTAACTCCTGCTATCACAAAATTTTTGTATTTGGAAAAGGTTGGAACTGATTTAAATACAAAGTATGAAAACCTCTTCCAAAAGGCAGTGCCACAAAATGAATGGTAGGAGGGACTGAACAAACTGAGTCTCAGATCTGCCTTAAAACAACTTTTTAAAATTTTTCTTCACTATTCAAAAAAAGTCAGTGAAGTGGCTTAAAAATTACTTGATTCCCAGGAATATTACTGAAATTCAGAGGAGTTAAAAAAAGAAAACACTGTTTAAGTGTTCCTTTTGTCCACAAAACATAAGTATGTGATACCATACCTATTATGAAAAAATAATAATTCAAAAAGATGCACATGTGCAAAGAAAACTTCCCATCACTGCTTTTGTTTTCACCTTTGGCATGCAGTTTCAAAACAGATATGCTGTTGAAATAATCACAGGAACAGGACAAGCAGGAATCCATCATATACTTCATAAGAGGCAGAAGATAAGATGATGTAACTTTTTCTTGTCTCTCAGCCCTAGGACTGAACTGGCTCTAGCCTCTTCAGGGCCAAAGATTAAACACAATTCTCTTTAGAACACAGCAGCTATTCTTGTTTGGTATATTACAGAGCAAGTGTGTTGCTTTTGAAAGTTCAGATGGGGACATTATTTAATTATTTTTCATTTGAAACAGAACCATAATTAAAGAACAACTGAACTTACTATAAACATTTATTAATAAAACTCAGAAATCTTTCCTGTGTATTTAAAGAAAAAAACCCAAGAAACTTGACACTTTTGACACGTGGCTTGGACTGACAGCTGTTTTACAGCCCCAACAAATGCTCATCTGTAAGTGGCCTTCTGCTCCTGCCAATCTCACCCTAATCAACCTTCTTTAGGAATATCCAGACTCTAACCAAAGCCATCTATGTCTGTTATTTTCTTCTACATGTACCTCATACAGTCCCTCAAAGAAAGTATTCTTGTCCTCCGTGCTCCATGACTCCCATTGCCGTCGGACCTTCTTCCCTTCTTCTTTCTCTCCTGCCGAGGAACCCAGGTTTCTTGCCGCTGACTTGGAATTCCCAGTAGGATTGCTGGGAGAAATTCCTGATGTGCCACCAGGTGCCGTCCCTCCATTATCTGCTGCTGCAAAAAACCATGACCAGAGTGAATATTAAACCAACAGGAAGATTCATGGATAGAGGTAAGGGAGTAACTCAGAATTTTCTCCTTTTTCACCTGAAATACAATGGACAAATAACGAGGTTCATTTTATAGGAATAAAATCTCAAAGCGCAAAAAACAAGGGGAAGATTTCAATGGCTTAATTTTTTATTTCCAAAAGTAACACAGATAAGCAGGAATGTACCACAGCAGCCTCTACCAAATAACCCTCGCTGATGCTTATATGCTGGTGAGCTCTGCAGTCAGTGCCCTGCAGTCAGGGGGAATTCCTGAGCAGTGCTGAACAGAGAGCTGACCAACGGAGGAAAGTGATGTCCATGAGGAAAACAGGCAGAACAGTGAGTGACATCCTTGTCTTTGGTCTTGATCCTACTGCCTCCGAAGTAACTGTGGAAAGGGAAGGATTGAGAGATGTGGACTTTAGTTCATCACACAACGATAGATCAGCATTTCCATAATCTGATCCACAATGTATGATCCTCAGAGCACCATCTCTGACACGGCCCATCTAGGAAAACTCCAGCTATCCAAAGGACGGCAAGTCTCAACCCATTCTCCTTTCCCAAATCCTGCTGTGGCTTTCAGAAAAAGGCACAGAGATTTAATCTTGATTGTCCCTTTGTCAGTTATCAGCATCCAAAGAACATGGAAAAAGAGGTATGAAGATTGGGAATACTAAAATGAAAATAATGCTGGATAAAACTGAGAGAATTTACTGTTTACTCAAGGAGGGATCTGGAAAGAAAATGGGATAGAAAATCTACAAACAAAACATCGTGCCTGGTTTGACACTGTATATCAGAGTGCTAATCCAGAAACTAAGGTAAACTCCCCAAAATGCACTCATTTTTTTCTGTAAAAATATAAACATTCCCAGTAACTTCTATTTCCAAAATAAATTAGCTTCAATTTTATTTTAAAAAATTATTTAGGATTTGACTGTCCTTATCGATGCAGACATGTACTTAATAAAACAGAAGTCTTTTAACACTAAACATTCATTGCTCATTATAAAGAATGCTCATTACACTTTCCTTTTCTCCAGTTACTGGCCTTTACATTTTGTGTTTTACCTCATGATATATTGGCTTGCCTTAGTTTATTTGCTTATACACTCAGCTTGTACAATACAGTGGTCCCAACTGGTTTCCCTAACTTTTACACATATCAACATAATTCTCTCTTTCATATTTAGGCTTAAAAAGTTCAGTTCTCTTTTCAAACTCAACTTCATGAAGCAGGTCTTTTTACCTGACAAAGCCAGTGCTATATATATATATACACACACACACATATATATACACACACACACACAGACACACACACACACACACACACACATATATATATATATACACACACACACACATATATATATATATATAGACATATACATACACATACATATGTATCTCATTCAAGAACCCAGAGATCCCACTTGGACAATTCTAACAGCTTTTTTTTTTTACGTATCAGAAGAATAAGCTACAGCAGTTACAGGCCCACCATGCTTTAGAGATTTAAAGACTTGCATGTAAATCTTAACAAGTCAGTTGCAATTTGAAAGGAATTCCTTTGGGCAACAAAATAATATTTCTCCAAATCCTAGAGAAGGTGATTTGCTCAAGTAATGGAGAATATTTGAAATCAAACCTGGAAGAGAGCAAGATGTGTGAAAGTACATTTTTTTCATGCATACAATAAATATTTACTTGATATAAAATATGATATTGTGACTATTTTGGAGTTAATGTTTCTTTTAATTCTAGGGATGACTATTTGACTTTTTTGAAAAAATTACTGTCTACCCCAGGGAAGCATGCAAGGCAAGACATGAAAAACCATTAGACATCTAGAAGAAAATGCACTTATAAACAACTTCTCAAATAAACAGCTTCTTTACTTCTTAAAGTCTTCAGCCACTGATAAAATAATTGAAACTTAAGCCATTTAATTCTGGCACTGTGGAGGTAAATCCTTTAGAAAAAGGAAACCACAAGAAAAAAACTGAGCACATTAACAGATGGCTGAGAAGAAACCCAACACAGACACAGAACCGACACTTCCTTATTCTGCAAATGTGAGATTGGAATATCACAATTTGCACAGTGATGAAATACAGATCTTTGGTCAAGAAGGGGAAAGTCAAACACATCAGTCTCCAAACTCAATCTCCAATCTCCTGTTGCTACCAGCTCCCAACACAGAAGATGTCTTTTATCAAAAGACGGGTAGAGGATTTCAGTCCAGAGTCACTATTCTGATCACAGATCCCTAACTTCTGAGAAATCCTTCAGAGGAACAACGAATGCAGGATTTGGGGGTTTCATTTGTGTGCTGGGTGGTTTGTTTTTGTTTGGGGTTTCTGGGGTTTTTTTCTTTTTTTTAATACTTACTCAAGTAAATAAAATCCTAAGTAAGCTGCTTGAAAAACAGATCTTATCAAGAATTTTCTGAAGATTGTTTAGTACACTTGGTACCCATAAAGTTTTCCTTATTAAGAAGCATAAGAAGTTAAAGTGTCAGTGAAGATTTTATGGTCTTATTGGAATTTAAAGTTCAGTTAATTTTCATTTACATTTTAGTTGTTGGTAAAAGATGGACTGAAGAGTTCTATTGGACATGCTGAGGACTCCATGAATTCAACTTCTACAAAGGACATGTAGCTCATAATTGATCTTTTGTCATAATTATTCTTTTGTTCCTTTATGCATACTTACTATTCCACAAGACAAACTGTAGTCCTGGGAATTTTATCAGAATCTTATTTGTTTTAAACTCTTTTATAAATTACCATCCAGACAATTATTCAGAGTATTGTATATGAAGATCTAAAAATCTGAATATCCTGTCACCTCTACAGAGCTCTTACACACCATTTAGTTTTTTTCAGGAACAAAGGCGTTTGCTCTATCTTTCCTTTGCATAAACTTTCTTACTACTGTGCATGGTAATATTTATCATTGGGTTATCCCAATCCAACTTAGAGTATACTGAACCTTGGTACGGCAATGGAATGTACTGTATTCTAAAACAAAGAACTATAGACCAGTTCAGGATAAAAGGCAAAAACAAGACCAGTCATACATCAATAAATTACCCCCTATAAATTCATTACTTCAATCTTATTGTATGCAATTCTCGTTACATACAGAACAGCTAACGAGCTTTCATCCCCTCACTAATGATTGACAATTCTATTATTAATTCCCAATAATGGATGATTTAAAACTTCATCAATGCATTAAAACAAGAAGCTCCCCTGAGGCCAGCTATACCATTACTGCTGCAGAATGCTGGGGAGAAGGAGGGGGCTCACTCTAACAACCTGCTGGGGTGTTTGTTCAATGTAAAATCATTTATAGAAAAGACAAGACAAAGACAAGCTGGACATTCTCCCACTGTCTACTCATCTTGCATCTCCCGGTCAGTGACCTAGACATCCACACTATTACAGCTGTAACAACTCCTTTCCTTCACTCTAGGTGCACCAAAACACCAGCACCTGTGTACAAGGTACAAGGCAGTCATTTGGATACGTAAGTTCCCAGCATTTTCCCTCAGCCTTCAACATACAGTTTGCAAAGACTTCAGATTTTTGTGCTCAGTATTTGAACTGCAACACCCAACAAAATCATGTGTCAGAACACCAGTGGTCCAGAGAAACTTATTCATTCCTTTTGTCCAGTGTTCTTTACCCATCTATATGCCCCATTATTAAAATGTCATTTATCTGTGACTGACATAATATCATATCAAACTACATTCCCATGGAAAAAGCTGTCTCTGTAGTTCAAAGCAAAACATAAACACTTGCAAAAATTTATACAAAGACATTTAAAAACTGCAGTTTCAGAATCTGATATGAAAATGACAAACAACGGAATACACATGCTTAAAATAACAGACATTGATAGTATCAGGATCTCATCATGACTACTGCCGCAACTTCTTCCTTCTAGGTAGCATGTCAGAATTTGCCTTTCAGTCTTCCACTGACAGCTCTTACAGGCCAGCTGAGTCATATCTTCTGTGACAGATTACACACACACAGAAGCTGGAATCCTCAGAGTAAATTCTAACTACACCCTTGTATCCCAACACACAGGCTGGGTTACAGGCTTAGCTCACAACATCTTAACTTCTTCAGGAGTCATCAGTCACTGTAGGTGGAAAACTCATTTGGGAATACCTTTATAAACAAGATGGGGCGTTCACAATCTTGCCTGCCGCAGTTCAAATGCTGAATGCAAGGACTAACTCACTCCGCAAAGGGTGGGATGCAAATGCCAACTTGCAACAGACAAGTTCCCCAGAAGTCAACACTTCATTTTGCTAACTTTGTAACTGGAAAGGAAGTTTCTACCCTGCCTCCACCTGACACAGCATGAACACCTGAGAAGAGCGAGTCCAGAACAGCTTATGTCTTACAGCAGGGTTACGCCATATAGTGTTCTTGTTGTGAATTAACATCCAAAGTTTGAAACACAGACTCATAGAATATTCTGAGTTGGAAGGGACCCACAAGGATTATGGAGTCCAACTCTTACATGAATGGCCCATGGTTCACAGGAACTGAACCTGTGACCGTGGCATTCTTAGTACCATGCTCTGACCAACTCAGCTAATCTCAGGCTTGACTGCTAATTGTCCTACACAGACAATGGTAGCCTATCTTCTCCTAACTGCTACTAGTTAGAAAATTAGAGATAGCTGAATGTGTTAAAAGCATACAGAGTGTCAATTATCAACCAGAGCCTTCTAACAAACCTATACTGAAGGCTTGCTTCTCTCTATGGACAGGATCTGTTTAGTATACAATGTATCAAAGGCAGCACTATCTGAGCTAACCCAGAAGAGCTATTAAAAAACCTCCATGGTTTATTATACATTTGGTCACTCCCCCATCTCCTGTAAATCACTGTTCTCTTGCTTTTCCCGAAGAAAACACCCATAAAGCTCAGTATGAAGTTCCACTTAACCCTGTGGCCATGCAGCCTTGCAGGCAGGTACCTGTCAGAGCTCAGTACCTACTGCACAGAAGGAGAAAATCCTCCTCTTGTGGTACAGGATGAGATACTGTGGAGTCTGAGCCACTTTGACAGGGAGGGAGGGAGGGAGAACTGGTGTAAATGGGACAGCAAAGAATGAATCAATGTCAGAGTAGGATGGAAGGAGAGGTACTAAGTGCAAGTGAGATGGACAGAATTAAGGAGAATGTCAGAACAATAGACGGTGCCAGTAGTTTTTAAACAGTGGTTCATGTCCCAGAGAAATAATGCTGGAGAAGTAATATCTCAAATGATGGTTACAATATATTCTGCAACCCATGAACTCAGGAAGATACAACAGAACACATTTTAAGTACATACATCAGGTTTTTTGGTATCTACATCCTCTCTACAGAAGACAGTAGTTGATTTAACACACATACTACCAAACATGAAACTTTGGCATGCTGAAACAAACTAGACTGCTTTTTAGCAAGTTCTATACCATGCCAAAAGATCAAACACTTTAATTCAACTAAGCTTTCAGCTGAATAAGTCCTTTTTCAAAAAAGAACTGATTATTACCTCAAAACAAACCCAAATACTTGTTTGAGCCATTCTACACATTTTAGGAATAAATCCAGAACAACAGCATGAAAGACATCTTCAAGCTTCAGCTCATCACCATTAGGCTAGTCCTCCTGACTTCATTCTGCATTCAGAAAATGGATAAAAACACGAAAATGGCAATACTCTACTCCCGTTCAAGCTACATCTATAGCACATTGTGGCAACGTATTCTGATATGCCTTTGTGGTCACAACATACACACACATACATATTCCATCCACTCTGGCTTCATGGACCAAAGCCTCAAAACACACCTAACACCTGTGCTCAGCAACCATGGCATACTGGTGTTTGAGAAGCAAACTCTCAGAAATCCCTCTTTTTCAGCAACCTTAACTTGGTCTGCATCTCCTCCCTCAACAGATCTCCCTGCACTGGAACTCCCTCAATAAACTGTCTCGACACCACTAGTCCTTCAAGTTTCTGCTATGGTTTCATGTAAGTTACTTGAAGACTTCCTTTCAAGCCTTCATGCTTTAAAAGTAATCCATCAGTTGAGGTGTAGACTACAACCTTGAAAATACAGTTAAAAGGTGATGAACAGACTATGATAATAATTCTAAAAAAATGCAGAGATTTAGATATTTGTGCAGGAAATTTGATAAACCTTCCCACAATTCCAAATGGATTGACTACTGAAGTGAAATAGTTTCCAAACTGTATTTTACTGTACTACTTCCTATGTAATTTTTGCCCTAAACTCAAAAGTGCACCTCGGTACACAAAAGGCAAGAGACAGGATTCGAAGGTGCAATTAAAGAGTATATCAGAGCAATCTGACTATTAGCAGCATGTTTACACACTCCACGAGGCAGAACTTGGGAATTATTATGAGCAAGCTTCCCAGAACCATAGTAAGATAAAGTCGAAAAGTCAGCAGCTGCTGAGTGGGCACACTCTTTTTAGTTTACAGCCAAGTTTATCAATAATTTGTCTGCTACAATTAAGGACCCTAAAAGCATGAATGCCAAAAATAAAAAGGAATTTGCAACACACAGAAAAAAAAATACTATTTTCAAAACTTCTCTGAAGACAAACCAATGCCTGCTGAGCAACTACAATTTGAAAGAAAGAAAGTGCATTGATCACACTCCTTAAAAATTGGCAAGTGAGAGTCTTCCTTTCAGAATACAGAGGCTCTACAAGTAGAATCACTTCAGCAAAATGTTAAGGGTTACACAGCATTATTGAATGCCTATGACAAAAACAAGTTTCTGGTTTCACTGGACCAAGCATAGGCATGGTCTGGTCACTCCAGCTGGCCCCTGTCAGAGTTACTTGTGCAGCCATCACCTTGACTTTGACATAAACAATGCAAAAGCTTCCAGGTTTAGAGCTGATGCACTCCAGCTTTGCATCATTTTTGTACTTACAGAGGGAGGAGACAGTTAGTGGGAAAGCTAATGAAAGGATTTAAGTCCAATCTTTATTAGTCATCTCCACCCTTCCATTCATTCCCTATCAGAAGCTGGCTCTGTGAGACACTTTGCTCGGAACACAGAGCACTATGAATTCTGATCACAAGGCATTCCACTAGGGAGAATTTAGACAAGCCTGGAAAACCTCTCATTAGGCACCTCTGAACAAAAAGAGCTCAAATTAGAAAGGATCCCGCTCCATGGCTCTGTTCTCCAAAATCTAAAAATTATGATCTCAACCATATCAGAGAATTCAATCAATAGGACACATTCACACCAAATCTGGCCAGGCAGAGCTGTGGCTGGTCTTAAAATTGAAAAAGTGAAAGAGCACAGTCATAATTCTACCACTGTCACTCCTGATGAATTTAAGAAGTTCTCCCAAACCTGACAACATGGTACAGTGATTGCAAGCACTATCCATAACTGCTTACTAAGTTAATATTTTCTGTTCTATATGTAATTTTCTTACGTTTGTTTTGGAATCTGAATTGCAAAAGTGAACGAAATTTCTTTTCCTATTGTGTGGATATTCTTAGTTAAAAATCATTCTGCTGCTCTAGAATTGGAAATAAATGTTCATGTACAAACATGAATATACACTTACACAAACACATGTATTTGTTCACACATGTATGGACTTCCATATAAATTGAATAATTTCAAATAGACATATTCAACTTGTGAACCATAGACAAGATGTATTTCAAAGAAACACCTCCTCACATCTAATACTATTTACAATCCTGGAATTAATTATACATAGTTAAACACTCCTGGGTATTCCATTTATTTGTTTATTTGGTTTCATGCACCTGGAAGAAAAATTATGTAGGCCTTTCTGTTCTGTCCTCTACCGCCACACAGAGCTTTCATTTAACATTCAAGAGATTAAAGAGTACTTTCTAAGGTATTTACAAATACTTTAGTCAATTATACCAACTGTCAAGCAACTGAGTTCAAGAATATTTTTCTGATATAACAATAACTAAAATATCCCGATTTGCACTGCTTTATTACTGCAACACAAAACTATTGTAACTGTAATGCTTCCTTAATGCCCAGCATGTGCACACCCCTGAGATGGACAGGAGAGAGGTAACCTCCAAGACACATTTATGCTACATGGAATTATACTTCAATTTAGCAGACAAGAGTAAATTTCATTATTTTAAATGTTGATGCAATCTTAGAGTGCTGTTTTTCTCAAAAATTAACAGAAAATAACACTTGAGTACTTTAGCACATGATATCCAAAATCAGGCTCAAGTACAGCTCAACTGCAGTGCTGAGATGTCATCAGTCACTGCTGAGCACACACAATAGTACCAAAATATTTAACTATCCTTGCTGCCTTCCAGCTATTCAAGTTAGAAACAGTGCCAAAAAAAAAAGTCAAATTCTTGTCTCCAATGCTAAGTGGAAAAGCAGGTGTGCGTATGTCTGTACCTACAGACCTTCTGATGTATACAAACCAATCTTAATAAAAACTCAAATCACATAGATGCTCAAACTGTTGTGAAACAGTGAAACAGGATTCCCAACACCTTAGAAAAAAACATGTCAATATGTGTATTTCATTGCTGTTTCCAAAATAATTATTTGGATAATAGAAATAACTGGGGGAATCACCAATGTCTTGTGGGTGTGATTTTTTCCCTATGCCAACTAGCACCCAGAGAATATTTTGTTACTATCCAAGAACAGAATTCAGAGTGCAGCCACCTGATTATACAGCTAGCTAGAGTCTGATTTCCTAATCAAAATACAGGAATTTCTCAAAACTCAAGAGAGATGAAATAAAGACATTAAAGGTTTGCTTCAATAATTTAGAATTTTCCCTCCTCCACATAAATATCCAGACCCCCCCATTTCTGGAAGTGCAGAGAGGACAGTGGGCAGCAGAGAAGCTGAAGCCTTGGGACACAAAGAAGATTTCAGCCATAAGAAACAAGCCCCAAAACACCTTCCCAAAACCAAACAAAAGATGGCATCTACAGAAAGAGAATGACAACCCACAGCCCCACAGGTGCCTCCCCTCTTTGCCATCCCCTTCCCTGCATGTTTTTAGGGTGTCAAAACACATTACCTTTGCCTTTCCCGGCAGTGCTGCTGCCAACCGAGGAGGATGCCTGGGAATCCTTCTTCAGTCTCTTGCTCTGCGGTCTGACGCTGGACCTGAGAAAATGATGCTGGTCCTGGCTCTGGGAGGGCTGGAGAGAGGCAGGCGCCGGTGACAAGCTGGGGTTCGGTGGGGGGCTGCTGGTAGTGTTGCTGTTAATGATCTTCTCTTCTTTCTTTGTGCTGCTGCTGCCTGGAGCTGCCTCTCCCCCTCCTCCTGCCCCTTCTTCTTCCAGGGACTCCTCATCTCCTCCTGCTCTCTTGCCCAGCTTTTTCACCCCTTCCTCCCCGCTGCTCTCTCCCAGTTTCACTGTCATCCTGCGGGGGAGGAGAAGGAGAAAAGAGGGGGGCAACACAGTCAGGCCAGGGAGCCCCCCGGAGAGGCAGAGAAACCCCTGGGCTGAGAGGGGAGAAGTTTAGCTGCACAAATTCCTCTCAACATGGCCGCCGTTGTTTGTTACTAAATCCCCTTTCGTTTGCTGTCCCGACCCAACAACCTGTGCCGAGGGTGGGAGGGGGAAAGCCCGCCATAACCCCTCCCAAACCGGCCCAAACGGCAGCCAGGGGCCCCCGGTAGCCCCCCGTCTCCGTCCCGAAGGGCTCCGGGCCGCCTTTGGCCGAGAAATCGCCCGGCCAAACTCGGGCGTGTGGCAGCGCTCGCCAGCGCCGGAGGAGCGGCAGCCGCTGGGCCGGCGGAGCAGAACGGAGCGGGGAAGTGCTGCTCCCCCATCCCATCCCATCCCNAACTTCAGATGCACCTATAGCGGTTGTGCGCCCTTGCCTCGTTGCTTTTGGCCATGCAGAGACCCTGGCCAAGCAGGGCAGCCCTGAATCCTTGTGATAAGGGAGCATCCCTGGACTTTCAAAGGCATCTGTCAACTTTTGGACCTGACACTGGGACCAGTTGCTGGGATGACCACTTCCTGTGCTGACTTCACAAATCCTCTCAATTCTGAAGGCTTTTTCCAAATACTTGGAACAAAACGTCAGATATGGACACAAGCTTAAGGCATTAAATCACATTATCTGTTAAAACCCAACAACTGCTTTAGTTTTTCCTGAAGAGTGTAAAAATATTACTGACAGCATATCTTAACGAAGTCAACTTCCAAGAAAGAACCAGTTAGAGCACCCAGCAAGGAGCAGCACTTGGGATGCAGCTGCCTTGACACCACGGCAGGAGCCACCATCCAACTTCCATCTAGGGAAAAGATAACCAACAAGAGGAAGAAATTCTGAACATCACAAACACTGGAATCACTACAGGTTAGGCTGTCACCAGGATAACAAGGTTCAAATTAACAAAGATGCATCAACATGACATGGCATACAAATTCATGAAGTTACTGCTTATGAGTTGTATTCCTACTATTAAAATTATATTTTCCCCTCTAATTTTCGGCTAAAACATTGAACCTATCCAGAATTGCGTTGGGCAATGTTTCGCTCCTTGAAAATGCTCAATAAACTGATCTGAACTGTGGATCTAAACTCACACTGAAATTTGGTTATTTATTCACCTGACAGGTCCCTAGTTACAGACTGGTTCTTCACTCACCAAAACCTACAGTTTCTAGTTATTTTGAGGACAGAAATATTCCAATTTTGACAGTGTGTGCCCAAAATCTTCGCATAAGAAAGGCTTAAATAATTTCAAGCTTGGTTTTATTACTGCAAATTAAACGATGCACCCACCCACTGGCCTCCCCCAACAATTAGCGAGGGGGAAACAAAGACACACTCCTTGGGGACAGCTCCTTACAGGACCCGAGTAGCACACCGCAGGATCTGCCCCACTTCTCAGCTGCTGGCTCCTTCCAGCATTCTGCCTAAGCCGTGCAGTTTCCTCGTTATAGCTGCTTTCTCCTTTCGTTGTCACCTTCTTCCTCCTTTCCCTTTTTCTCCTAAACTGAAAATTTCTTCAGCCTAGCTGCTTTAGTCGTCCACACCCTCGTGGCCATCCCTCCGCTGCCTCCCGTAAGAGCCGCAGAGACGCGTTCCCCAAGCGCGGCTGGCCCGGACGGACAAGCGGGGCCGGGCCGGTCTCCCCAGGGCCAGGTGCGTCCCGCCCCGCAGGCTCCATCCCCCGCCTCTNTGGACGGCGGCGAGCGGGAGCGAGGCGGGGGCGGGGCCACGGCCCCAGCGCGAGCCAAACAAAGCGCGGCGCGGGGCGCGTGACGAAAGCTACGCGCGAAGGAAGAGGCGGCAGCGCGTGTCCGCCAGGGGCGGGGTGAATCCTGAGATCTGGCTGTTGATTGGCTGAAAGAAAAGCCAATGGAGAGCCCTCCAGCCGAGCCCTTTGGACGGGGTCCAGGATTCCATTGGTCAGGGAGCGGGTGATTTGCATGCGGCGCAGTATTTCTGGCTGCCGGGCGGCGGCGCTGCAGCTCTGTGCTGGGCCGTTGGGTGTCCTCTGGCGCTCGGGGCTCTCCGCAGGCCAGCGGAGCTGGGGCTCGCTGCCTGGCGGCACCGTCTCGTGCCGGCGGTACTGCTGACTCTCGCTCCCTTCGCCGGGACCCCCAGGAAAGCTGTGGGGCTGCTTTCTCTGGGGCGATTGGGACGTTCGTGGGCTGCATTTGGGAACAGGCGATCCCCCTGAGGAGGCCCTTCGCTGGACCTGAGTTTGCTGCTGGGCATTCTTCTTTTCGCAGTGGGGGCTTCTTGATGTGGACTGATAATTCTATATGGCGGCTTCACGTTAACTGCTAAGCAGGATAATTTAAAAAAATCTTATAACTCATACTGCATGAGATACTTTTCCCTTAATAACGTGTTTATGGAAAGAACATTAGATCATCCTCTTTTTTGAATCTTTGTAATTTTCATAGCAGGAAAGGGTGCCTTAGTCCTCTTCCAAGGAAAATCTTTGTAAGCTTAGAAATGAAGTCATAAGTAGTTAAACCTCATGATGGTGTCTAAATTCTGGAAAGTTGGGCTCCCGTGGAGCATGTTGCAAGTAATTATCTATGATGGTAGAAATGTAGCATGTCTTGAGCACTGTGTATGTAAATATGCTGTAAAGTGTATTTGTGAGTAGCCAAGTGGACTGCTCTAAATGGAATTTGTTAAAAAAAGGTTTGTCTCCAGTGCCGAGCTTTGCATTTAAATCTACATCTTAATTATTTGGAGTTTTTTTAAGAAAATATTTTCCAATTTTGTTATACTCTTGCACAAGATCATATGGCTTATTTTTTCTCCTTGGTTTGGCCACAACCAAATTCAACAATACTGTTAGGAAATGATGGATTCTGGATCTCCACTACCATGTATTTCCATAGTGCTTTGCCGAGAGATGTGCAGTTATGTTCAGCTCTCCAGCTGAAGGTTTCCATTCTCCATATGTAAATAACTTTCCCTGCTTGAATAGCCTCATTGCCTCGAGTGGACTGCTCAGGTGTGAAATTGCTCATGTGTCTAAATGCTTGTGAGAGAAAAGCTGACTGAAAAAGAGTTGGACAAGAGCTGAGAGGCAGGGGGTAGGGTGAGATGTCAAAAGACACTTGAGCTTCCATTTGTTCAGTTTTGATCATAGCCCTTTCTCACTAGTCTGTTCTTACAGACCTGCACAGCTACAAAATGCAAATAATCTTCCAGTGTTTGTTGTCATGGTTTCCTAGGCCAGGCAAGAACATTAACTTGGATTTGTCCCACATCCTGTGTATTTTAAGGTATGAATAACAAAATGCATTTTTACTAGAAAATAGAGCAAGCAATGCAGAACTGTTCAGCAGAAGGACAAAGTTAGTATTTCAGATTTGTTAATTTTTTAAATTTTGCATCTAATGTGCAAGATCATTGCAAATTATAACATGGAAATACTTTTCCAAAGATCCTAGGTATAAAGCCACCAATATAGTGAATGTTCTGTATTTTCCTTTTAGATTATTTAGAAGCTAGCAGATTTCATTCATAATTTATTTCTTCTTAAAAGGCTCTGAAGTTGTTTATTCTGGCAGACAATAATGGATGATCTTTGCGTTGCTAAAGCAGTTCTTTCCCTTGCATGTAAGACGATTTAAGTGGAAGGACAGACTACTATTATTAATCCCTTATTGCTTGCAGAATAAGGAAGCACCTAGTCATGCAACTTTTTCTTCTTGGTGTGTGAGGTCAAGCCCCTAGGGGAAGGGAGGAAATGGGCTGTGAGCAACTGCACTACTGCAGCCAGTCCTGGGACTTTAGGGATTTGGAGCTGTTAGGCATCTCTTATGATACCAGGGACTTGGAACTAGATGATTTTTAAAGCCCCTTTCAACCCAAACCATTCTGTGGTTATGTAATTTTATGAGTAGAAGGGAAGATAAGATCCTAGGAGTCCACATTCACTTGCCTATTTATCATAGAAGCAGGGCTTCTCTGTTGAATACTGAAGGGCAGGAAAACTTCATTTCCAGCTAAGCCTGCACAAGTATGAATATGTAGTTTAGTTATTGGGAAAAATATTGTGTAACATTGAACCAGCCAGTTCTGAGAGCTGTTAAGTGGTCACTTGAGCAGAGACATTCAGTGGGTTGTTTAGACTATTTTTGTTCCAGCCCAGAAAAGGATGATAGACTAGATGACTTTTTGAGGCTCCAGCTGGCTGTATGTTTCTGAATTGAGTGTATCATGTTGGTGCAGTAGTTTCCACGACAGCCTGGTTGTCTGAGAAAACAAGGCATCTGCACACAGTCTGCTCAAGTCCTCAACTTCTAGTCTTATGATCTCAAGGCTACAGTGAGAACAATTGGCTGGGCAGAGGCAAGAGATGAATTGCTGAGTCTGGGAGTGGCACCTGAGTGAGCTAACCGGGCTATTGTATGTTCACAGAATCCACCATGAAGAGATGCCATAAATGACTGTTAGAGCTGATGCCTTGTAGAGGGAGAAGATAAACTCCAGAAAACAGGACTTTGTCAGTTCTGCTGCTCTGGTCTATAGGAGATGCTGATCTATAGCCACTGTTTTCCCTCTCTGCCTGAAGGCTGCCCATAATTCTAGCAGATATACAGTGTGTTTCAATGTACTGTGTGTCTCTCATTGGGTTCTTTTTCCTGCTTGGTACCAAAACAGAGCCTTTTTTTTTTTTTTTTCTCCTTCTCCACAAGAGTCCCTGTGTATTTGGGAAAGGAAACTGATAAACACCACATAAATTACACATTACACATGGCCAGTCAACCTCGAAATACGCAGGAGCTGCTTGTCATAGCTGTACCAGGTGTGGCTGCTGTTCATCAGCTTGCATAGAAGTGTTGTGACTATAGAGAAATTACAAATTACTGTGACTGTGGATAGGACAGTGCTGTGAGGATTTGGTCTTGAATTTTTTCAACCCTTTTGAAGATGTTAGGCAAACCTGGCTCTTAGGGCTGCCTGCAGGCCCAATGGGGGCAAGAGCTGGGAATGGAGCTGGGCTGTACCTGACATGGGTTGCAGGTGGCGTGCTGAGGAGGTGCAGGGTGGTAGGAAGGCTTTACGGGTTGTCTTCATTTAGATGGTACTAGAAAAACGGTCGTTAAATTAAAAACTTTTCCCCCCAAAACTCTGAAAGAGCCGCTGAGCTCCGGGCGATACAATTAAATATGGTTACGATATGCGTTTCTATATCACGGAGGTTCAGCTGGGTCACACGCCGTCACAGCAGGTGCTTGATAGCGTTGGGGACTTGGAGGGTCTGGGGAAGGATCTCGATTCTCGGGCCGGCGGCACAGTCTACCACCTGCGGTAGAAAAAGTTCCTCACAGGTCAAGCCACCAAACTCTGAAGACGGCTCTGAGACCGTCAGGGACAGCGCAGCGGGACGCGCGACACCGCCGNCTTGAGCTGCTGCCCGCGGGCGGCGGGGGCGCCCGCGGGCGAGAACGTGGTGGCGTGGCCCGCGTGTTTGTCTTCTCGGAGTCGTGGAGTTTGTGGAGCCCCTTGTTCTGTGCCAGCGAGTAGCGGTCACGGCCCGGACGAGGGACCCGCTCGGGGTTCGGTCCACCCCAGGAGCTGCCCACGGCAGCAGCTGCCTCGGCTCTGCCTGGCACAGGCTCCCCACCTCTTCTCCCTCTGTGCGGGTGCAGGATTCAACCGGGTTTTTACTTCATTTGTTTTACTAGTTAAAGAAGATCGTACATAGTCATTAACCATCTTCTTGTAGCACAGAGCAGTTTTGTATTATAATTTTTTTTTTTCTGGGGCTGGCTCTTTTAAACAATTTCAAATTTAAAAACCAGCATTTCTCATAGGTAGGGATTAAAGGAGAGACCTTTGCCTTTGGTTTGGTAACTTGAGCCTTGCCGGAGAGTCTCGTTAAGGCAACTGGGAGAGACCCCTTTCACTATGTGTGTGGTGGCTGGGGGGCTGATGAGTCCACAGGTACAGCAAACCAAGTTGCTATCAACCTCGATTAAATGTGCTGATAATAGTGTGACAGAACATAAAAGCAGCTTTTTAAGTATTGTCCCCAAAGACAGAATAGCATATATTTTTTTCCTGAACGTTGATGATTATTTTGTGAAATATGTGCACATGTTCTGGCTCACTGCTGTCATTTGCAGTCGTTAATGTTGTCTGTAGTGTATATCTCTGTGAACCTCATGAAGTTCAACAAGGCCATGTGCAAAGTTCTGCACTGGGTTGGGGCAATCTCCATTACCAGTATAGTCTGAAAGATGAACAGATTGAGAGCAGCCCTGAGGAGAAGGACTTGGGGTACTGGTGGGTGAAAGACTGGAAATAACCTGGCAATGCACACTGGCAGCCCAGATACCCCTGTGTCCTGGGCTCATCGCCACAGCGTGGGCAGAAGGGAAGGGGGGAATTCTGCTCCTCTGCCCTGCTCAGCTCTGGTGAGACTTCAGGTATATCTCCAGTTCTGGAGCTCCAGCATAGGAAGGACATGGAGCTGGTGGACAGAGTCCAGAGGAGGCCACAGAGATGCTCCAAGGTCTGGAGCCCCTATGCTCTGGAGACAGGCTGGAGAGCTGTGGGTATTTAGCCTGGAGAAGAGGAGGCTCTGCGAACACCTCATTGTGGCCTTCTAGTATTTTAGGAATCCATTCAGTGCCAGTGCTGGTAGCACAGGGTGCAGCTGCAGTGCAAGCTGCAGGTTGAGCTTTGGGTGGCCAGAGCAAGAGGCTGTGAACTGCTGACTCTCTGCATAACACAGGGCATGGGGACCTGTGGCCCAGACAGGTGAGGGACACTCAGAGGCACTCAGCAGCAGCTGACAACTCCCAGACATTCCCCGCCCTTAGACTGAAAGAGTGTAAAAGCCTTGGGGTTCCTTTGTTTGACATTCCTCCTTGGGGATACCAGCTCAAGCTGCAATTTTGTTATTGCACCAAAATTAAATTATTTTAATAATCCAGATGCCTGAGACTGCTATGGGAAACCTATGGTTGAGCTGGTAAGGAAACTGGTCTGACTGTATGGGTGTGGAGGTGTAGCTGCACAGGGCTCTCGGTCCCAGCTCAGGTGGTGCAAGAGTAATTGCCAGGGTGGCTTCTGAATGGTTGGGCAGGGAAGTTGTGTTAAAAAGAACTTTATGGGATCTTGTAAGAAAGATGGAGATAGACTTCTTACCAGGGCCTGTACTGACAGGATGAAGGGCTAATGGTTTAAACTGGAACATGTTAGCTTTAGTTTAGGCATAATGAAGAAAAGTTTTATTCTGAGGGTGCTGAGGCCCTGGCACAGGTTGCCCAGAGAAGCTGTGCCTGCTTCTGGATCCCTGGAAGTGTCCAAGGCCAGGTTGGACAGGGTTTGGAGCAACCTGGGATAGTGGGTGGAGTCTCTGCCCATGGCAGGGGGTAGAACTGGATGAGCTTAAGGCCGCTTTGAACCCAAACCCTGCTGTGATTCCATGAGGTCTAACCATTTTTAGAAATTGCCTGTGGACTGTTTCAAAAGTGTCTGTCAGATGATCTTTGAGATCAAGTATGGGGATTTGGTCATGTTCTATTCCAAAATAAAAAATGGTTAACTTTTTCAGAAATTTTATTTTTTTGAAACCTTGGAAAAATAGAACATGCAGTGCCAGAATAGTTTGTAGAGGCAGTGTTACTTGATTTTCTTTTTCTTTCTTTGAAGACTTTTTTGAAGAGGCAGCTGTCAAAGCTACAGTGTAAATACAGGAGCTAGCAGTAATCGTGTGAGTAATGAATTCCCGAGATCACAGCAAGATCTGTAGCAATTGAATATTGGTTCAATTATTTTTACACCACTGAGTAATCCACTTATGTAAGCCATTTATTCATTTGTATGTAGCAGTCTGCTGCACAATTCTGTGTGGTTACTGTGATGGTGAAGAGTATTTTATATTTGGGGTTGTCCATAATTTAAATGACAGTATCACTGAATCTTGTTTTAGTAAGTGCCAGTCTGCCATTTTAAATATACACAGTTTTGGTTGAAAATTTTTTATTGCTGTCTATTAATTCCAAAAGTTAAATTAGCGAGTTGAACAAGAGATGCAATTTGGAAGCTTGATAAACTTATTTCTGACATTGAAGGGGACTGAAATATCTGAATAATAATAAGTAATATCTAACAATTAGTAATATCTATGACTACAGATGCAAGGAACAACTAAAATAGAAAATTGTGGCTATAGAGAAAACATTACAGCTGTTTGGCTTGTGTGATAAAACTGTTATTTCATATGAAATGTAGCTTTGTTTTCATTTAGGCATCTTACATTTTTATTTTAATGTGTAGTGAAATTCTTTATTATTTCAAATTTTGAGCCCATCAAAAGCTTATAGTCAAATATGGACTAAATCCTTCCTCTCTTAGAGGAAAAGAAAACAGATAAAATAAGGAGTAAAGTAGTAGTATGGGCACAGAATTCTGGAACAGTACTGGAGATATAAGAAAACATTTAAAATACATGAAATCAAGATGAAAAACACTCCAGATTTTATTTGAATGGTTGGTTGGGGTTTTTTTTGAGTGGTGATAAAACTGGACTCATGCAATGCCACTTTGGGAATGCTGAGGATTTTGAAGGATTGTGCAGATAAAAGTGAGTGGATCTTTTTGGAAGATGAAATGGTTTGTCCTTATGCTGACTGCTCTTGTCTGCTGTCATATCCAGTAGTTGATGTTGTTCCTTGTATGTGTCAAAGGCAAGATACAGAACTCCCAGTTTGCTGAACAGAGTTGCCCACCTTTTTAAATTAAGTGCCCAGCAAATTAGTTATTTTAGGTGCTGACAGAAGATTTAAAGGAAAGAGACCTTAAGAGTCTGTTGATGCCCATTTTACATGCTGGTGGCTTAGGCAAGTCTCACTGCTGTGCATGCGTGTGTGCCTGTGGGTTCTGAACTCATGATTTACCTGTGCAGAAGAAAACATCTCTTCCCCTTAAATGTCACAGAAGTCTTTTAAATGTTTCATGCTTGGGGGCTTATTTGTGTGTATGTTTGTTTGTGTTGTTTTCTTGGGGGTTTTGTTTTTTTTTTCACCGGATCTTGGCAGGGTTCTGTACCTGGGGAGGAGTAATCCCATGCACCAGTCCAGGTTGGGGGCTACCCTGCTAGACAGCATCCCTGTGGAGAAGGACCTGGGGGTCACCAGCTGTCCTTGACTGGCCGTGTGCCCTGGGGCCAAGATGGTCAATGCTGGGGTGTGTGAGGAAAGGCATTGTTAGTGGGTTGGGGAGAGGATCCCGCCCCTCTGTTCAGCCCTGGTGAGGCACATCTGGAGCACTGTGTCCAGTTTCTGGGAGCTGGGCCTGTTGAGCCTTGAGAAGAGACAGCTGAGAGGGGACTTCATCCCTGTCTGTCAGTGTCTGCAGGAAAAGCTCAGGAGAATGGACCAGGCTGTGCTCCATGGGGCTCAGCAATGGCACGAGAGGCAATGGGTAGAAACTGGAACACAGGAAGTTTCATCTAAATATGAGGAAGAACTTCTTTACTGTGTGGATGATTGAGCACTGAATAATTGGCTGCCCCAGAGAGGATGTGAAGTCTCCCTCATTAGGGATATCCAGAATTGTCTGGACACAATCCTGTGCCATGTGCTCTGGGAAGACCCTGCTTGAGCAGGGAGGTTGGACCAGTTGACCCACTGAACTCTATGACTCTGTGATTATTTGCTAGGAATTTGAGGTTTTTCGCTCCAGCTGTTTTTCTTTTGAAACTGACCTGACTGGATCCCATGACACAAATCCAAAGACCATTTCTGTGTATAAATTATTACAGATTATTAGTGACGCCCTCCATTTCTGACCCACAACACTGAAAAGAGTTTTGTTCTCATGTTCTTTTCTGTGCAACATCAGCACTTACTTTTTTCATTCAAATGTTGGTAATAGTTCCAATGTAAATAGCAGATAGTCTGATTTCAACAGTACAAGCTCCAAAGTGGTGACAACTGTTGAAACTTACTTTGAAAGCCCAGACATGAGACTTAACAACATAAAAGAGTTCAGTCTGTACATTAATTAACATCTTTGGATATGAAGTACTGGAAGTAGCTTTCTGGTAAATACTGAGTTATTTCAGAGTCCTTTGAAGTAGGCCAGTACAAGCCACTGGTGAGAGACTGGTACCGGTCTATGCACACTGTGAATCTACAGAGTATGAGGCTCAGTGTTTCTCCATTTTTTTAAATGCCACTCTGACATTCTCATGTCTGTGTAGTATGTGCAACAAGATGATGCTGTAGTTTTATTTTTCCCCCTATGTTTTAACCCATATATATGTCATTATATATAGTTCATAAAATTCAATATAATATAGCATTTATGTAGTGTATATGTATTATCTGAATAAGCAAACCTGACAGAGATGTTTGTATTCCTTGTACAGGTGTGCAGTCTGAGACAACTCCTGTCTTTATGGCTGTGTATGTGGATCATCGAACAGATGCTCCTGATTCTGTTGCCTCCCCTTCCCATATAGCATGGCACCCACTTCATCCACTCCTGGCAGTTGCTTCCATCAGCACAGCAGCTGGGGGCTGTGTGGATATATACCTGGAACAGGTGAAAAATCAGCAACTTTGCTTTTGCTCTCAATACAGAGTCACAGAATTGCAGGATGGTTTGGCTTGGAAGGGACCTTTAGGATCATCTTGTCCCAGCCACCTGCTGCATGCAGGGACACCTTCCATAGACCAGGTTGCTCCAAGTCCCATCCAACCTGGCCTTGAAAACTTTCAGAGATGTGAGATGTGTGAGAAGTCACACAGCTTCTCTCAGCAACCTTTATCATTGTCCTAATTTAAAACTTCACATTTTTAATCTCTATTTTTGCAGGCTTACTTATCCTCCTGAAATCTCTCTGGGTTTTAATTCCTGTCTATGTGCTGTGCTATATAGAACATGACAGATTCTTCAGCCACTCATTATATGTATTTTTAAAAAGATCTTAATAAATTAAATTGATCTTTCCTTTGAAATTTGATGTTTACAGTCTATAAGTCTTGTTTGTGATGGTTACTGATTTGCTTTTTGCTTCTCATAGTGTGAGAATTTCAGGCTTGTATGTAAGTGAACACATGCTGCTGCTTTTTAACTCTTAAGTGAATAGAACATACTAAGAAATGGAAATTGAACAAATCATTCCACCACCTCAAGACTGAACTGATTTTCTGCCTATAGACAGATATTTCTTTTGCATACTCTAACTTTTACGTGAGAGCCTTGTGTAAGACTTTGGTTTGCATAATTTTTAGGGAAGTAGCACTAAAAGGTATATAGCAGCAGACTTACTGAAACATCTAAGTCTCTTAATACGATAGCCTATAAAATGTGTACTCTTCGAAGTGTATTCTGAAAAATTGTTATCCAAGTTTAACAAATGGAAAAATAAATACTTAAAGAGGTTAAATGATTCACATGAAATATTCTTGCGAACCGTGCCTAAAGGAGGATCTGCCTTTAAGAGTTGTTGAACCATTGGATTATTCTGTCCTTAGTGATGTGCTTTGTTCTTTTTCAATAGCTGGAATTTCTTTTTACTTTGAAATGTGCTTGAAGCCTTCTTATATCCTTTATATGGGAGAGAAAGCTTGATCTTGATTGGGCTGTGAATTGGGAAGTTTGGCTGCTGAGTTTCCACTGTACTGAGCTCACACTGATTTCTGTTTGCAGGGAGAACATGTGCCTGATTCCCATGTTGAGAGAAGCTTTCAGGTCACATTACTTGCCTGGCACCCTTCCAGACCCATTCTGGCATCAGGATGGGAGACAGGAGGAGTTCTGATACTGGACAAACAAGACAAGGAGCTGCACACTGTACCCTCAAATCACAGTGCCAAAATCACAGTCCTGAGCTGGAGTACAAGTGGTACCTACCTTGTGTCTGGGGATGGGGTGAGTAGCTGAAATGCCTTGTGGGTTTGATGTGGAACACAGTCTTGGAAGCTCTGTAATAGGAAAGCATCATGGAATGGAGATCCATGGGGAAGGGAGAGTTGTGTGGGAGAGAAATTTCCTTTCCTTATGTACAAATTAAAACTGTTAGGGAATAAAATCAAATCTTAGTGTTTTAATTTTTTCTACAATATTATTCTACAATTAAAGAATTGCTGTTCTATAATTTTTCGTTACATAAAAGTGTGTCGGATCTCAGTGAGTGCTGAGCATTGATGAAGGTTTAAGGCTATTTCATGGATGGAATAATTGAGTTATAGACAATTTGAATTTTTTTGCTCCTGTCTATGCACAAATTTTAGGGCAGACTCAAGAATAAAGCCTAGCTGTTGAGAAGCAAATTCCAGCTACAACATATTCATCTATACTGAGTGCAGAGCAGTGCTCACAGGAAACCCACGCTAATCTCTCTTTTTCTGGTTTTATTAGTGCATTAAAATTGTGTCAAATTGATTGTATTGGGAAATGTGACACTCTTGTTTCTTGATGAGCTGGTTGCCCTTTTACATAGTGAAGTGGGAAAGCAGCTATTGAATATTCAGGATTAAGTATGGAAGATTCTGATTTTTCCAATTCCTGAGTCAGGAATTTTTTTCAATGAAGAAAAAAAGGATTTCTTTTTCTGTATTTTCCCTGATACAAACTTGAGCTTGCCCAAGAATTTCAGTTCTGCTCTTACCTATATGTCAGAATTCTTATTGGGAAGAAAAAATTATTTTAATTCATTGTTTATAAAGTTCTACTGCTGCATTTGACAGAAATGCAGAAATTCAAAATTGAGCAAAAAGAGAATTTATCATCTTCTTTATTAGAAAAGAGAAAGTTCTGCCCAGGCAAAAGATGGACACATCTCAGTGTAGCTGAGGCCTTAATCATAATGAGACAATACATTGATGTAGACAGAGCTTACATTTATGAACAAAATACTTTTCAAATTGATTTCAAACCAGTGTCACTATGCTATGGTCTGAGGTGCAGCACAGATATACTTCATTTCCTACATATTTTCCAGTAGTTTATAAGTTTATTTTTAATACTTTTCCCTTGAGGGTTTATATTTAGGAAACTTCCATTAGGTGAGTACTACCATGATCATGTTCTGCTCATATTAGAGGAAATTCTTTAGAAAGAAGATAAATATTTGGATCCTGATTTGGTTTCTGTTTCACCCAGAGAGTGGTTGGACACTGGAAAAGCTCCCCAGGGAATGCTCAGAGTTGCAAGGCTTCCGGAGCTCCAGGAGCCTTTGGATGAGCACTTGGGCACAGGGTGGGATTGTTGGATTGTCTGTGCGGGGCCAGGAGTTAGGCTTGAGGATCTGTGTGAGTCACTTCCAACTGAGCATATTCTAAGATTCTATCTTCACTAGGATTTCTGTCATCATACCTTCTGAAATGCAAGAAAATTATTTGAAAATAACTTCATAAAGTTGGAATAGGATACTGTGAAAATCGGAAACTCTTAATTTGTTTTAAGTAAAAATAATATGGATGATTTCCACGTTTTGATCACACAGAGGATCTAGTTGCTTTCTATAATGAAAGCCTATTTGTAAGGCAAATTGCTTTCATGCCAAGTAACTAAAGCTTTGAGTTTTTAAAAATGATTGGGAAGTTACAGGATAGAATTAGAGAATATCTCCATTTGGAAAGGACATTTAAATAGATGATAAGGTCAATGTCATGTGTCCTTTAAAAATATCATTTGAAAACAGATGAGTTCTGCATCCTTTCCAGTGAGGCTTAGGAGAGATTGTGAGCCTTTTTTGTTTCCAATCTCATGTGCTCCAAACTATGAATTGAGATTGCAAGTAGATATATATATATAGATAT
>VXBC01006661.1:0-39225 GCA_013399945.1 Ploceus nigricollis
AAATCTGTAGTAAATAGGTAGTAAATTTGCTAATTGCCAGCCAGAGCAAGCAGGAATGGAGGAATAGGAGTGACAAATCCATCTTCTCATTGCACCAAGACTTCCTGAAGGAAAAAGAACTATGGAGCTGCTGGGAAATGGACTTTTAAAGAAGGCAAAATGAGTAGAAAATCAGAAAATTGAGGGGCTTACCTCAATTCCTTCTCCAAATGGGTTTGATTTGGGATGGTTTTAGCTGGGACATTAAAGTTTGAAAAGCTTTATAAAGAGTTTTATTCACAGATACACAGGTATTATGTTGAGGCATAAAATATATATGGATGGATATACAAAATCCAAAAATAAAATCTAAATGTGACCATTCTCTCCAGGTTTTCAGGAGCAAGGAGCAATTTTAAAAACACAATATAATTTCCATGTTAACACAATCAGAAACTTATTTGCCAGACTGGGCAACTTGTTACACATTTAATGATTAGATGATACTCAGAGGGATAAAGAATAAAAAGTTACAGAGACTTGATGCAAAAGCCCCTTTTTAAAGCTAAATCCTGAGTGTTTGTGAAGAAAAGCAGATATTTAAAAATCAATAGGAGTAGATGGTTCCACTTCCCCTCTCGCCTTAGGGAAAGGAAGCGCCCAGGAAAGGAATAAGTTAAATTTTTAAGGAAGTCTGACAAAAGGTTCGATTTTGAAACTCCAGCGTGCCTTTTCTAGGCTGATTTAGGGGAAAAAGCAGAGTTTCTGCTTTCTCATTAGCACTCAGGGGGACATTTCTGCTGCTCAGCTGCCAGGGCTGCACCTCCTCCAGCTGAGCCTGGTGCAAAATCCCTCCCCAAGCAGCTTCCCTAGGGAAGGGACCTTTGAAGCTCATCTAATCCAACATCCCTGCAATTAACAGGGAAATTTTCAGCTCAAAGCCCTGTACAACCTGACCTTGAGTGTTTTTAGGCATGGGGCAGCCACCAGCACCCTGGGCAACACACACCAGAGTTTGTCCACCCTTTTGGAATAACCTTCCTCATTTTATCCAATTATTGTTTGCAAAAAGTGCCTGGTCCCACCAATATTCCAGATATTTTCAGTGGTGCAGCCAGCACAGGTTTTACCTTCCCCAGTGCTGCTCTGCCTTTCAGCACACAGAATTTACAGGAGCACAAATATTACAAAGAAATATCACAAAGAAAGGTGATTTTACCCCCACTAAACCCAGCCCAAAGGGGATGCACAGCCAGATTTTGTCAAACCCACACAGGCTGTGTTTGTCCCCAGCTCAGCAGCGCATCCCACAGAAAGAGGAAATGGTTTGGAGGCTGCAAATCTTCTTTTTTTTTTCTTTTTCCAGATGAACCGAGTGTGAATTAAATGCTGACCAACAGGGAAGGAGTTTTGCACTGGGAGAAAGTTTAGCAGTGGTCAAGCAGTTCCCACGGGTGATTTTTGTGTAGGAGGGGGATCAGCTGTGCTGCAGGGCACGAGGTTTTGTGGAGGAAATGCTGCTGCAGTGGTGCCTTGGGGTGCCCAAACAGCTTCAGAGCCAGCAGCTGGGAAAACCAGAACTGGGATTTGGTGCTGGGAAAACCAGCACTGGGATTTTTCCCTTGGAAAGCAGCAGGTGGTGATTCCTGCAAGCAGGCAGCTGAGCAGAGGTTTGAGGTTAAACCCTGAGCCTTGAGAGCAGGATTGAGAAAATTATTTAATTTTAATCCAGAGCCTTGTTTGAATTGCACCTCAGATCAGGGGATTTGAGCAGAACTGAATTTTCTGGCTCTGGACACCCAAGAGCAGCCCCCAGGGAGCACCTGGGTCCCCCCAGGTTTGCAGCCCTGCTCGTTTGGCCAGGTTTGCCTTGGTGAAGGAGGGGGACACTGAGAGGCAGCACCCCAGGGGTGTCCCCAGGCAGCTGGCCCGGGGTTGTCCCCATTACCTGTGGGATGGAGAAGGGAAGGGAGCTCATCCCAACACTCCGCTCCACCAGCTGCCCAACAGCTTATTTATTTATTTATCAGCTCACACAGACACCTCTCTGCTTTTCCAAGCAGAAAACCCCCAAGGAGGGGAAGAGAGCAGAGCAGAGGGGACACCCCCACCCCCACCATGGGGGCAAGGGGAGCAGCAACCCCCTCTCCAGCTGCCCTAGAGCAGCCACCACTCCACCAGAAAGGATTCCTGGACTCCCACTTTTCTCCCTCCAGCTCCAGGATCAGGGAATTTATGCTCCATTGCAAGTCTTAAAGAAAATCTGCCAGCAGCCATTAACTCTGATAAGGCTCCCCCCGGGCTCAGGCAGCTCTGGCTCAGGAACAGCCTCCTCCAAGCATTTCCAAGAGATGCAGAGCACATTTCAAATGAAATCCAGGGGATTTGCTGCCCTACCTGCTGCTGGAAGCAGAAAGGAACAAGCAGCTGGCTCAGCAAACACCTACAGCCCTTGTAGGTTACAGCCTCACAAGGCACAGGAGCTGCTCCAACCACTGAAGCATCAGGAAAAAAATAAATAATTATGCTGCAGCAAGAGCATTTCCTTTCCTCTGCTCCTAATTAGCCTCATTAGTGCACCACAGCAAGGTGCACTGTGCTGAATTTAAAGGGTTTGTGGTTAAAGAGGTGTGTGGGAGAGCTGTCTGTATAAAGGTGAGCATTGTTTGCTGAGTAAGTGATGGAAATAGGATTTTAAAAGCTGTTTTAGGAGTAGGGCTAGTGCTGTTGTAGGTACACGGAATAATTCTACTAATTGACTGTGATTTCTAGAGATAAAAATACAGAAATACAAAATATACCTTTCAAAAAAATCCCTAGGGGAGCCACAGCAGAGAAGTGTTTTTGCTGAGGGGACTTTGCTGTTTCCATTGCAGGCAGAAAATTCGTGAGGGCCAAAAATGAGCCCCAGTGCGGGAGGGACCAGCTGGAAAACCATCAAAGTCCAGGTCCCTGGTGCCTGGGATGTCTCTGACCGTGTTCTCTGTGACAAAAACTTCCAGCAGAATTAGAAATTATGCCCAGATTTATTGTTTGGTATGACCTGAGAAGAGGAATAAGCTCAGGGGGGAAAAGGAGGTTGGACTTTTAACCTCCAGAGGTTCCTCTCAACCCTAAAATTCTGTGGTTTTATGGAAAGGGAGCCTTGGAGATGTGAGCATAATTCCTCCAGCATAATCCCTGAGGATGGGCTCTGCCAGCCCCTGTCAGGATGTGGCCCAAGGTGTACCAGCAAGGTTTCCTCAGAGCTGCAGAGCTTCCCTGCAGCAGCAGCGAGTTGCACTTTAAAAAAAATCAGTTTTGTGTCCCTCCTAGGCAGCCAAATCCCCCTGGCTGGGAAAGAAGTGCCCGCGGGTTTCAGGGTCCCTGATGGAGGGAAAAGCCACGGCTTTTCTGCGCTTGGAGAAGCGATTTTTGGGGCGTTTGCGAGGCAGAGCAGCTCGGGGCGAGCAGCCACTGGGTGGCAATCGCCATCCGGCTGCGGCGCCGGGACCCGCCGAGCATCCCTCCCCTCCGCCCCGCATGCAAATATGGGAACATCTGGCAGCGAAGACTTGTAAAGATAGCCCTCAGCTAAGCAAATACAGGAACAGGGGTTCAACCAAGCTGTCATGTAGTTAAAGCGCTTTTTTTTAATATATAATTATGCTTTTTTTTTTTTTTTTTTCCCCAATGCTCATTTGCCTGTTGTTGTTCGCCCCGCTGCATCTTGCTGGGTTTTATGGGCTGTCTGCAGGGGCTGTGGCACGGTGGCAGTGTCACAGAGCCGTGGAATTGGCTTGGAAGGGACTTTAAACACCATTCAGACCCACCTCTGTGCCACAGGCAGGGATGTCTCCCACTAGACCACGCTGCTCTGAGCCCCATCCATACCCATCTTCATCCCACCAGGGAAAAGTGCTCCTTGTCATTTGAATTATCCTTAAAACTCCAAATTTACTCTCCCTGGCTGTTTTGGGCAGGGTTGGGTGTCCCTGGCACCAGGCTGTGCCCAGGACTGGGCTTGCCAGCATCTTGGGGGCACTCAGGCAACACTCAGGAGGCTGCTCTGAAATGCAGCCAAGGCTTTTGTGCAATTCCTCCTCGCTCTCTGCAGTCTGCTTTGGGGTTAGGGCTGAAGGACTGGGAAGGAAACCTGTGGTCTGGGAGTCTGGAGCCTGCTCAGGGTGGGAGCTGGAGTGGATTCACTGAGCTCCTGCCCAGGCTTCCCCTGCAGCCCTGGGTAAATCCCTGTGTGTCCCCTGGCCTCTGTCCACAGCCAGGGCAGTGGGACATCAGCACAACCCTGGCCCAGGGAGGAATTCTGGGGACAAGGCAATATCTGAAACACCCAGAGAGCTTCAGCTGTACTTCCAGCAAGTTTTGTCACTTATCCTGCAGAACAACCCAGTTCAGACCCAAACCCTGGTGATTGAAGCCTAACTCACCAAGAGGCAAACACAGACCATTCCTTGGGCTGGCTCTGCCCAGGTCTCCACTGCAGCTTCCAGAGCTGCTCCACCACCAGTGTTCCCCTGAACCACACTGACAACAAACCTGCAACCACCACCTTCATCCCTGAACCACACTGACAACAAACCTTCACCACCACTTTCATCCCTGAACCACATCAAGGACAAACCTGCAACCACCACCTTCATCCCTGAACCACACTGACAAAAAACCTTCACCACCACCTTCATCCTGAACCACACTGACAACAAACCTTCACCACCACCTTCATCCCTGAACCACACTGACAAAAAACCATCACCACCACCAGTGTTCCCCTGAACCACACTGACAACAAACCTGCAACCACCACCTTCATCCCTGAACCACACTGACAACAAACCTTCACCACCACTTTCATCCCTGAACCACATCAAGGACAAACCTGCAACCACCACCTTCATCCCTGAACCACACTGACAAAAAACCTTCACCACCACCTTCATCCTGAACCACACTGACAACAAACCTTCACCACCACCTTCATCCCTGAACCACACTGACAAAAAACCATCACCACCACCAGTGTTCCCCTGAACCACACTGACAACAAACCTGCAACCACCACCTTCATCCCTGAACCACACTGACAACAAACCTTCACCACCACTTTCATCCCTGAACCACATCAAGGACAAACCTGCAACCACCACCTTCATCCCTGAACCACACTGACAAAAAACCTTCACCACCACCTTCATCCTGAACCACACTGACAACAAACCTTCACCACCACCTTCATCCCTGAACCACATCAAGGACAAACCTTCACCACCACCTTCATCCCTGAACCACAATGACAACAAACCGTCACCACCACCTTCATCCTGAACCACAATGATGACAAACCTTTAACCACCACCTTGATTTATCCCTGCCTTGCAGAGATGCCTCAGCCAGACCTGGGATTGTGCAGCCAAGGCTGGGTTTGGAGAGCCCCAAGGTGTTGGGTTGGTGGCCATGGAGAACACCTCAGAGCAGACACTCACAGCCACCTCTTCCCCCTGTCCCCAAACCACTGCCCAGCGGGAAGGAGGCGATGGGGCAGCATCGCTCGGGTGCCAATGAGTAAGAGGCTGTGGTTCCCCTCTGGTTTTGTGGGGCCAAGCACCATGGTTGTGATGCTGCGATAGGTCCCGGGAGCCACCACTGTGGTCAGCGCTGAAGAAATAGTGCAGTGGAGCAGGCAGAGAAATTGCAGTGGGTGCTGGAGTGAGGAGAACCAAGGAACTGCTGCCACGGGACAGCTCGAGGTACCTGGGACTGGGGCAGGAGCAGAGGAAGGGGCATGGTGGGAGAGGGAGTGGTGGGGTGGTGGTGCTGGACCACTCCAGGGTTGCTGGTGCTTATCTGAAATGGGGGAAAGGGGAGACTGGAAGGAAGGGTGGATATGAGGAGGAATGGGGAGGAAAGTTGAAGAAAGGGATAAACAGAGCAAGGTGAGACATCTGTGCAGTCACCTGCAAGGTGCATCTCTGTGGGCTTGGATGGACTTGCCAAAGGAGCCAGCAATGGACTCGGTGCTGCCTGGAGCATCCAGTGAGGGGGCACCAACAGCCCACCTCAGTTTAGGGAAGGAACCACAGGCTGCCAGCCCCACTTCTTCTGGGAGGTGGTCAAAGCAAACCTCCCCCAGCACGGCAGCCAGGCTGCCTCCTTCCTCAGCCTGGGTTCACCTCTCCCGCTCGCAGGTGGCCCTGCTGCCACCCTGAGCACACAACCAAAGCACGTGTTTGTCATCACCTCAGTGACAAGAGCCTGTTTCCAACTCCAAGAACAACATTAACCATAAAACCATCTTGTTCTTATTGGATGAAGGCACCGAGTGAAGGATTTGCATGGGTGTGGCATTCCCAGAAGGGGTGACGCAAACATCTCCTCTCTCTGTGCTCATGGACACAAATGCCCTAAATCAGCTGTCACATTCCTCATGCTAAGTGTTAAAGAGAAAAATATCTCCATGGCTTACAAGAACTTTGCTGGTGACCAACATCTGCTCCCAAAGCATGGCTGCCAAAGCTTCCAGGAAACCCTCCAAGCCTTTTTTATCATATTTACTCAGTGTTGTAACTCAGTGCTGGTGGCACTTTTTAGGAGAGTGTCTCGAGGGATTAAAGCCCTGGTTTTAAAACCATGCAAATGATCTAACAAGGGTTAGGTGGAAGACATGTTCAGGCACGAAGGGACTTTGTCCTGCTGGATTTTCAGACATGGATCTGCAGATACTCAACCACAACAAACTGTTGCTCAGGCTCTCCCAGCCTAGAAGATGACAGAGGTTGAATGCAGATCTGGTTTCTGGCCAGCTGGGCCTCCAGTTCCATCTCGAGATGTTACCTCGGGTTACATCAGCTGTCATGGCTGCAGAGATGGCTTCACAGGAGGTGGGTACAATTGTTTTTCTCGACCAACCTGACCACCAGGTCCTTCCTGTTAACCTCCAGGAGATGTTATCTTAATTGGCATCAGCTGGTTGTGTCTGCAGAGAGGTTTTATGGGAACCAGGAGCTCTGTGTGGCTGTGCCCATGTGGAAGTGAGGGCCCTCCTGCAGTTTCATGCAGGTGGAACCAAGAGCAACGGGAGGCACCAGCACCGAAAGTCCTGTCTTGGTTTCAATGGTGAACCACATGGTTTTGTTGTATTGTTTTTATTCTCAGGCCCAAAAATTACTCCCATCTGGTTATTTCCCCCGAAACCATCACGAATCGGCACTCAGCCAATCGGAGCAGGGCTCCTCGCCCAAAATTCCGTTCTTCCCTTTTATGGTCATAATCTGGTCTCTCCAAAGATAAAAAAAGGTAGGTAGGGACCACGCCAAGATGCGGGCGGTTGGTTCCACATGACAGGTTGTCCCGTGACCTGCTCCCGTCAGGCCACCACAGGGCCAGAAAAGAGGAAAGAACCCAGCGGGCAGAAGGTGGTAATAACGCTTTTGGGCTCAAAAAAACCAGAGTGCCAACAGACATCTGAGGTGGTGAGACACACAGAGGTCTGGGGGGTGAGGTGTCAGCCCCCGCGACCACCCCGCTAATGACCACACTAATTGGGGCCTGGAAAACAGCACTGGGCACCATGACTGGGACTGGGTGTGGTTCTGGGGAGACTTTCAAGGCTTGGCCCAGAGTTGGGTACTCGTTGCTCTTGCTGTCCAACTGGTATGGGAGGAGAAATCTAATGGAGACAGCTTGATCCAATGAGGAAAGGGTTTTCCTCCTCCCAGCCGTGATCATGGGAACTGACAGACACTGATTTCCGTTCATGTGTTCACACTTTGATGGCAGTTCCTGCCCTCAGCCTCAAAGGCCTTGGCATGCAACACCTCAGGCCCATCTGGATCAATTCATGATCAAAGCCTGATCTGAGATTTGTCTGCAAATTTGGAATCCTGGCTGATGACAACAGAGGTCAAACCCCACCGCCAAGTGCCAACCCAAACCTTCCCAGAATCAGAGGTGTTTGGATCTTTAGGTGTTTTTTGAGCTCTTGCTGGTTGCCAACCACGAGATTACACATCAGGCTCTGCTCATCTCATCCTGCACTCGAGAGGAGGACAATAACCAACGAGCCAGAAAGGAAAGCGCTTTCACACTCTGACCCTCAGCAGCCTCCCTGAGGGCCTTTAGAAGCACTGGATTCTGACAGGATCTGCAATTATTTGCTCTTTTCAAGCAGGATGAGCCACCAGAAGGAAGTCATGGAGCATCAGGCACTCAAATCCTGGTCTCTGACCACGCAACTCCACCAGATCCCCACCACCCACCAGTACTCACCATGCAGCTGCCTCCTCCTGCCCTTCAAAAAATGCAGAACATTTCCCAAGCACAATCCCTCCTCATGGTTTGTGACTCTCTTAATTCCATTCTCAGACAGAAAAAGAAACAAATTACTGGAAGAGGCAAAGCACCCTTAGAGCAACATTTGACTCCTGTCTGAGCCAATCCTTAACTGGGGCAGCCCTGTAAGATAAACAGATAAACGCCCTGGAATGTGTTTATTCCCAGCACCCCAATGTATTTCCTCATACTGGTCATATTTAAATCTCCTCTGCTGGCATGAGTGCATTCGAGTATTTGGTTAGAAGGCGGACTCATCTGCCAAGCAGGAAAAAAAAGAGGTGGCATTGCTTAAAGAGGATTTCATGGAAGTCGTCCTGGGCTCAGGCTGAGTTTTTGTCACTTTAAAGCTCTGTAACCAAGGCAGGAAATTTGGTATTAATGAGCAGGGGAGCAGCTCTGAGTTTCATCAGCCCTTCTAGGGCAGCACAGGCACCCCAAAGCTGCGGAGGAGATCTCGTTTCTCTCACGTGCTGCTTCTGACAGTCCTGTCATGTAAAATTAGAGCATGGGAAGTTTCAGGAACGAATTCTCAAATGTGCTTCAGTTGCAAGAAGTAGAAGAAATTAATACTATGGGGAAAATTTCCTCCCAGGCTGAAACTCTTGCTTGACGAATGGAGAGAGAAATGCTCTGCAGAGTCACGGGCACAGAGAGTGGGGAAGGGTGGAGGAGGCCCAATATTTAATCTACTTTTGATCTCCAAAATTCTTGACTCAGACTTTCGTGGCTCTTCATACCAAGAGTGCAATTCCTGCTTTGCCAATTCCCGCTCGTTAAAGGGATGCAGCGACAGGAGAGGCAGGAACAGAAGGAGCATTTCTGGGCAGCCAAATCAGCCCCGAGACTCGTCTGCAAAGCCTGGGTAATGCCACTGTATAAATTCATGAGCCCATTCCTCTGGGGAGCCGGGCTTTAGTGCCAAAAGATATTGCAGAATTACAGCAATCAGAAAACAATAAAGAGCTTGGGAAAACGCTGATGAGGGAAACCGGAGAAATTAGGGTAGTTAGAAAGACAAATGAGAAGGAATAAAACCCAGGTATTAAATAATTGGTGGGAGGCGGGAGGCAGATTAAGAGCTGTTTTCATGGCTTGGACCCCGAGCACAAGGAACCATTAGATGAAAGGAATAGATGGGAAATCAAACCCCCCCCAAGGGCAGCACTTGCACTTGGCAGAGGTAATTAGAGCAGGGAGTTCAGGCTGAAGCCACCATCTGAAGAGGTTCACTTGAGCAGCGAGAATGTGCTCTGCCATTAACAGCAACAAAAGCAGCTCTGAAAGGGCTTTCAGAAACCCGGCCTGGCCCCCTCCTCTCTCGCTCCTTTCCTTTCAACATCTGCAGGGAAGCAGCTGCTGGACCACAAGACTGAAGCAAGAGCCTGATGAAGTCTTGGCATTGGCCAAGAGAGACCTCAACCACAGCAGGGACTGCTGACACCCACGGGAGCCTTCCCCCACAGCCAGCCTTGACCCACTCTGTCCTGGAGATATTTCAGACCAACCCCATTATTCATCCCTGAGGATGACCTAAACTCAGCAGATTTCTGGGAATCCAGCACTGTGACAGCTCATTAATGTTTAACTCCAGATTAGGGGGTTGCTGCTATCAGAGCACAGGGGAGGCAATATTCCCCGGAGCCCTGATAAGAGATAGCACATCCTACTCCAGGAGTTAAATAATCAGGGATTAGATAATCAGGGATTAAATAATCAGGGGTTAAAAAACACACCGGAGCTGATGGAGTTTGTGGCCTGACTTGCTCACTCTTTGCCTCATATTGATATAATCCTATAAACCAAAGAAGAAAAGTGAGAGTCCCTTATTGCAGCGGTGCTTAACAGGACCAGAAGGAAGCACAGGTGATTATTCACCCCTTTGGGATGAGTTGTACAATACTTGTTAATTCTCTTTCCCTGTAAATCTCCAGCTCTCCGAGTCCTGTCATTACGTGAGAATATCACTCTTCCTTTTTTTGAGAAACAAGAACTGCCAAGGCTCCCTGAATGGAGGGACAATACACAAACGGGTATTTTTTGCAAAGATTGTGCCCTTTAACCCAAATTTTCTGGGTTCTCTTGGGCTGACTTTTGGCACTGTGGGACGTCTTGATTTTTTTTGCGTAATTCCTGACCTTGGCAAAAGCACAATGAGATGGTGGCCAGCAAGATAAAATAACGGGGGTGATTAATGCTGCCTCTTTAATTGTGCCAAACTTTATAAACAGGTTGACCTCAGCAGGCAGGAGCTCGAAAGTGAAAATAAAAGCCAGGACAAAGGTCACTTATTCCATGCTGGGAGGGGCACAATTTGCTTGGCTTTCACAAACACTCTCCCAGAAGTTTTATGAATGACTTGTCAGATTTCTTGGTGACTCTCACGTCCCCAAACAGCCTCCAGCAGCTGGGACCAGTCCAGATCCAGCACTCAGGGATCCCAAAGTGGGACAGACACGTCAGGGGCATCCCCGTGCCTGCACCACAGGTTGAAAATGGGATTTCCTCTCCACTTCATTGCAAAACTTCCAGGTGAACAAGTATTTCTGAGGGAAGAAGGGAATGCCCCAAAGATCTGCATTTCCAGCCTTTTTACCTCTTCAAACATCAGGAGGTGACATTTGAAGGAGAACAACCCAAACACTGAGGACCTTGACATTCAAAGCTGCATTGCAGATGTCCTTCTCTAAACAGTATTTTTAGTTCAGGAGCAGCGGCTCCATCTGTTTGTTCCTCCTTTCCTATAAGTTAAATAAAACCAAAATTCCTGGAATCTCAGCTCCTCGTTTCTTTAAGTGAGCTACAGTTTTAAAATCCCATCACGTTTTGATTTTTCTCTTTCTGGTCCCATCAGTTTGCTTTAACACTAAAGGCCAATCTTCCAGCAACCACAAGTACCTGGAATTTAGGATCTCATTTTCTCCTCTGCTATTCCCCTCTCTCCAATCAGCAAAACATTTTCCTTTAGATGAGGAGAAAATGTCACGCCGTGCAGGGCTTCTATCACATCCTGGGGGCCAAAGGACACCTGAAACAGGGTTTTTTACATGGGGTGACACTTCTTTTAGCTCATAACCCATGGTAAAGAATCACAAACATCTGTAGATGTGCCTAATGATATCCCAGCATCTGCCCCATCTCCTGGAAGTGCCACTTGGAGATTGGCATTTTGTGACATGTACCTGGTCTAGGGCCACCTCACAAGTTTTACCTTCATCTTCTGTGGGGTTTTGCTGTTCTTTGGAAGGTTTCAGGCAGAAATAGTGTTTCCCCAAGCCAAAAATAGACTTTCAAATGTGTAATTGTTTTCAGGGTGCCTGCAGAAAAAGAGAGCTGCTCTGAAAGCCATGGTGCACCAGGGACACATCCTTCTCCCACTGCTTTGGGTCAGCAAGTGGCAACACCAATAAATCAAAGGAAAAAAGAAAAATTGATAGGAATAGTACCCAAAAACTCTCATTCCCCCTGGTGTAGCTGTGCATACAAGATGCTGGAAGTCTGCTTGACTTTGAATTGAATTTTTTGAGGTGCACGAGCATCCTTTGACAGGAAACACAGGCACTCCTTACACCTCCCACCCCTGCTGCTCTTTAGCGGGGTTTGACGCGCTTTTCTGCAGGTTTGCAGAGAAGATTTCCCCTTCCGTGCCACCACCACCCAGGCAAAGCCAGGCAGAGGCCGAGCAGAGCCGTTTGAGCCCTTGCAAAGGCCCTTCAGCCTGGCTGGGTTGTGTTTCCTTTCCTGGGAGGGCAGTGGACGCGATGCCAAGAGCTCACAACTGGAGTTGCACAACCCCAGGCCAGCGCCGGCTCCCAACCGTCAGCGCTCGGAGGCGGCAGCGGCGGCGGGAGGGGAGGGCGTGCAAAGCCTTTTGTGGCCCCCCCCCCAGGCTCTTTTTATACTTTAGAGAAGTTGGGTTCATCCCTAAGTTCCTCTCCCACAGATTGTTCCTGTTGTTGTCGCTGCTCCGACCTCGCAGATCATGTGGCTCGGGGTGACCTGGGCGCAGCCGAGCCGGTGGCTGGGAGCTCCTGGTGCCTGCCCGTGCTGGGGACACTGGGGACACTGGGGACAGTGGGGACAGTGGGGACACTGGGGACAGTGGGGACAGAGGCCCCTGTGGCTCCACAGCCCCGTGCTTTTTGCCTCTTCACCATCTCCTCATTTCAGCTTTCGCTAACTTGCCACATATCTGTGACTGAATGCTGTGGGGCTCTCGATCATTTCACTGAGGTGCAATGATTTCCCCAGCCATCACAGCTGTATATTGCATGCAAAATCCACAATGTGCCAAGATTATAAAACAGAGGTAGATCTCGGCTTTGAGTCTGTGGGCTACAAAAAACCATGGCAAATAATCCATGTTTACTGGGTGTGTTGTTTTTTCTTTAAACTCTCCGTCATCTCCTCCTTCAAAAGTCAAAGAAACAAGGATTAGAGAGAATTAAAACTTGGAGACAAACAGGATTCCAATTTATTACAATATCCAGGCTATACTGTTCAAGAATAATTTAAAGATCCCAGTCAACATTTATTAAAACTGTAGGAAGCTTTTGAGCACGATTGACAGTCCATCCCTTTAGGGAACTCACTCCTGCTTTAACTTCCTAAACACGGAGCTCTCTCTGTTCCTCTCCCACATCTACCTTGGCAGCTGTGCCAGGGAGAATCTCTGGCTTCCAGCACTCCAAAAAGCTGTGCCCAGGCAGAGAGAAGGGATTTCATTTTTGGAGAGCATCCCTTGAACACGCTTGGCAGGAAGGGCAGAGTCGTGGCTAAAGGTGAAGCTTTCCCTCCTGCTGCTGGGTGTCTTCCAGATTTTATCTGCTGCATCGTGGCTGGGTTCAAATTCCCGGTGGTTTGGGTGCAATAAACCCTGATTTATTTGTGGGATCGGGTTTGCTTGAGGACTCAGCCAGGAAACTGAGCTGCAGCCCTGCTTTGATGCACACCTGGGCATGGCCACCCCTCCTGGTCCCAGGGACTGCAGGGGACAGCGAGCTGGGAGCAGAAGGGACAGCACCCATGGAATAAACTGAGCTCAAAGGGACCCACTAGGGTCAGCGAGCCCCGCTCCTGACTGCTCTGGACGGCCCCAGGAATCACTTCAGGTTCTTGAGAGTTCAGGCTCCTCCATCACTCAGGAACATGTCCCTGTTCCCAGAGAACCAGGCAGGGAGAGCTTTAAAACCCAGAGCAAGGGCAGTCAGAGCTTTGCTGTGAAACAGGTGATTAACAGGTGATTAACAGGTGATTAAGCAGCCGATGAGGCAGCTCCTTGGGATGGCTCTGGGACAGCAATTCCCCCCCAGTGCTCCATCTGGAGCTGCTGGGCTTGGATGGGCACTCAGGGGTCTTTTCCAAGGTTTCCAGTGCTGGTGGCCAGCGATGAATCCCATTCCCTTTGCCTCCCACCACCTCCCAGGAGCACGGAGTGGATTTTAGCACAAAAATCAATTTTTCTAGGGGGAAAAACCCCAAAGAGCAGAGCAGACAGTGGAGCATCCCACCCAAATCCGTGCCCTGCAAACCAGCAGGTGCAAACCAGCTCATCCCATCGAATATTTGAAATTTCCCATGCCAGTGACCACTTCCTGCATTAACTGGATCGATTGACAGCACAATTCCTGCTGGAGGGAGCAGTCGGCGAGTCAAAGGAGCAAACTTGGTTATTATATAAAACAGAATTAACAATAATGGTGAGACTCTGACCGTGCCGTTACATTTATGGCTGCAGCACGAGGGCAAGGGGATCAAGGTGTGCAGGGAGGAAGGACAGAGCCAAACCAGCCCCAAATCGTGCAAAAAACCACAGCAAAGGGGTGGTGCAGGGGGGTTTTTGCCATCTCCCAGTGATGCCTTGAGAAGGCTGACCTAGAGCAGAGACCAGATGGAGTTAAAGAATAAAGCAGGGATTTATTCAAAGGATCTCCTCCATGGATCCACCTTGGGCAGCACAAGAGCCCAGCCAGGGCTGCACCCAAGATGAACCAAAATGGTCCCAAAATGCACGGCCGCTCACGGGGGCTCTCCCTTTGATCAGTTCTGCTCCATTTGCACCTTGGAGTTCATTGTCCAGTTCCTGCTTTAGCCCATGCAGTCCCATCCTGCTTGTTTTTCTCTCCCAGCCCACGTTGTTTGTGCTCTTGGGCCTGAGATTTGGATCATTTGTCCTTGGTGCCCAGCTGGAGAAGGAATTGTTTTGTCTCCCTGCTCTGTGCACAGAGCTCACCATCCCATAATATGAAGCTCAGACCCACACACTAAAGCAGCACAGAATGAAAAAAACATAAAAACTGAAACCTGAGGCATCACCAGCCCCTAATGGTGCAATGGGAGGTGGTGATGGAGATCTGCTCCTGGTGTTGCAGAAGGCACCAGAAGCCCCAGCTGGGATTGTCACTGATGTCACAGCAGTGGGAATTTATGGCAGCAAAAAGAAAATCATGGAAAAGTCGTGGAATCAGAAGTTTCAGGGTTTGGAGGAAGGGGCAGGGAGATGGTTCCCAGTGGAATGGCCTCTCTGCTGAGCTCCTGAGGCTTTCCATCCTCTGAGCTGCAGAAAGCACATTCCAAAGGCCCTGTGGAGCTGCTTCCCAGGCTGCCAGACCCCTCCCTCACTGGGATTTTCTCTGCTTTCTCCACATTTTCCCTCAGTAACACACCTGGTTTGTGCCCATCTGGTTTTTGCAGGACCGTCAAGTGGAGAAAGAGCAGTGAGGATTTGGGGAAGTGATTTTCCACAGCCCTAAAGCTTCCTCTGGAGAGAAGAGCTCTGTCTGGATCCAGCCAGGAGCTCTGCCTGTGGAGGGATGGAGGATTGAATTCCCCATTCCCTCTTTCCCACCTTTTGAGGGCTTGGAGCCACTTTCCTGCCTTCACACTCACATCCCTGGCAGAGACACAGGATCTCCCAGGGGAGGATTCCCCATCACCCTCTGAGGGGGCTGGGTCTGCAGAACAGGGGCACCATCTCCAATAATTGGGGTTGATCCCCAATTCCAGGTTCCTCCATCACTCAGGACCGTGGAAAATCGCACCTGCTCATGTATTTATATTTTTTATTAATTTTTTTCCCCCTCTAACTGTAGTTTTCCCACTGACTGCTCTCAGCAGCTCGTGCCAGGCTCTGTTCTCAGTCAATCAGCCCTAATTAACACTGACTCTAATGGTTCTCCGTGGCTGTGCATTCTTCCTGCTCAGACAGAATATTCCCGCTGTTCACTTCCCAGGCTGCTTGTTTCTAGCAAGATCTTTCCCTTGTGAAGGGGGAAATCCAGAAGGATTTGAAGCTCCTAATTTCAGAGATTTGCTTAGAAGTCATGTTTTTCACACCACTCTATTTATTACAAACAGAAAACCACACTTTTTTCCCAAGCAAATACCAAAAATAAGCGGCTAAAAAAGAAATCAACACCCCAAACAAGTCCCTGTGATCTCAGCTCTGTGTTTTAGCAACACTGGAATTGGGATATTTGCATTTTGTTCAGGCGTGAGCAAAGTTTGTTAGCAGCAAAATAACTCCCAGGCTCCCTATAAAACCCTCAGTACAAACATTCCCACTTCCAATGATCCACAGGGTTGCTCTGGGGGTGGAATTTAAAGGAATCCACAAAGAGAAATGTTTTTAGCCCCTGGAAGCACCAAGGAAATATTTAATACACGTGGAAGGAGGGGTTAGTGCACGGCACCAGGGCATGTGGGATTCATGGCAGACATCAAGGAATGCACCAGGGCTTGTCCACAAGCCTTGATGATCCACAAAAATAGAGGGAAAAACCCTCTGGATTTGTTATTGTTGAGCTTAATCTTGTCTGGAGGAGCGGGTGGTGTCTGTGGAGGGTTTGTGGGTTAGAGGGGGGGTGGTTTAAGGATTATCACAGCCTGGAGTGGGGGTAGTGTATCATTTATGGAATGGTTTGGGTTGGAAATGGGCAAGGACACCTTCCCAATCGATCTGAGATCCCACAGGTTTGTTGGGAGCTGCACAGTGTTCCACCCAACCTGCTGGAGCAGGTCCAGAGGCACCAGGGGGATCAGAGGGATGGAGCAGCTCTGCCATGAGGAAAAGATGGGAGAGCTGGGGTTGCTCAGCCTGGGAAAGAGAATATTCAGGGTGGTTTAATTGTGGCCTGAAGGGAGCCCACAGGAAAGATGGAGAGAGACTTTGGGCAGGAGCTGCAGTGGCAGGAAAGGGGGAATGGCCTCACACTGAGGGGGCAGGGTTAGATGGGATTTTGGGAAGGAATTCTTCCCTGTGAGGGTGGTGAGGCCCTGGCACAGGTGCCCAGAGCAGCTGTGGCTGCCCCTGGATCCCTGGCAGTGCTCAAGGCCAGGCTGGACAGGGCTTGGAGCAGCCTGGGATGGTGGAAGGAGATGAGGTGGAACGAGATGAGATTTCAGATCCCTCCCATCCCAAACCAAGCCGTGGTTTATGATCCCACTCCCAGTGCTTCTCTGGCTGTATCCCCTCCTCACCTCACCCTCAGGCCCCCCTCCCTGGCCAAAAGCCCCCCCAGAGCCAGCCCAAGTGGCATTTCAGTGGCCCTTGGTGCCAAACATCCCCCACCCTCCCCAGCCCGCGCAGCCCTCGCGTGTCCCGGGCCGGGAAAGCGGTCGGAAAATGAAAATCAACTTTCCCTCAGCAGCAGAAACTCTGGGGTGAGGTTTGATTATTTTGGGTGGCAGCTCCAGCCAAGCAGAACCAGGACTGGGCCATCCCCACCTTCGAGCAGCACCCGCTGTGCTCTCACCCCTCTCTAGCGTGGTTCCTGCCAGCACCCAGCCGTGCCTGGGGGGGCTTTTGTCACTCGTCCCCAGCTGCGTGCCACGAGGGACGTGCCCAAACCCCACCAGCATCATGCCCTGACTCCCCTCAGCACCCCCAGGAAATCAAGGGGTGATCAGCACAAGGCACAGCCAGAAAAAGTCTTTATTTCCTTATAAGCTCCATAATTTCAACTCAAATCTCATCTTTCCCCCCCCTCACTGTGGCTTCTCACACGCAAGGAGTGTTTTCTTGAGAAAGCCGTGGCTCAGGGGGGATTTTGGAGGGTGGGTGACCTGCCCTGAGCTGTCCCCACAGAGGGGTGGAATGGGGAAACGCTCCTGAGATGCTGCACCCAAAGGTGGAGCCGGGTTTTTGAAAGATTTTTGATTTTCTTTTCAGTTTTGCACTACCTTGAGGCTTCATGGGAACTCGTCTTTGGGCACCGAGCGTTTTCATTAAGGAACAAGAATCCTGTTTTTTTACAGCCCTTCCTCATCACCCAAACCCAAAGGGAAGAAAGAAGATTATTACCCAGGAGACAACGAAAGTGGAGCCTTCCTAAATCTGGGCTTTGCAGCTCGTGGCTCCCTGCAAAAGCTGCAAAAACAAGGAACAAAGCCTGGATGAGGATGGGATGCTCCAATCCCAGAGCCTGGCAGGGTTCTGCTGCCATGAGAGGCATCTCCAGCTCTGTTTGGGCCCAAAAAAATTGAGATTTTGGGGCTGGGAAAAGCCCCACAATCTCTGTAACCACCCCCTTCGTGTTTCCTAATTGCCTTTCTGCAGGGGTTATTATTGAGTAATGCCTATTTGGGTGAAAAATTGCACCATAAACAGCCAACAGGGAAGGAAATAAATAATTGCTAATAAATGTCAAAGTGGATTAGCAAAGCAGAAAAGCCAAGAAAGAGCAAATTTTATTTCTTTCTCTCTTTTTTTATTTTTTTCTTCTTTATTTTTTTGGCTTGGAAAACAACTCCTTGCAAAGATTGCCTTTAATGAAAACTATTTCAGTGCCTTGCAGGGGAGTTAATGCTTTGTCATTTCCTCAGAGTGGGTTAAAATTTGTCTCACTCCCCCACAGTCTGCAGCCAGCCTGGAAAAAAACAGCATTTTCTCGTGTAAAACAAGGAAAAGGCATAAAAAATTGATGGATTTCTCCTGAGCACACCAGAAGCTTGGAATATTGGATGCAAAGAGATCAAGTGTTGAGAAAATTGAGAAATTTGTCAGGTTTAGTGACTCTCCAGGGTTTGAATTTTCACAAGATGATGTGCATCTCACTGATATTTAGCAAAAAATCAGCTTCCAGGTCCATTCAGAAGTGGGGGAAATAGGATTGAAGGCCTTAAATAAAGTGTAAAACCAGATCTAAATTAGGAAAAAGTGAAACAACAAAGATGACAACGCTGCTCTTTCACAGCCAGGCAGTGTTTGGGAGTTCTCTGTGCAGCTCCTTTCTGGAAGGAGACACCAGGTTTGCTTTGGCCACCACAAACCTTTGATTTAATGACTCATTAACATCCCTGCAAAGCTCTGCTTGCCGGGCTGGCTGCTGGGAGCTGTAAAAGTGACTTATGGAGAAGGGAAAAATAGGAAAAATAAGGAGAACCCCCCCCTCAGCTCCACCCTTGGACCAGCAGCACCATCCCAGGGTGTCCCCCTTCTCCAGGCAGGGCTGGTTCCTCTGGCTGCTGCAATGATCTCAGGTTTTTAAGCTCAAAATGTTGATTTTTTAAAACCAGAATGCAAAGAGACAGCCCCATTTTGAGCTACTTCAGCACAAATCCTGGGCAATCCTTTCTTTCCTTTTCATTTTCTCCTCTTTCTGTGAGGAACTCGTGTTGCCCTGCTGTTGTACTGAAGGAATAAAAACCTCAGGAGAGCAGAGGATGCTGAAATGAATGGCCAACCCCTCTGTTATTCCTCGTGGCTGCCCTAACTCCTGCCAGCTCAGCTTGTGGTTGAGATTACAGCGATAAATCACAAGCTTCTCTTTGAAATAACAGCTCTGATTTCACCCAGGGTGAGGAAGGAGAAGGAGAAGGAGCTGGAGGGTTGTGCAAGGTGGGGGGACGGGCGTGGGATGGATTCCCCTGGGCTTGGTGGGGAATAGAGGGGTCCCCAACACATGGATGTGAAGGAACAGCACTGTCATCTTTGTTATTTCACTTTTTCCTAATTTAGATCTGGTTTTACACTTTATTTAAGGCTTTCAATCCTATTTCCCCCACCTTTGAATGGACCTGGAAGCTGATTTTTTGCTAAATATCAGTGAGATGAACATCATCTTGTGAAAATTCAAACCCCGGAGAGTCACTAAACCTGACAAATTTCCCAATTTTCTCAACATTTGAGCTCTTTGCATCCAATATTCCAAGCTTCTGGTGTGCTCAGGGGGTCCCACACAAAATTCCAGGCATGTCCTCAGCTCGTGGGTCATGAGTGGAAATATCAGAGAGAGATTTTCATGCTCCAGCTGCTGTCCTTGTGTAAGGATGGAGGGTTTGGGCGTCCTCTTGGGCAGGATGGGGCTCAGCTGGAGTGTGCAGCTACACTGGGATGCTGGGCTGGACCCTCTGTATGAGGCAAAGGTGCCAAACCTGCAGATTTCTCCCAAAAAAACCCAAAATCTGTGGATACAGCAGAGCTTTTAGCACCTTCGGGCCCCAGAATGCAGCTCCCTGTGAGGGTGGTGACCCCACAAAGCAAACACACCCAGAGGTGATGGGGAGATCCCGCTAAACCCATGCCCAAGGGGGCTCCCCCATTCCTCCTGCTGAGCCCCCCCAAGCAGAAATAACCCCAAAGAAACAAACCCTCAGCTTTTCAGTTAACCCAGACCGAATTTCACCTCACGCTTTGGGATCTTCAGAAACTTGCAGCACACCCCTATTTTTAGCCTGTCCCCTCAGCCCCAGCTGCTCTGGCTGGGAGACCCTCACAGGACTCCTGTGGCCAGGCGTTATTTTGGGGTGTTTTTAGCTGTGTCCATCTGTGCTGGGCCAGGCTGGGTGCAGGAACTGTGGTTTGAGCATCTGCGAGCGACGCAGGCCGGGCAGGAGGAGCAGAAACGGCTCCAAGGGCTTTTTGGCCGTGGCCAGCAGCAAATGTGGAAGTGGCTCCTCAGTCCTGGGGTTAAATAAAGAAAAGGGTCGCTGTGACCAGTGGGTTTTGGTGCAGCTGAGCCTGACCTCACCAGCAGGAGGGGAGAGACGGAGCAGCTCCATGCCTACGTGCTCCTAATGGGGCAGAGAGAGAGAGGACAAGAGGTTTCTCCTCTTCTGTGTCACCCCTGTATCTCCTCCTGCAGCTCCTGGCTCTGCCACAGGGACCTCAGCATCGCTGTTGAATTGCCCAAACCCTGGTACAACCCTGGGTGCTGGAGTTCACCCCAATTTTGCTCTCCTGAGGGGCAGATCCACAAGTCCCCACGGCCCCAGCGCTTCCCTTTTCTCAGAATAAAGGGAGATGTTTCTCCAAGAACAACAACAACAAGATTAAAAAAGAAACCACGGCCCCAAAAAAAGCAGCGCTGGAACTTTTACTTTCCTTGTGCCTTTTGCTAAATTTCAGGTGGGATTTGGGAAGTTGCTGCAGGTTCGGCAGCTTTCGACTTCGTGTTTTCACTTTTTAAAGCCTGCTGCGGTGACTGAGATCTGCCTGCCTCTCTCACAACACCTTTGCCTGGAAATACCCACTGCTACATGGAAAATTTAAAAAAAACATCTCCAAAGGAGCCTCTGGTTTCTCTGATGGTCTCACCAGGGCCACTGGTGGGACCAGGAGGCCATGGGCTGGTGGGAGGCAGCTCTGATGCTGTTGGGGACATGAGCAGCTTCTCCAGAGGTGGTGGTCAAGGCCAGTCATGGAGTGGCCACCTGACCTTGCTGATCATGGAATCTTGGAATGGTTTGAGTTGGAAGGGACCTTAAAGATCATCTCGTTCCAACCCCTGCCACCAGCAGGGACGGCTTCCACTATCCAAGATGGCTCCAAGCCCTGTCCAGCCTGGCTTGAAACACTTCCAGGAATCCAATCCTGGATATGAATCCCTCATCATCCAGCCTCTGTGGGGACATTGAGCCACCCAGGATTTCAGCCTCAGCAGGCAATGCAGGTTGGATCCCAGCACCACCTTCACCATCATCCACACAGGGGAGGCCCATGAGCTCCTGAGTGGAGTCTCCACCCAAAAACTGGTCACTCAAAGCTGTCCCATTCAAGCCCCACCATCTCAGCTGGTCATTTCCACCTGGACATCATGGCATGGAGCATCCAACCTGCCCTGATCCCACCCCACACACCAGAGCTGAACTTCGGTCCACACTGTGCCGGCTGCCCTTCCCCTCACCCTTCCCAACCGGGGCTTGTCTTCAAAGCACACAGCTCAGGATTTATAAATAAAAGAAATAAATAAGGTCTTTTTTCTGTTCAAATTTAGCCCCGGGCAGACAATGTGTCCGCGCGGTGAAAGACTCGGTTTCCTGTCTGTTTGTTGGGGCTCCTTAGAAGCTTCCTCTGCACAACAAACCCGGCCCGAGGGCGGAAAGGGTAAGGACCGAGCTGAAACGTGAACAGTGGGATTGCACAACACCCCTGGCCTCCAGCAGCCTCCAGCAGCCTCCAGGCTCTGCGATCCAGCTGGATCTGGAGGCTGAGGGCGCGGTGCCCTCTGCGCGCCCACCTGCCCCGGCTGGCTGAAGATGCCCGGGCAGCATCAGCAGGGGAGGCGCACGCCCTGGCCCAAAAATAGTCCTTGGGATCCACAAAATGAGTCACTTGATTTCTCGCCCAAAAATATCTCCCTGCTCAACACTTGGGGCTGAGAGGAAAAGCCGGACGCCGTCTGCGCCGGGCGCTGCTCGGCGGCGCCGCGGCCGCTGCCAGCGGATCCTCAGCCTGGAGGAGGTTTGGGAGGCTGATCCCTGCTGGGAGTGTGGGAAGAGCAGAGCCAGAGCTGAGAATGATGATGCAGCGTTGTTCTTGTGGTATTTCTGGCCCAGCCAGAAGTGGGAAGTATCAGAAATCTCATGAGGCGCGACTCGGCCTTGTGAGATTTCCAGCTCTTTTGTAAACCCCCCCTGAGGCCTGGATTCATCTCTGACCTGGTTTGCTCTCTCTTTTTGTGTTGTTTATTCCTATAAAACACCCTTTTGCCCTGAAGGGATGCTCAGTTCTGTCTTCCACCTCGGTGTAATACAAGGGCGTGGAAGGAGTACAAGGATTAATGTCCTGTTCCACCCTGCAACCTCCTGCACCAAAAACAGTGGGGGAAAAAGGGACAAGGAGTCCATCCATAACAGCAGGAAAAAGGAAATAAAGCAGGAAAAAGAGATTTCTCTCACTCCCTGGCATACTCAACATGGCAGAATAACAACTCCTCCCCAGCCCTGCAGCTTATCTGACACAGCATTTATTGGCTAAGGAGAGTTTGGGATGCCAAAAAAAGCTCCTTCATTAAAGACTCTATTAAACATGTCCCTTTCTACAGGAATGTCCCCAAGCTCAGCTCCTGCACCCATGCCCAGCAAGATGGGGCTTCAGGGACATGGGATCCTGCAGCATTCCAGGGTCAGACCAAGGGAATCCATTTCCCAGCATGGGTGGAGCACCAGCTCCTCTCCACAAAATACTTCTGTTTCCTTCAGGTCCAAAGACTTGGACAAAATACCTTGGGGAATTTTTCTTGGGGAATTTTGTTTGCTCCAGGCCCCATCCAACACTTCCAAGAATGGAGCAAGCCTCCTGGGAGGAGGAAACACGACAATAAAATCATCTAGGTCAGAAAAGGTCTCTAAGATCATCAAGCCCAGACGTTTAACAAGCCAAGGCCACCACGAATAGAGGTGACAAAGGAGAGGCTCAACCCCATTACAAGGTACCAGCCAATCCACCCACAAGGAAAAGAGGTTTGGCAGCTCTCAGGGCTTTTCCCCCTTCAAGATCTTGCTCCAGCCCTGAGAGACACCAAACCAGCAGGGGGTTTTAGGGCCAAGCCTGGCCCTGACAGGAAAGCAGCTCACGCCCCACTTCTCACCCGTAAATGTAAATGAGCCCCGAGGCCACTCCTGCACCCACTCTGGCACTCATCACGTTTTCTGCCAGAATTTCTGCAAGGAAATTCTGATTTTGAAAGCAGGGGCACCCCCGGGCTCGGCGTGAAACCCAGGAGCTGAGATCTCGCTAAGAGCAGAGCGCTGCAGATTAATTAATTCTTGGCAGAGACCAAAGCCTGAACTCAAGGCTTGTTTTGTCACAGGGAATGGATCTCATCCTGGCTCATCCCAGCAGGAAAAGTCCTACTTGACTGCTCAGGAAGCTTCAGTAGAATAAAATAAATATTTATTTTGTGAATTTTGTTTTTCGCTGCACACGGGTTTTGTGCGCTGCAGCTCATGGGTTTAATTTTTTTTTCTACTTGCTTTTGAAAATTTGGTCTCAAGCCAGAATTCCTCTTAAATTCCAGATTCAGGAGGAGGCTGTAACACAAGCACATAATAAATATCTGGAAAATGAGCGGGGTTACAGGATGGGGAGGACTTTTTTCAGCTTGTTTCAGTGAAACTCCAGGTTTTGCCTGAACAAAACCGAGAGCAGCTCTTGGTGTTGGGGGAAAGGAGTTGGGGAACTTTTTTTTGCAGCTCTGTGAATATTCAAAGCTTAAGAACTTGCATTTTGTAGGCAGTGGAGCTACCTCAGAACCAGATGAGATGATCACACCTGCAGACTCTGAAGCTGAAGCATGTGATGGAAAGCTGCTGGTTTTGGGGAGAATTGGCTCTGTCCCAAATCCAGCCTGAGAAAAGCTGATTGCATGTATGGGACAGCAGCTCTGACTCTGCCAGCCTCCACTTGTGACCAAAAAACCCTCATAAAATAGGTAAAACAGCAGAAAAGTAGGGAATGGGAGAGATATGATCAACTCACCACTATTTCTTATCTCAAGAAAAAACAGAAATGTGCTAAATCAGCTCAGACTGGGGTCACAGGTCCACGGGCCACCTCAGGCACGATTCCTGGAACTCTGGGGTTACCACACCGTGCCCAACTGACAGCTCAGGCTGGAGGTGAACCTTTACAGCACGCCAATAAAAGGGAAAACAAACGTTACCGTTCATCCCCATCCTCCTGCTTTAAGATCTGGCCCTGCCCTGAAATCAGATCCCGTCTCTGGCAGCACCTCAGCGTCCATCGGTGACGGCCACACAAATCAAGAGTGAAATATTAAATTTTCTGGGCTGCTTTCCAGCCTCACCTCCCCTGATAGCCCTGCAGGGCTGATAAGGAGCAGGATGTCTCAAGGACTGGGCTGTGATGAATCAGCTCCTCCTGAGCAGCTCCTGGTTGTTTGGAGATGAACAAATTCACCGTGGGGCAAGGTGAGAACCGGCCTCAGGGTATTCAGCCTCTGGAAAATGAACCTTCATGAGCAGGCAAAGATCTTCCTGCACCTGAGGTTGGAGCTTCTGTGCAAAAATCCTCCAGAGGCTCCAGGCATTTTTTATTGCCTTCCTTTCATTTCTTACTTTAGAAAGAGGCTGCTACAAACTCCACCAGTCTCATGAAAATTACAGTGAAATCCCCAGCTTTCCACTGTTGTGCTTAAGTGTTTAAACTCTTCAAAATGTGGCTGCCCCATCCCTGGCAGTGCCCAAGGCCAGGCTGGACAGGGCTTGGAGCAACCTGGGGTAGTGGAAGGTGTCCCTGGCTGTGACAGAGGGTGGGGCTGGATGAGCTTTAAAATGCCTTCCAAGCCAAACCTTTCTGGAATTCTGTGAGTAAGAACCAAAATCAGGAGACAGGATGAGAAATGACACAGTGACACCTTTTCCTGCAGCAGCTCGAAAAGATGATCTCACTTTACCAGAAATACGGAATAATTTCTCAGCAAGCCAAAACCAAGGCCAGGTTTTGCTTTCACATCGAGACCTCTGCAGTTTCAAACTCACAGCAGGAGGAGTTCCAGGCCAGGTAAAATAATTTGGGACTGAAGGGATTATTAAAGGTCATCTAGTCCAAACTAGATGGCTCAAAGGCCATCCAAATGGGATGGGTGGTGGCCAACCAGCCTGGCCAGACACCTGCCTGCCACACAAAATCCTCCTTGGTACTCAAAACCCAAATCTCAAAACCGTTGACACCTCTTGGCTTCATGACTCATCCTTACAGCAAGAAGCTTCACCCAGAAAATCTGATGGGGGAAAATTTAAAAATTGTGCCTTTTCTAAACATCTCAAATCGTTGCCCTCCTTGAGAACCAACTTCCCCTGAGCCATTACTGCTCTGTATCTCATCAGAGGGCACAGCCCTCAGCCTGAGAAGATGGGAAGGGACATTCCAGGGGTTATCACAATCCTGAGGGCTCGCACTGATCCTGCCCTGCTCCAGCTGGGACTCGATGTTTCTCCTGGGGGAGTTGCACCCCATGACTTTGAGTGCCCAGCACAGCAAAGCTGTAAAACCCCTGGGTTTCTCACAACCCACGGCAAGGTTAAAATTACCCCAGAATTTCCAGACTCTTGTTGAGACCGAGAGTTTCCCACATCCACCACGAGGGGAGAGCCACCCAGGGTGGGTGCAGGGGGTTTGTTTCCCACCATTCAGCCTGATCTTGGTCTCCTGCCTGGTCTCAGTCCCACAGAAAAGAGACCCAGCACCGTCACTGGCTGTGGGCAGGAAAGAGGAATCGAGCAGACACCGTGCACCAGAGATGCTCCTCAGGAGGAACCCAGGAGACTCCCCCTCTTCCAGGAGAGACTGGTACTGAGAGGGGTGGAACCCCTCTCTCCTTTCTGATCCCATCCCCACATAATCCAGCTCTTGGCCATCACTCCACAGGGGTTGGTCCCCATGGCCACGAGCAGGCTGAGGGCATTGAAGATGTCCAAGGAGCAGGGCTGTGCTGGGGGCTCTGACCCTCCACGCTGCAGCCACAACCCCCTTCCACAACCCTGGAGGTCCAGGCTTCCCTCAGCCCCTGGTTTTGGGGTTCAGCTCAGCCACGCTTACTCCTTCCCCTCCCAGGGATCTGTTGTGTAGGACCAGGGCTGGACATTTGGCAGGGCAGATGTTCACCCTTCTCCTGAGCTGCAGCAGCAATGAACCTCCCTCCAACCACCACCTCTCACTTTCCCCCACCTTTTCCATCTCCTACTGGGTGGTGAACCCCACAGACCACCTTCCCCACCTTCCCAACCATGAACCTCCTTCCTCCAGGCTCTCCTTGCCCTTGCTGCTGACACCACAAGTGAACATTTCCCGCTGATTTTTCCCTTCCTCGCCTTAAATGCAAGCAAGTGGTCCCTTCCCTTCTCCACCTGAAGAAAGAGGCTCTTCCCATCTCTCCTTGGACCAGGTCTCCTTCAGACCTCACCATCTGCCCGAGGAAGGACTGGAGGTCACGTTGGTCATGAGCATTTAGGAGCAAACAGAGAAAACTTCGGTTGAAGCAGCAAAGCAAATCAGCAAATTTGACATATTTGGTATTTTTACAAAAGAGGTGTCCAGACCCTCCTCCAAAACAAAACCAGACTGAATTTCTGGGGCAGAGGTGTAAAAACTTTCCCCAAAATGATCCCTCTTGCTCTTTTCTAGCCGTGATCCCTGAGAAAACCAACCTGCCTTCTGCACCCTGCAGACCTGTCCATGAGCCAGATTTACCTCAGGGAGAAGTGGTTACTCCTCAAATACAGAACAGAAAGACACAGGCAGGGAATCACTCGTTTCAAACCACTCTTGCTTCCACATCCCTCAGTCCTCCCTCTGAAGCCCAACAGAAGAAAAAAGCAGGAGCCATGGGATGCTGGAAATTGATATTATTGAAACTAATTGCTCCAAAAATTAAAAATCTTGTTATTCTTTTGGGGTTTTGAGCAGCCTGGTCCAGTGGAAGGTATTCCAACCTCTAGGGAGTGGTTGGAATGAGATGAGCTTTAAGGTCCCAAATCCTTCCATGTTTCTATGATTTGCATTTCTCTGAAAAACACCCAGCACAGAGTAAGGAGGTTTTACATAACCCATGTGAATTATTCTCTCAGCAAGAGCTGGAGCAACTCTTCTGAACACCCAACTACATTCACACATCGGGCTGAAAAAGAAGGAAAGGGAATATTTCTCCAGCTTGGAGTATTTTTTTAACCACCACATTGCAAAGACCTCGTTGTGCAATGGCCTGAAATGCCCTTTTGCTTCTTCCCATTTCCATTTTAGGGCTGAGAGCAAATCCTTCTAAGGCAGAGCAGCAGAGGCCCAGGTTACCTGGTGGCTCTGGGTCACCCAGACCCACACAAAAATCTCCCACTGATTTATGGCTCCTCAGTGCATCCGGGTGTTTTGTTATTGCAAACAAATCACCTGCAATAAAAATGTGCCAGAGCAGGACACAGCCCCTGAGCACTTGCAGACTGAGGGGGAAGGGAAGGGATTTCAGCCTGGATGTGGTTTCAGACTTGGTCTCATAACAAACCCAAAGTTCTGAACAAATATTGTCGCGTTTCTCCTCGTCCCTGTGCTGTGTTTTCAGGACCTGGTGTCTGGTGTTCAGGCCAAGACCTGCAGAGGGAGAGGGCACCTGGCAGAAGCTGATTCAGAAAATAAGGTGGCTGTCACGTTTTCTGGGGTTTGGGATCTCCTCTCCTCTGCACGAGACCTTCCTGCAGCCAAGTCCAGCTTGAGGAATTCCTGCAGCTTCAGCCTCCTCACCCTCAGCTCTTCCCAGCACCTCCTCTTCCTTCTTTTGATGGAGCTGAGGAGGTGCCTTTGGCCAATCCTTGTGTTGCCTCCACAGCTCTGACCTCATGGTTTGGCCCTTGAACCACGTCCCACCATCCACCTAAACCAAAAGACAATTGAAAAGTGTCACATGAAACCATGTCAAAAAAACAGTCACAAAATGGGGCAAAGCCCTTGAGATCCACCAAAGTCAACTCTGGATGGGTTTTCCTACCAGATTTCCATCACAAATCATCATCCTTGCCCATAAAACCACCCAAGGGGGTATAAACCCCTTTGGAAAAGGAGGTGGGAGCCTCCATGCAGCTTTCCTGCCTTCCCAAGGACACATCCTGCTGCCCACGAGGAGGGGGCTGCTCCCAGATTACAACACGCCGGCAGGAAGAGCCCGGAGGAGCTGGCTCTGGCCAGGCTGCTGTGCTGAAACGGGGGCATTGAGCAATCAAACCAGTTGGAGAGCCTGGTGTCTAGAAATAAAAAGTGACTGTTTGTTTTCTAACGCCTCGAGAGGCGCCTGGCGGGGCCGGTGCCAGGCGAGGGCAGGTTGGAGGAAGCAGCTGGAGCTGGTGGCTCTTGGATTCCCGAGCAGTTCAACTGTGAGCTGGGACCTGCCACTGACTTGTGGTTGCAGAGCTTTTCCTCTTTTCTCCAGGTTGAGCTGGGGTAAATCTCAGGATTTAGCTGGGATAAACCTCGCCTTCCTCCTCCCCAGCCCACCAAAGTTGTTCTTCACACAAAGTTGGCACTAGGTAACTCCTCACACTGGGTTTCAGGCATGTGGGAGGGGTGGGTAGACACTTGTTGTCCTCATGGATGCTGAATTCTTCTCCTGAAGCCACCTTCAGTGGCGTTTTTGGTGTTTGGTGAGGGGCATGTCCTCCAGAAACACGTGATGAACAGGATTAATACAACCCAGCATATAACCCAGCTCATTTTCTCCCAAGGAAAATGCTTCCCAGAGGCCCAGCTGCCTTCCAGCCACAAATCTCAGGAGAAAGGTCGGCTCTGGACCCAAATTACATCCCTGAGTCAGTGAACAAATCAAGGGGCTGCAGTGTTGATCACATCCTTTGCAGCACCCAGAAATCAAAATGCTCCTCTGCCATGGAGTAGACATCTTTAGGTTGGAAAATCTTAGAAAATTCCCCCAAATTTCCTGCCCTGGTCCACCCTTCCCTGCCAGATGTCAGGAGGATTTGGTAAGCACATGGCTCCTTCCCAAATATTCTTGAGGGAACCCTGTATGTCCTGCAAGTTAAGGTTTCCTTCATGGAAACCAAGCTCCACTCCCCTTCCCATGTGGAACATTTTGCTCCTGAAGGCAGGAGTTCAGCCTGGGCCACTCCCAGAAATTCCCTTCCCATTCCCACAGGCCTTCCTGGGAAGCAAGGAGATTCCTTGACATCAAGCAGGAGTTTGATGGTGCTGCTGCTCTGGCTCCAAGCGTGGGAAACCACCAAAAAAAGCAGCAAGAATTTTGGGGAGGGCAGTCTGAGCATCTCATTTATGCTCCACTATCCTGCTACACTCAATGGAGGGGAAAAATCACCCCCAGGGTTTGGGGACAGGGTCCTCAGCCAAAAACTTTTGGGACTTGCCAGCAGACAAGCCACTGACAGAGAGGAGCTGGCACTGGCACCGAGGTTTCACTTCAGGGAGGTGACAGAGAGGAACCCAAATGAACAGAAACCAACGAAAGTATTTGAGTCACCAGTCGCCCAAAACCACCAGGACAGGGCACAGCTGCAGCAGCAGCTCCCTGGAGCTGCCCAGGGCCAGGCTGGCATGGGTGCCTGGGATGCAGGCACTGCCTCTGGACTGGGGCTCTTCCAGACCACACCAGCTTCCCAGAAGGGGATGGCAGTGCCATTCCTGCCTGGCTTGCAGGAAACGTGAGAGACGTGCAGGGATTCCTTCTGGAATCTCACAAAAGCCACGGTGACTCTGGGCCAGAGCAGCCCTGTGTGAAATCAATGCACTTACCTGGAAATCTGTGCTGCAACGTCAGCCTCAGGCTTCCTCATGATGGATTGCAGGATGGGGAAACCCAGCTTAGGCCTAAACCCAAGACAAAATCAAGGAATTAAACCTAAGCCCAACCTGAGCCAAATCAGGCCCCCTGCCCACAATCACCATCACCCTCTTGCATCCCCTTGGCTCCTTCCCAGTCCCTCCTCACCCACCAGGTATTTCCTCTTGGAACCTCTTTGGGATGGAAGCCATGGTGCTGGTTAAGGTCCCAGACCGAGCTGTGGGCTCTGAGACACGCTGACAACACTAAAAATAACCCGTGCAGCACAAGGCACCTCAGCTCCCCACGGCTCTTCCGCGGTCTGGGGTGGAAATTGAAAGAGCCCTGGGTAGGAGCAGGTGGCTCCAGGCAAGCACAAGGTGGTGGTTTCTGGGGAAGGACTTGGCCCTGCACATCTGGGGAAACCACCAGTGGGTTTCTGGTGTCCCAGGCTCCAGTCCATCATGTGTTGTTCCAGCACAGCCCACAGCGGGTGCCTCACTCCCACCTCCACCCTGCCAGGCCCCACAGGTGATGCCTCAGGTTTGAGTTTTTGTATTTTTCACATTCTGTGCTGCTTTAGTGTGTGTGTCTGGGCTTCATATTATGGGATGGTGAGCTCTCTGCACAGAGCAGGGAGACAAAACAATTCCTTCTCCAGCTGGGCACCAAGGACAAATGATCCAAATCTCAGGCCCAAGAGCACAAACAACGTGGGCTGGAGAGAGAAAAACAAGCAGGATGGGACTGCATGGGCTAAAGCTGGAACTGGACAATGAACTGCAAGGTGCAAATGGAGCAGAACTGATCAAAGGGAGAGCCCCCGTGAGCGGCCGTGCATTTTGGGACCATTTTGGTTCATCTTGGGTGCAGCCCTGGCTGGGCTCTTGTGCTGCCCAAGGTGGATCCATGGAGGAAATCCTTTTAATAAATCCCTGCTTTATTCTTTAGCTCTGCCCAGCCTCTGCTCTAGGTCAGCCTTCCCAAGGCATCCCCAGGACAGGTGAGGTTTCCTCACCCTCTGAGGCAGCAGCGAGGGCTGGAGCAGGATTAGAGCCCGTGGGATGCTCAGGAGGAGCAGAGAAAGGCTGAGCAGGGCTCACACAGCACCTGCAGGTGCCATCCCCACCCCAGGGGCACAGCATCCCAAAGGAGCTTACAGGAGCTGGGGTCTCCTTTGCCTTTAGGATCCTGGTGCATCCTAAAGAATCGTGGTGTGCAGCCAGTTCTTCCCACAAGCACCAGACCCAAGTGCTGCAATGCCTGCAGAGGATGTGCACAGGGGCACAGGCAGGACCATGAGCATCCCACCCACAGGGCTGGGCCAAGGACGGAGGAATTCCCTCAATCCTCATGTTTGGTCACCAATTCAAGCTGGTTGTCCCACCTCAGGGCAGCCCCCTAGACCAGAACCCTGAGAAATCTGGATGGAGAAGTGTCCTGGCTTCTGCTGGGATAGAGTTCATTTTCCTCTCAGTAGGGATGAGCAATTGCATCACCTGCTTCCCTTCCCTTTTACTCCTCTTTCCCTTTCATCACAATTGCTATACTTGGTATTTTTATAATTGGAATGGTTTGGTTTGTGCTGGAAGGGACCTTAAAACTCATCTCATTCCACCCCTTGCCATGGCAGGGACACCTTCTACTGTCCCAGACTGCTCCAAGCCTCATCCAACCTCACCTTGAGTATTTCCAGGGATCCAGGGGCAGCCACAGCTTCTCTGGGCACCTGTCAGGGCCTCACCTCCCTCACAGGAAGAATTTCATCCCCAACTAAAGAATTTATTCCAAATATTAAACTTTTCTCAATCCACAAGGCTTTTCTTTCCAATTCCCCTCCCCTGAAGGGGTAACAGGGAAGGAGGGAGGCTGTCAGCTGGGATTGCACCACCACAGGACAGTGGGGAAACGCTCCCATTTCCCATGGGAAAAGGAAAAGAGGAAGTTCTTGGACACAACCATAAAAAACCACCCCCACCCCATGACCTGTTAGCATCACACCCAGCTCAGTGCTGTGGCAGATGAGCAGGGACACATCTTCCTCCTCCCTGGAGTGGAGGCTCTCCAAGTGATCCCATTTCCCCCCCTCCACTGCATTACAGCATTTTGCCTCCTTTCTTTCCTGCCTGGAGATGAATCCAGAAAGTTCTGGAAGAAGAAGGAGGTGACAGAGGCTTAACACAGACCCCACCACAGGTAAAACCAAATTAGGGGCAAGTCAGAGCTCCCAGACTCCCCCCAGCAGCTCTGAGACCCCACTCCTTGCACCCAAAAACCACATTGCAAGAGGAATACAAAATATAGCACTTTAATGGCAGGGAGATATAAAAATTTACCAAAAAAAAAATTAATAAACCTGAGGCATACAATAAATAGGCAGCTTTGGTGGCACGCACACACGTGCAGTCCTGCTTTGGGAGGCACCAGCAGCTCCCCAGAGCTGGGGGCACACACAGAGGCTGTGAAAATGAGGATTTACACATGGATGACGCTGCCTGGACACGCTTGGGAGAGCCCCACACGTGTGTTTGGGAGGGTGAAGCCAAGCTATTCACACTATGCTGCAATCTCGAAAAATTAAAATTCTATATATTTATATAAACTCTGGCTCTGGTCAGGAAAAATTAAGATTCCCAAGTTTTCATAGTCAATATTTACATATAGAATCTCTGCATCAGTTTCCAAATTTCAATCCACTTTGGCGTGAAAGAGAAACACACAAATCTGACAGCAAAAATAAAGAGGAATTTCAGGAGTTCTTTGGGAGGCACACCCTGCCTTTCACCAGCAGCACTCTTTGAAGGGGGAAAGCTGATTCCTGGATATAATTTCCTAAATTTGAGCATTCTAAGGCTTTTCCAAGAGTCACCTCCTATCGAATTGCTGCTCTCAGCAAGGTCTGAGTTGCAGATTGTTGGGGCAGGTGGTTACAGCTGTTGATTTTTGGTTCTGCCTGACTGGCCATTAACAAAGGCAGCACAAAGCAAAGGCAGCCCTGACCTTCCTGCACAGCTTGGATGCTCCCTCGTGCCCCAGCCGTGAGCTGTCCTGGGACTAGAAAAGTCACTTTTATCATAAATTGTTTACAGGACAAACACTGAGCATCCAAGCTATTTGCTCACAGCAATTTCCACCTCTGGATTTATACAGACTCTGCACTGGAAACAGCAAAGAACAAAACCCAACTTTCTAAAAAAATAATAGAGAAAAATAAAAATAATAGAGAAAAAATAAAAATAATGAGGAAAAATAAAATAGAGAAAAATAAAAATAATGAGGAAAATAAANAAATAAAATAAAGAAAAAATAAAATAAAATAAAGAAAAAATAAAATAAAATAAAGAAAAAAAAAGGACACTTTTTATGTCACTTTTTTAGGGGACTTAGGCACTCATGGGAGCAGTGTGGGTGTGGCTGAGCCCAGAGGGCAGCTGTGAGGGGGGCAGGGCTCAGACTGCGATCTGCTGGCTCTCGCGGAAGAGCGGCCGCGTGGCGCAGATGTCCTGGAAGATCCGGTAGCCCTGCTCGTGCTGGGGCTCCTCAGCCACGGGGAGCATGGGGCTGGAGCTGCAGCTCTTCCCAGCCTCGTCCACCACCTGCCTCAGGTACAGCTGCTCCACCTGGGACAAAGGGAAAGGTCAGGGATTGAGTGAGGGGCGTCCTCTTTGGGCAGCTCCATCCAGGGGAGATGGGGTGGGGGACACACAGCAGAGCACAGGGCGACAGGTCCTGCCAGGACAGCAGGTCTGGCTCCACAAGCACCTCCAGGAATACAGGAGCAGCCCCAGGAGCTCCTGCCAGCAGGGATGTTGAGGTGCAAGGACAGGCTGGGGGATGTCCCAGCACATCCACAGTGACCCACTGGGGCAGACATCCAAGGCAACAAGAGGTGACGAGGTCAGGAGTTGTGCAGGAGGCACAGGCACAAGTCTCTGATCTTGTAAAATCCCCACAGGACCTCACAGACCTGGTGGCTCTCTGCTTGCTCAGGAGGGGATGCCACACCCTCCCCGTGCCCTCCCTGTCACATCCCTGCTGCCACAAGAGGCTCCAGAAACCCCCTGTCCTGAGCCTTTTTGACCCTACAACTCCTGGAGCTTCTCCAAGGAAAATTTCTGAGCAGAGCCATGAGGACTGACCCCACATCCCATCCCCTTCTTCACCCTGCTGAGATCTCCCAACCCCACTGCTGCCAATCAAAGCTGTTGACCACATCACTGACTGATCTTAATCCACCAGTCCAGGGATTTACTTCCCCATTTCCCAGAGGAAAAGGCAGAATTCCCAGTGCCAATGCAGGATCAGGAGGAGAAGGAAAGATTTCCCTGCAATTCACAAAACTCGTGCCATTAGGGAGTTTCATTGGCCAACCCAGCTCCAGGAATTTGATAACCAGCAGCCCAAGCACCTCTCAGGAGGCTGTGGAAAAGCACCACACTTCCACCCCACTCCAGGCACCCAAATGCCCCGTGGCTGCAGGGGATGGAGCTCTGCTGGCAAGTCCAGCCCCCTACCCCACTCCCTTTTCCTCCCAGCCCCCCGTACCTGGACAAGGATGAGTTTACACCTCAGTGGCACCGCGTCTGGGAACTCCTCCCCGAAGCACAGCATGACCCTGCTGTCTGGGAAGCGGCCCTGGTTGTTGTAGTACTGCTGCAGCTCTGCAAGGACAGAGGAAAACTTGGAATTTGCCCTCCAGAGGCTGCCAGCCTTTGTTACACATCCCTGGAATCAAACACCCCGCAAGGAAGCTGCGGGCTCAAGCAAAGCCTCCAGCTTTGGGATTTGCCACGTGACCCCAAACACCACATTATGCTCTCCTGGGTCTGGTAGTGTCACCTGCTCATCCCTGTGAGGGGTTCAAAGAGGTGCAAGGAAAAAGGGCTCCACCCTTTCAGGGCTCAAGGGGGTCTCACGCTGGGTTCAAGCTCCAGAAACCCTTTGTGCATGGTCCCAAGGATTTAGGATCCCAGAATTACCTCAGCCTTTCCAGGCAGTTTCTGGCCAGAATCATAGGGGCTATCCCTGTTATCCCATCCCCTCCTGAAGGTTTCCCCACCCCAAACTGCTGCCAACCAGGGTTGTCCACCACATCTGCTGGCTGATCATCTTCAACCAACCAACACAGGGATTGATTTCCCACAGGAAAGAGCAGAAATCCTAACACCAAAAAAAAAGCAGGAGGCTCCTACAAACCTCGGAAGAACAAGTTGGTGTCAAAGATCTTCACCACCTCCTCCCGGTCCAGTTTGTTGGGCCTGTCCTTGTAGGCCATGGTGTTGCCACTCCAGAAGACCCTGCCCTGGCACAGCCTCTTGATGAAGATGCCCTGCTTGTTGCTGTGCAGGAGGACACCCCTCTCCAGGTGCCCAAAGAGCTTCCTGGTGATCTGCTTCTGGCGGTCGTTCTGGATGGCGTCGGCCGAGGGGAACCGGACGTGCTCCAGGGCTTCGGGGGCGTAGAGCTTCTCCCCGTGGCCCGAGGGCTGGCCCAGGGAGATCCTGCAGCCCTCAGAGCACGAGGTGCTGACGTGGCCCACCAGCCTCCCGCTGTAGTAGAAGCTGATCACCATCTGGGAATAACCTGGGAGGTGATGGACGTGCTCATCAGGAGAGGACAAACCTGCTCCTCGCTGCCGCGCCCAAATCCCAAATCTCCTGGGGGTGACTCTCTCTTGGTGGAGGGACATCTCCAGGGCTGACCAGCAAGTGAGAGCTCCCAGTATTACAGGATCATGGAATGGCTGGGTTAGAAGGGACCTCTGGAGACCACCCAGTCCAGCCCCCTACCCCACCTGGAGCAGGTGACACAGGAACAAATCCAGGCAGGGTTTGTTCCATGAATTCCTCTCTGAATGTCTCCAGAGAGGGAAATTCCACAACTCCCTGGGCAGCTGTTCCAACCCTCTGACAACCTCCATGGGAAGTTTTCCCTCGTGTTGAGGTGGAACTTCAGGTGGTTTAGTTTATGGCCATGAAATATATTGAACCTCCTCCTCCTGCCTTTGCTCCACACTCCCCCCATGCCATGGGCAGATCCCCCCATTCCAAAGGCTGCCTGATCCCAGCATCCCAAGCAACTGCTCCCTGCCCCCATGCCACCAGGCAGGATTCATCCCAGCACAGAAATGTGGATGATCAGGAGGGTGCAGCACCTCCTAAACGCAAAGAAAAGCATCCCTCGAGGTGGGGGACAGAGCCAGAGCCACCACAGCCAGAGAGAGGCACCTGCTGGCCAGGTGAGGTGCCTTACCTGAGTGATACTGCTCGTAGCTGGAGTATCCATTCATCAGGGGCAATGCTGTGGGCACACAAAGCCAAGCTGAGCCTGCATCCCCAAATCCCAATCCCCCAGGTCCCCCCCACCAGCCCCCTCATTTTCTGTCCCAGGTTTCCCAGCTCCCACGTGGGAAATGCCAGCAAAAAGCTCCCAGCTGGATTTCTTAATGAGTACTTCAAACATTCTTAAATAAGGAAGATAAAACAAACTGCTCCCCATTCTGTATCCCCACACAGGAAGATTCTTCCTGCCCCACAAATCTCCCAAATACCACCCAAGCTGTTGGCTACTTACCAGGGCTGGGCTGCTGCACCCACCAGTCGGGGATTGGGGGGTTCCTGCAGGTCTCCTGGGGGGGTGAGGGGCTCCTCTTGATGATGCCCAGGTATTCATCCACGCAGGAGGGCTGTGGGACAGCAGACACCGGGCTCAGAGCAGGTTTGATGCCAGGACTGGGATCAGAGCAGGTTTGATGCCTCCAGCAAGGCACTTGAAGCACTCAGGGGGGCCCAAATGGCAACGCCAGCCGATTTTTGGGGGTTGGAAAGACCAAGTCTGGCATTGCCCAGGTTGTACATGTGAATAAGACCCTCAAGAGCCACAGAGGACGAGCAGCCAGGTGTGACAAGGCCAAGGAGGGGCACAGAGCTGTGACAGACTCATCCCCAGGGAAGGTCTCTCCCAGCTGGACGCACAAGGAAAGCAGGAGCCAACATCAGAACCGTGTCCTGGCTCCCCTGAACGAGCTGCAAACCCAACCCTGCAGCTTTGCAGAGGGAATTTGGGGGAGGCAGTGCTTCCCCAAAGCACACAGCTTGACCCAAGCCCTGCACCTGCAGCCAGGGTGAGGCCTCACCTCTTTGATGAGGTCGTCGATGGCAGAGGAGCTGCAGTCCATCTCCGTGACCTCATTCAGGCTGCTCCCGTTGGCAACCCCTGCCTTGCCTGCAAGGAGAGGTGGGGCTGCAGTGAGAACACCCACACTTGCCAAGCACAGCTCATCTTGAAGGGTTTTGGAAAGCTTTCACCCAGTGAAAGTTATGAAAGCAGGAACCACAGCAGAGCCATGTAACAGCACCTTGGAGAGGCTCACAGCCCCTCCAGAGCTGCTTGTTTGGGGCCAAAAATCACTTTACAACTCATTCCCCCCCTGCACAGCAAGAAAAATCAAAAGCCTGGCTGGTGACAGAGACAGAGCTGGAGCAGAGGAGAGGGTTTGGGGTTTTTTTGAGCACCCCAGAGACTGGGGCTGGGGCTGCTGCTTCTCTTTTTTTCCACCAGCCAGCCCAGTGCAGAGGTGCTGCTGGTGGGAACCTGCAGTGCCATTTGCATAGTGGCAGCACAGCCCCTGTGTGAACGGGCTGGAGGGGACAGAGATGCTAAAGGCAGATTTCCTGACTGCAAAATCATTTTTTTTTTTTTTTTTTTTTGCAAGTTTTTAACTTTAAAAAAATGACAAAGCACACAGGCTCCCCTAACCACAAATAGAGTTATAGTTAGTGTGAGCTGAGCCACACCGGACATCAGAGCAGCTCTCTGCAAAATTATTGCTCCTCCAGCAAGGAAAGGGATTTATTGCAGCTCCCCACCATCCTCACAGGGCAGGGGTTGGGAGGAAAAAAAGGCTGAGGCTCATGTCCCTCCCCCAGGCAGGGAAGGTGGAATTTGCCCCTACAACATCCTTAGGGAATGGGAGCTCCCAGGAGGCTGCAGCTGTCCCATATTTCCCAGGGGTTTAAGGGGTTAAAAAAACCAAGCCTGGCCTTTCTCCTCCCCTCCCTGTCACCCCAGGGGGACATCTGCAGAGCAGGACAAGCACAGAGGCAGAGCAGGGGCTGGCCAGGACGCCTTGCTCAGGTGCAGGGCTGTGCTCAGGGGCTGGACCCACAGCAGGGCTCAGTCCTGTCCTGGGGAACTCACACTTCTGCTCCTCCTCTGGCACGATCCTATAGACCTTGTAGGGCTCGGAGATGTCCAGCTGGGACCTGTCTGTCACCTCCTCAAAGTCAGGGCTCTTGTTGAGAGCGCAGCGAAGCCGCGTCTTCCACGTGGCCGGCTCCGCTTTGTCACCTTCCTTGAACTTGCCTTTGAAAACAGCCCAGGCCTGCAGCAAAGAAAGACAAAAAACCCTAAGAAAACCCTCCCTGTGAGCCCTACAAAGCCTCTCAGGGAGGAAGAGCTGTGGTGGCAGAGAGCATTTTGCATCTTGCACCTTCTCGAGCATCTCTTGGGGATTTGCTGTTTCACTCCTAGACTGCGGCCACCTGCACGGCCACCACACCTGGGGGGGGTTTGGGGTGCAGAGCAGCACTGCCTGCCTCAGAAATGCAGAAAAGGCTTTTAAAACCCAGCTTTTCAAAAAGCAGAGGTCAAAATCATCACGTGTGGGTTCACTTCTGCACCCACGGGTCAGGAGCTGCTGGGAGCGCGAGGAATCGCTGCTCAATTAAAAATCAAAATAAACCTCATTTTTCAGCTCCTGACTGATAAATTAATAAAGAAATAAACTGGTTTCCCTAAGATCAGAACATAATTTCTGCTTTTGGTAGGAGAACCTATTTTACCACTGAAGGAAGAATGAAAAATATTACATAAATTTTTTAAATATACATATTGATTTCTTTTACAAATATTTCTGTATTTTCAGAGGGCTGAGTTCAAGGCTATCCTCATAACTCAGTGCTCCCAAACCAGTTCTTACTGAAATTAAACTCCTTCACTAGTACAGATATTGGAAGTGGGGTCAGAGGAAAGGGAATTCCTAAAGAAGACCTGAACTTTTTTCTTCAGGATGGAATTTTCCCATTTTTTCCAAGACTGGAAACTCCCCCTTCAGTGAAATCCTTCCTTCCCACCTACAAAGTCTTTTTAGTTTTTTAACATAAATCCAGCATTTTAGACTGGAAACCTCCCCTTCAGTGAAATCCTTCCTTCCCACCTACAAAGTCTTTTTAGTTTTTTTAATATAAATCCAGCACTTTATCCAGAGGTGCTGATGAGAAGTTTAGAGCAGGTCAAAAGCTGCTTCTCACGTAACACCTGGATTCAAACAAGCTGAAAGCAAACCTAAAACCGGTCCTAATTTTCGAAAAAAGGAATAAATATCCCCCCCCCAAAAAAAACCCAC
>VXBC01006663.1:1045-17167 GCA_013399945.1 Ploceus nigricollis
TAGAATTTCCCTCCATTGTCCAGGCACAAACATCCACTCTGCACTTCTCTTCCTTTTCCTTTCTCAGCTCAACCCTGTGACACAAGTACTCAGCAGTGAATGTGTTACTGACCAGACAGAGGTACTGGATTCCCATCAGATGCCAGCAGATCTCATGGATCCAAAAGGTTTCTGAAAGGGAGGGACAGAGTGCATTGTGCTGCCTTCTCACAGACCCCGGTTATCATGGGAGCACAGAATGGGTTTTGTTGGAATAGATTGTTAAAGGTCATTTAGTCCATGACAGTATCTCAGCTCCAGGTAGCCTATTCCAGTTTAAAACTCCTGCCCCTTGTCCAATCCCTTGATATCATGTCTCTGTCCAATTTCCTTACACCACCCCCTGATGCACTGAAAGGCTGCAATAAGGTCTCCCAGATCCTGCTCTTCTGCTGACTGAAAACCTCGATGGCTCCATCTGCCCTTTAGAGCAGGGGTGATGGATCCGTGTGACCATTCTCTGCAGGGCAGCTCTCCTTCCATGCACCCCACAGTCCCTATTGATTTCTGAGATTGCCCCAAGGCAGTGTCAGGACCTTGCACTTGGCTTTGCTGAAGTTCCCGAGTTCCACGCGGGACCATTCCTCAAGTGTGTCAGGATCCCTGTGGATTTAAAGCCTCCCATGGAGCGTAGCTCTTGCTCCCCTCAGCTTCATGTCCTTGCTGAGGGTCACAAATCCTTAAGGCTGGAAAAGACCTCCAAGATCATCACCTTGCCAAGATACCCTCTGGCCAATAAAGCACATCCCAAAGTGCCCTGAGGGTGCAGCCGACCCCATGGTCCGTGTCACGGATGCTCCCAGACACCGAGGGCTGTCAGCAGCACCTGGGCTGTGCGAGCAGGAGTGGGACCAGGAGATGTGGATGCTGCTCTGCTCAGCCCTCGCCTGCTGAGGAGGAAATGAATTAGTAGGGAATTCTCAAAGGCTGACAGAAGGCTTACCTGGTGTGTGTCTGGTGACAGACTTTGATGAGAGAGAAATGGAACTAGAAACAAGTTTCAAAGGATGGCCTTGCCAATCAAACTAAATACTTTAGAGAAATAAAACTATGAAAGATACATTGTATTAAGACCCAGGAGGGGTAATTTTAGATGATTGGCTTTAAAGCATTTAGAGCATGGTGTGACAAAAGCTGATAGACCAAGAAACACTTATAATGTATTGTAATAAAGAAATAGCTTCTAATTATAACAGCGTGAATTCTAACATCTGTATTGCCTCACCCTTCTCGTGAGATTGAACATAGAATAAAAGTTTTTAAAATGCCTCTCAGTTGCCCCATCTCTGGGTCAGAAAAGAGCATATTCCAACAGCCTTGTACTGGGCAGAGGCTGTAATGCAAGAACCACCAGGACAAAGCAGACTGAGTTCAGGGCAGGGTGGCCGGGATGGTGAGGAGATCAGAGCACTTGACTCAGGCACAGGGATTGCTGAGCACGGAGACAAGAATGGTTTGGTCAGGGAGAGAAAATCATCCTTGGAGTAGACAGGGCCAGTGAAGAGCTTTGGTTCATTCTGTCCATCTGCAGCCTGTGAGACCCTGAAGTCTTAAGGGATAATGGCTCCAAACATTGCCCCACATGTGGAGACCAGGGGGCTTTGGTGAACTGGGGGAGGTGAGCTCTGGCTGTGCACTGGCCAGCCTCAGATCTAGTCAGACAGAGGGTGATTGATGGGCTTTGAAGGAGATAGGAGGTGGGTGCTGGTGCCTCTTGTCACCCTAAGCTGCCCTCCCTTGCACAGAGTGCTGGGTTGTGGGGCTCCCTCTGTTCCCCAGGGGAAGCACCAGGACATGCAGGAGTGGCCTGACAGTGTTCATCTCTGCTGATGGGCCATATTGGGCCAAAAGCAAAGCGACTGTGCTGGCTGTGATGGGCAGCTGTGTTGTCTTAGAAGGTGTCAAGGGCTCCTGAAGGGTCCCATGATCCACAACATTACATGATCCAGTGTGAAGCTCCCCCCTCCAATGAATGAACCTGGGCGTCCCCACCTGACACAGAGTGAATATAAACCAAATCGATTTTCTGTCCTGTGGATTTTCCCAGAGATTTCACCCCACCACTTCTTTGAGACTTCCCCCACCACCTGACAGGTCCAGTCTGTGACTACTTTGACCAAGACTGCGCAGCAATCAAGTCTCATCACAGGGCCTATGCCTGGAGTGATCTTCACCGTCTTGCCCCTCTCTTGCTTCCTTTTGCCTTGTGCATGTCCCTGGCTGATGTGGTTGCATTTTCATCTTGCAGTGCTATCATGTAGTTGTATTGCTTTAGAGAATAAGAGCCAAAGTGGCTACAGATGTGTTTTCCTGTCCAATCACACTGTTCTACAATAATCCCTCTGTGTGTGCTTACAAACACTGATCATTCAGTGTTGGTTCTCTCTAATCCATCTCAAGGGATGTATTAACAAGGACCTGGGTTACCCCTCCCCTTCTGCAGTGGGTCATAACACAGACACCTGGAGAAGGATAGAAAGCAGCAATGCCATATCAAGATGCTTTTTTAGATCTTAATAAAGATTCAAATCTCCCATCTTCAAAAGCACTCAAACACCTTCTCCTAAATNTAATCCATCTCAAGGGATGTATTAACAAGGACCTGGGTTACCCCTCCCCTTCTGCAGTGGGTCATAACACAGACACCTGGAGAAGGATAGAAAGCAGCAATGCCATATCAAGATGCTTTTTTAGATCTTAATAAAGATTCAAATCTCCCATCTTCAAAAGCACTCAAACACCTTCTCCTAAATTTGTCTCACAGAACCATCCCTGAGCAACACCTCCCTCCCTGGGAATCTTGGGAGACCGACAAGAGGGAAAGGATGACACAGAGGCATGGGCTGGGATGCAACAGAAATTTAATGAGTCAAAAGAGGAGAACGAGGTCACTCTGAAAGGAGGCTTCAATGCAGAGAGCACCAGGGTCAGCTCAGAATCTCCATCACATGGGCGTGGCAGAGATCCCAGGAGGTGTCCATCTGCTGGATCCAGAGAGGGAGCAGGGCCAGCAGGTGCTCCCCAGGATGGCTGTGTGGGACTCACAGCCCAGGGGAGCACAAGGGAACAAGGACACAGGAGGGAAAGGAGGGAGTGGCAGGGGACAGAGGCAGGGATGGGCTGTGCTTGCCAAGAGCCCAGGCTGGCCCCGTCCTTCTGCAAGGGCTGCTGGGGTGGCTCAGCCCCTCAGGAAGCAAGAAGCCGATGCTGCGTCCCCAGGGCGGCTCCATCCTGGGAGTCCCTGGGTTCCTGCCCAGGGCCAGCGGCAGCAGCTTCAGCAGGGGAGGCACCTGGTGCCACAGAGGCCACTGCCCAAGCCAGAGAGGCCAAAGCCCCCAGAGCTGATGGGCACTCCCTGAGAGCTGAGGATGCTGCCAACAGCAGCAGAGGTGGAGGATCCCACGGCGGTGTTCTGTGGGAAGGAGCTGAGGATGGGGCCGGGCAGGGTCACCACCACGGGCGAGGGCTGGATGAACACGGTGGAGTCCTGGCACTGCCTGACACAGGGCTCATTGCAGCTGTTGGCCAGCGGGGTGGGGCCACAGGGCTGGCAGGGCCGGCACGGGCTGTAGCAGGACATGTCTTGGGGCTGGAGATGTACCTGAGAGACAGGGAAGGGGAAAGCAGAGCACAAGGAGTGGGTGAGGATCCTGTCACCCCACCATGAGGATGACCCTGTTTCTCTCAGCTCCCCAAATCATTACAAAGTCCATAGAGATCTGCGCCTCACCAATAGCTCAGGACACAGCCAAGCCCCAGTGCCTGTCTATGCCACACCTTCTGCCTCCTTCCCTCCCCCATGGCAAGGAGCCCCAGTGCCCAGCTGAAGATAAATAATGTGCTTAGAAATGTATTCAGAGGAGGACAAGGAGGAGGAGAAATGCTCTAAACTCACCTTATTCCCAAGGAGCTGGAGATGGGAAGAGTGGATGAGAGAGTGAGGAGAATGAGCCACTTTTATACTGCTCCTGCACCGCCCCAGGCTCACAGTAACTGCACAGGGCAACAATTTTCCTACAGACTCATCTCCAAAGCAAAATATCCTCCCTAATGCCACAGGGTGTGTTTTGGTTTACATCAATGCTATAATTTAATTTCCACGTTTCTGACATCCCCACTAGGTCATGAAGATCCCTTTCATGTTAAGGGATGAGAAGCCCAAATGATTTTTCTTGCAGGAACACGTGAGTAATAGTTGGACTCAATGATCTTGGAGGTCTTTACCAATCCTTCTGATTCTGTGATTCACTAATTCTCTGATCATGGGCAGGAACCAAGTGTCAAACAGAGCCCTGTGCCATTGGGTTGCTCCTCAATATCTGGGGGAGGTGTTGGGTGTCTGGACCGTTCTTTGTTCCTCCCTCTCTCCTCACCCACGATGCCCTTTGGCTGCACAATGTGCAGCCAGACCTGGATGACACACAAGCACAGGCCACTTTTCCAATACATGCTGTCAGTACTGAGAACACCTGTGACATGTGAAAGAGCTGCCAAGCATCCCTTTTCCCAGGGCCAGGATGAAGCTGCCCTTGCTGGAGGGGGACTCAGCCCTGCCTTGGACAGGCCTGCAGACATCACACCCTCCTGGCTTGGCCTCACACCGAAAGGCTGACACACAGCCAACCCAAAATTAGAGCCTGGCTTGCCACTGGTAGGGAGAGTCTCTCCCTGGAAATTTGCCTACTGAAGGCATTCCCTTGCCCTCCTGGGGCACACCCCAGCTGCCTCCATGTCTGCGGGGCAGGGAAGTGCATCAGTCCTTGGTGTAGTCTCAGAGCTGGTTTGTAGCCAGGGCTTTTCTGAGCACATCCCCTCCCTGAGCATCCCCAGGTGTGTGGCACTGCAGTTTCCCCAAAGCTGTCACATGCTGGTGAAATGGAAGAGGTTTCCTTCCCTCTGCAATGGTGCTGGGTCGTTCTCCAGGCTGAGGAGGCAATTGGAGCACTGGAAAGGGGTGGGCCTTGGCCCCAGTGCCCTGCAGAAGCCATAGAGCTTTGGACCCCAGGATGTGTCCAAAGCAGTGGGGCAGAGTTTTCTGAAACGCCTTCTTTCAGCTCCTGAGCCTCCAGGAGAGCTGCCTCCCACAGCCAGGTGTCTTTCACCAGGAAGATGAGTCCTTGTGTCCATTCTGTCCCTCCATCAGCATCTCCTCCTGTTTTCCTGTGTTTTGCCTTGACTTTTCCTGGATTTTGGAACCACGAAGTGCCCCTAAGATGCTGCCAGCTTTTCTGACCTCTTTTGCTCTTCACAGGTGCCTGTGAAGGCACATCTGACCTGCCAGATACCTGAGTGAGTGGAAGAGTTGGCATGTTTGAAGTCCAGGGTCTGTAGGTTGCTACTTGAATCCTCCCTGACCATCTCTTTCTCTCTGTCCTCAGCTGCATTCCCTGACTGCTGGCACCTCCCAAAGGGTGTACAGAGGTGCTTTCTTTGATGCCAACACTCGTGTGCCCATCACCAGGACACACACTTAAATTGTTTAAATGTTCCCACAGCTGATCCTCCCCCTCTGCTGTGGGGAGGTTTTCCCTACCCCTATTTCTGAGGAGCATCAGGAGGTTGATCCTGTGACATGAAAAGTTGCCACTAAAGACCAAGGCCCAGAAGCCTTGAAGAACCTTCCCCTTTCCTGTAACCCCTGCCCCCAGTGAAGCTGCCCCACTCAGCCTTGGCTCAAGCCTCCCCTTTGCTGTTGTCCTGTGTAGAAGATCTTCTTTCCCACCACAAGCTTTCCTGATTCAGCTCCAGGTGGGCTTTGGCTTTCCAGCCCCAACCCTGGAATGCTCAGCCTGGCAAACAATCTGCATCAAGAGGAAGGGAGAGGAAAGCATTTCCCTGGAGAAGCAGTGTCCAGTGGGCGCTGGAGTGGGGTGAGAGGGAGGAGAGAGCAGCAGGCAGGACGTGCTGCGAGGAGAGGAGCCTTTGGGTGCTCTGCTGCTCTTTGGGGCAGGGCAGAGCTGGGGCTGTCCCTGCAGAGGCAGCTGCCAGCAATGGCAAGGCACTGCCCGAGCCAACATCCCCTGCCTGCACGGGACCCTGGGGCACGGGGGCACATCCTGTGCCTGCACGGACACGCTCCGATCCCGGCTGTCCTCAGGCCTCGCGTGGCACATGTGAAAGGAGCTGCAACACAGAGCAGGCACGTCAGCAATGAGGAAATGAAATGGCAGCGCTGGTGGAAATCAAACCACAACGTGTGGCGTTAGGGCGGGTATTTTGCTTGGGAGGTGAGTGTGTTGGAAAATGACTGTCCTTGTGCAGTGCCTGGGGGAGTGGGGCAGTGCAGGAGCAGTATAAAAGGGGGACCTTCTCCTCGCTCTCTCATTCACTCCTCTCACCTCCATCTCCTTGGGATCCAGGTGAGTCTGAAGCCCTTTCTTTTATTCTTCCTTTGAGTTTTCTGAGCCTATCTACCCCTGTGGTCCCGTGTGGGTTGAGAACTGCTTGTTATGGGAGATGGAAGGAGCAGAAGTTGTGCATGGAGAGAGGCTGGGTTTTTTCTGAGATGTCTCCTGAGTTCTGGCCTAGGTGTGGAAGTCCCTGGGCTTGGTCACTCTTCAGGAGATTCTTGGTGGCCTGAGCAAATAGTGTGGCTGTTGGACCTCTCTAAGCACCCTCCTGCTGTCTTCTTCGTCTCTTTGCTTTTCTCCATCATGGAATGCCATCAGACTGCTCTGACATAGCCCTTTCTCAACTCTGCCTCCCCCTTCCCTGTCTCACAGGTGCACCTGCAGCCCCAAGACATGTCCTGCTACAGCCTGTGCCGGCCCTGCCAGCCCTGTGGCCCCACCCCGCTGGCCAACAGCTGCAATGAGCCCTGTGTCAGGCAGTGCCAGGACTCCACCGTGTTCATCCAGCCCTCGCCCGTGGTGGTGACCCTGCCCGGCCCCATCCTCAGCTCCTTCCCACAGAACACCGCCGTGGGATCCTCCACCTCTGCTGCTGTTGGCAGCATCCTCAGCTCTCAGGGAGTGCCCATCAGCTCCGGGGGCTTTGGCCTCTCTGGCTTGGGCAGTGGCCTCTGTGGCACCAGGTGCCTCCCCTGCTGAAGCTGCTGCCGCTGGCCCTGGGCAGGAACCCAGGGACTCCCAGGATGGAGCCGCCCTGGGGACGCAGCATCGGCTTCTTGCTTCCTGAGGGGCTGAGCAACCCCAGCAGCCCTTGCAGAAGGACGGGGCCAGCCTGGGCTCTTGGCAAGCACAGCCCATCCCTGCCTCTGTCCCCTGCCACTCCCTCCTTTCCCTCCTGTGTCCTTGTTCCCTTGTGCTCCCCGGGGCTGTGAGTCCCACACAGCCATCCTGGGGAGTACCTGCTGGCTCCACCGCTGTGAGGGCACCAGCTTGGAACACAGCAGACTGTTGTTTGCCCCTGGTGCTCTCTGCATTGGCATCTCAGCTTGGATTGACCTAATTTTCCTGTTTTGACTCATTAAAGTTCTTTTGCATCGCAGTCCATGTTTTCCTCTCATTTATTCCCCTGCAGATCCTCTCCCAACATGCCCAAAGAGAGAGGTGTTGCTCAGGGCTGGCTGTGGGAGGGGATTGTGGGGGATGGTTGTTCACAGGGTGTTAACAGAGGCTCAGTTTAAATATTCTTAGTGATGCAATAGGTAACTCTGTTTTCTAATTTTCTCTACTGACCCGAGGCTGGAGAGGATGGCCTGATGCTCTTCAATGTTCATAATGACGAGAAAGATGATTTTTGGTCTCTCTTTGCCACTGTCCTCCTGGCTAGCTCTGGATGTCCTGGGGCCAGTGGCATTAAAAGTCTGGTGGGTATGCTTGATTTGGGGAATTCCACCAAGCACCCAGGCTTGTGCAACTCTGACATAAATAATCTATGTCTGCTGAGTGTGTGATTATTGAGTTGTTGTGGAGTGGGTAACAAATCTGATTTTCTGGGCAGCACAACCAAACCCTTTCTGTGATTCCATGAGAACACACATCTGTGAGAAGGCAGCCCATTGCACTGTGTCCCCCCTTTTGGGAATCCTGTGGTTAGGATGGGACCTTCTGGAGTGTCCCAGATTGAAAAGCAAGATGTATTCTATTTGCCATCTGTATGGCAGTTGTCTCCTGTTAATTGGGCAGTTTTCCTTATCTCTCCCACAATCAATCCTCCTTCCGGGAGACATCTGCTGTTAATGGCCATTGAATGTCCCTGCATGGCTGATAAAAGTTACAGCATCCCACTGGGAGCTGCTCTGCCCAGAGGGAGGAGCCAAGCATTCCTACCTGGATATAATCTGAGATTCTGGCACACCAGCACAGCTTTTTCCTCCACTGGATTCCCAGAGGAACAGCTGCCTCTTCCACTGGATCTTCAGAGGAAGACTCCACCTTTCTACAGGATCCCTGCTCCAACAGAACCACCCCTGACACTGCAGGAGGACTGCAGCCACAATTTCAATTGGACTGCTACCAACACCCTGACCAACAGGGTGTCAGGTTGTGTCCTGACTCTGTCANTTGTAATTTGAAAATTATAATGAATAACAATTCGTTATTCTGCCTTCCTTAGCAGACACCTGTCTTTCCAAACCAAGACATGGAGTCTGATGGGAAGCTGGGCCTTTGTCCTGTCAGTAACACATTCACTGCTGAGTACTTGTGTCAAATGTTCAGCTTAAAGAGGAAAGAGGACAGAGGTGCATGGTTGTCCCTGGACTATGTAGGGTAATTTCATTCTGTTCTAGGGTTATTCTATTCTATTCTATTCTATTCTATTCTATTCTATTCTATTCTGAAGGACTTTGGGGTGCCTGTGGGACGATAGGCCAGCCATGAACCAGAACTGTGCTCTGGCAGCCCAGAAAGCCAACTGTGTCCTGGGCTGCATCCAAACCAGCTTGGGCAGCAGGACAAGGGAGGGGGTTCTGCCAGGCTCAGGTGACACCCCACCTGCCGAGCTGCCTCCAGCTCAGGGGTCCCAGCACAGGAAGGAAGTGGAGCTGTTGGAGCGAGTCCAGAGGAAGCCGAAATTATCAGAGGGATGGAGCAGCTCTGCTATGAGGAAAGGCTGGGAGAATTGGGATTGCTCAGACTGGAGAGGAAAAGCTTTGGGGTGATGTAATTGTGGCCTTGCAGTACCTGAAGGGAATCTACAGTCAAGATGGAGAGAGACTATTCACAAGAATATGAGTGACAGGACAAGGAGAATGGCTTCACAATGACAGAGAGTAAATTTAGACTGTATATCAAGAAGTAATGCTTTATTACGAGGGTGGTGAGGCCCTGGCATAGGGTGCCCAGGGAAGCTGTGGCTGCCCCTGGATCCCTGCAGGTGTTCAACACCAGGCTGAGGTGGGGCTTGGAGCAATCTGGAATAGTGGAAGGTGTCCCTGCCCATCACAGGGGATGGAGCTGGATGAGCTTTAAGGTCCTTTCGACACAAACTCATTCTGAGATTTTATAATTCTTTTCAGATCCATTGAGACAGGAAAACTCAGAACCCAGGGGGTCACTCAGTGCACACTGAGCACTCCCAATGCCAGCCTGTGCTGACAGCCAGTGCAAAACCAGCCCCAACAACACCCTCCCAGAAACACCCCTGGGGCAACATCTCTGCCTTGGGAGAGGGTCTGCAGGGCAAAGGATGACACAGAGGCACAGGCTGGGATGCAGCAGAATTTAATGAGTCAAAAGAGGGAGGAGAGGGGGATCCAGGTGGAGGCCACAGTGCAGGGAGCAGCTTCAGCAGGGGAAGCACCTGGTGCCACAGAGGCCACTGCCCAAGCCAGAGAGGCCAAAGCCCCCAGAGCTGATGGGCACTCCCTGAGAGCTGAGGATGCTGCCAACAGCAGCAGAGGTGGAGGATCCCACCACGGTGTTCTGTGGGAAGGAGCTGAGGATGGGGCCGGGCAGGGTCACCACCACGGGCGAGGGCTGGATGAACACGGTGGAGTCCTGGCACTGCCTGACACAGGGCTCATTGCAGCTGTTGGCCAGCGGGGTGGGGCCACAGGGCTGGCAGGGCCGGCACGGGCTGTAGCAGGACATGTCTTGGGGCTGCAGCTGCACCTGGGAGAGAAGGGAAAATCAAGGCATGAGGGATGTTTCAAGTGTAATGTGTCACCCCCCTACATGAGGGAGTCCCTTTTCCTCATCTGTAAAGGACTCCACCAGGAGCCCATAGGTGTCTCCTTTCCCTCAGAAGAATGCAGCAGGAATTGCAGACTCAGTGTGGACCCCACGTAGGCCATGGCTCCAGAGACATCTCTGAGAAGCCTGAATCTTTCCCTCTACCAGAGTAAGCATTCTCTGGGCCCCAGAATATGACAGAGAGAGGTATGTGCAGAGACAACCCAAAAGAGATGGAAAAGGAGGACAAGGAAGAGGACAAGAGGAAAGTCTTCAAAACTCACCTTGTTCCCGACAAGATGGAGCTGAAGGAGTGGATGGGAGAGTGAGGAGAAGGTCCTGCTTTTATACTGCTCCTGCCCTGCCCCTGGCCCACAGTCACTGCACAAGGACAGTCATTTTCCTACAGACTCGCCTCCCAAGCAAAATATCCTCCCTAATGCCACAGGCTGTGCTTTTGTTTCCATCAACACTGCCATTTTCATTTCCTCATTTCTGACATGTCCAATGGGCCTCCAAGGATTATTTCAAGCATTGAGATGAAAGACCCAAGGGTTTCTGGGCAGTGACACATCAGTACGTGCAGAAGATGAGCTGCATGTGCTGGAGGAGTCTGTGCAGACATTGACACCTATCTGGGGAAATATGCTGTGGTTGTTTTCTACCCTCTTTGCAGGCAGCTGAACATACCCTCCCTTCAAGCCTGTCTTCTCCTCATGTGGCAGTTTGTTTGGCTAGGTTGTCCCCTCTCATGGCTGCATTGTGGAGTTACTAACATGTGCTATCAGCAGTTGTGAGGGAAGATAACTTTGCTCTCCTGAACACCAGGATTCCTTGAGATACCTCATGGAGGTGGGTCCCTTCTCACTCTCATAGGGGTGTGTGGAGATTCAGTAAATACCTTGTTCTTCCCATTTTCCTCAGATCACCATACTCTTTGGCCCCACTCTTTGGCCCCATAGTAGCTGAGGATACTTTTCCAAAACAAGCTGATTGTCCTGAAAACCCCCTGAGCTGTGGGAGTGATGGTAATAAGTTCATACTGAAGGCAATGTCTGTTTGAGCTGCCTGGAACTCTGTACAGGGAACAGCCCAGTGACTGAAGATGGTTCTCCTGAGGCGTGGATGGAGCTGCCCTTGCTGGAGGGGAATTCAGCAGTGTGTGGGTCATGGGCCTGCACACAGCACGTCACAAGGCTGACCAACGCCGGCCCTTTTCCCTGTGAAACAAAACTCACCACCCCAGGGTCCTGATGGCAGTTTGTAGGATGCCCTTGGGGCTGTCAAGGCAGCCCAAGTTCAAGGTGAAGGCACCTTATGTCTGGGTCACATCCTCGTCTGTTTGGATTTTTTGGAGACAGCCACCGAGTGTGGACCACAGGCCCCTGAACACGAACGCTGGCCATTTTCCCTGTGAAACAAAACTCACCACCCCATGTTCCTGATGTCACTTTGTAGGATGCACTTGGGACTCTCAAGGCAGCCCAAGTTCCAGGTGGTGGCACCTTGCGTCTGGGACACATCCTCGTCCGTTCGGATTTTCAGGGGTTGGCCGCCCAGTCTGGTCCCCAGGCCCCTGAATACACACGGCTGACACATGGCCAACCCAAAATTAATCTGAGACTCCCCACAGGTAGAGAGAGTCTCTACTTGGGGATTTGCCCTCCTGGGACGCTCCCCAGCTGCCTCCATGTCTGCAGGGCAGGGAAGTGCAGCCCTGCTTGATGTGGTTTGAGAACTGGGTTTGCACCCAGGGCCCTTCTGAACTTGTCCCCTCCCTGAGTGTGCCCAGGCATGTGGTACCACAGGGTCCTTCCAGCTCTCATTCACGGGGGTGTTGGGCACGTTTCAGCTTCTCCAGTGGTGGTGATTTGTGCTCCAGGCTGAGGCAGCCTTTGGGTCAGGGGAAAGGAAGCATGTGGAAGCGCTAATGCCAGGAGAAGTCACATCACGTGAAGCACAGGGACATGTCCCAGATGGTGGGGAGATGTTTTCTACAAACCTTTCACTCTGTAAAGCATTCAGGAGGGCCCCCCACCACAGCCTGAGACAAGCCTGAGGCCAGGTAGATGAGGCCTGTGCCTCCCTTCTACCCTCTGCTTGTATGGGCTGACTTTTCTCAGGCAATCCTTGACTTGGAGCCAGCCACTGCAATTACAAACAGCACTTCACTGTCCCAAGCCAACATCTGCCTGCCCAGGACCCCTCCTGTACTTCTGCACTCACTGGCATGACTCTTCATGGGGTATCTTCTAGTTGTGGCACATGAAAGGATCATGCAAGGCAGAGCAGGAATGTCAGAAATGAGGAAATGAAATGGCAGCGTTGACAGAAACAAAAGCACAACCTGTGGCGTTAGGGAGGATATTTTGCTTTGGTGATGACTCTGTTGGAAAATTACTGCCCTAGTGCAGTGACTGTGGGCCTGGGGTGGTGTAGGAGAAGTATAAAAGCCAGCTCTTCTCCTCACTCTCACATCCAGTCCTCTTGTCTCCATCTTACTGAGAACAAGGTAAGTTTGAATGCTTTTCTCCTCTCACTCCTTCTATTCTCCCTCCTCCTGTTTTCTGCACATACCTGCCCCTTTGTTCTATGCCAGGTCATACGGCTACTTATGATGGGGGAGGGACTGGAACAGAAAGTGTGCACAGGGAGAGTTTGGGACTTGGCTGAAGTGAATGATGGGATAGGTGGGATTACCCTGGGTTTAGTTGCTCTTAGCAGGGAACTTCTTGGCTAAATGGAAGGAGAAGCCTGTGGGCATCAGTACAACACCTCCAGCTCTTGTTCCCACCTTGGCTTGACAGGGCAGCTGCATGGTGTGGTGATGGGTTGCTCTTCAAACACCTCTCATGACTTTTTTTTGCTCTCTGTGCCAGGTGCAGCTGCAGCCCCAAGACATGTCCTGCTACAGCCCGTGCCGGCCCTGCCAGCCCTGTGGCCCCACCCCGCTGGCCAACAGCTGCAATGAGCCCTGTGTCAGGCAGTGCCAGGACTCCACCGTGTTCATCCAGCCCTCGCCCGTGGTGGTGACCCTGCCCGGCCCCATCCTCAGCTCCTTCCCACAGAACACCGTGGTGGGATCCTCCACCTCTGCTGCTGTTGGCAGCATCCTCAGCTCTCAGGGAGTGCCCATCAGCTCTGGGGGCTTTGGCCTCTCTGGCTTGGGCAGTGGCCTCTGTGGCACCAGGTGCTTCCCCTGCTGAAGCTGCTCCCTGCACTGTGGCCTCCACCTGGATCCCCCTCTTCTCCCTCTTTTAATTCATTAAATTCTGCTGCATCCCAGCCTGTGCCTCTGTGTCATCCTTTGCCCTGCAGGCCCTCTCCCAAGGCAGAGATGTTGCCCCAGGGGTGTTTCTGGGAGGGTGTTGTTGGGGCTGGTTTTGCACTGGCTGTCAGCACAGGCTGGCATTGGGAGTGCTCAGTGTGCCCTGAGTGACCCCCTGGGTTCTGAGTTTCTCTGCCTCTTTGCATCAGAATGGAATTTCTGTAAATGGTTCAGTGGCTAACCTGTACTTTCTTCACACACTTTTTCATTGTTTCTCAGTCAGCTCAGCACTGCATTGGAAGTACCAAGCAGTGAATGTGTTGCTGCAAGGACACAGGTTCCAGCTTCCCATCAGGTGCCAGGCAAACCCTTCCTAACAGTATTGTGCCACTATATCAGTTACTCAAAGTTCCATTGCAACTCACCCTGAACACTTCCCATGATGGGACATGCCATTTTCCATTTCCCACCACATCATTAACTTCTTCCTTATGTCCCATCTACATCTCCCCTATTTCAGTTTAAAAGTGTTGCTCCTTGTCCAATCACTGCAGGCCTTGATATAATGTCTCTCTCCAGCTTCTTTATCCATCCCCTTTACATATTGAAATGCTGCAATAAGGTCTCCCCAGAGCCTGCTCTTCTCCTGCCTGAAAAAACTCAAGTCCCTCAGCCTTTCTCCACGGTAGGGGCAATGCATCTGTGTGATCATTTTTGCAGCCCTTGTCTGGAGCTGCTCTAACAGGTCCATGCCTACTTTGAATTGAGGACTCCAGACTGGATTCAGGGTTCCAGGTGGGGTCTAACAAGAGCTGACCTGCTGGCTGTATTTCTGCTTGTGCAGACCAAGACATGATTGAATTTCTGGATGTCAAGAACACATTGCTGGCTCATGTCCAGTTTTTCTACCTCCATGATTTCTGGTTCCTTCTCTGCAGGGCTGGTCGAAACTATTTCTCTTCCAGCGCTGGCCTTGTTGAAGTTCCTGAGTTTCACATGGGACCATCCTCAAATCTGCCAAGATCCCTCTGAATTGAAACACTTCCCTCAAGCCTCAGCTTGGTGTCATTCACAAACTTGTTGAGCGTCCACTCAGTCCCACTATCTATGTTATTGATGAACATATTAACAAATATTGGTCCCTGTATTGATCCCTGATGGACACCAGTCATCACTAGTTTCCACTTGGACATGGAGCCCATGAGTATAAATCCTTGGATGGTCCCAAAATTCTCCTGAGACACTGTAACTTGCAGGTGAGGAAGGAAGCCATGACTCCCCAACTGATCCCCTGACGTCAGATCCAGCTTTGCCCAAACCTCCCTCTTGGCCTTGGTGCTCATTCTGCAGAAGGGGCATGTGGCCACTGCTGACACTGGTTCAGAAGCCTGGGCTGTGGAGGGCCCTGGAAGGGCAGAAACCCCAAAAATCTCATGGAAGTGGATAGGAGGAGAGAGGAAAAGAAAGGAGGGAAGGAAAGGCACTTTATCTTGCTTGGCTGCCATCACTCTTTGGGGACAGGTGCAAACTGAGAAAAGCCCAGGGTATAACAGAAGATGGAATGGAGGACCAGTTGTTTTGATGTGATTATTAAGAAGTGCCTCTGCCCAAATTAAGGTACAGATAAGACCATATGCTAAAGTTAATAGTATGAATTTTATTTAATGGTAAATGTGAGGTAGAGATAGAAAGAAATAGGAGATAGAGGAGGGTGAGAGAGAGGAAGAGAGTGAGAGAGAGACTATTTAAGTTGAAAGACATCACCATCCCATGGATCCATGGATGCAGCAGCATCCTGTTGGTTTTTCCTTCTTGTCTTCTCAGTGTTGGAGGTCCCCGAGTTGTTCTTCTGTGTTATCACCTTTGTACAGTCCAAGTTCTGGGTATCCTCAGGATGTAGATACAGTTCCCATAGCTGAGTATGTCACTCCCTTGCTTTTCCAATTCTCCCCCTTCCCACTGGGTCAGCAGATCATGAGAACCACTGCTCAGTGCTTAGTGCTGCTCATAACACCACACAGATCCACAGGCAGTGCTTGTCCCCTTTGCCTGCTCCTTCCTTGTCTCTGCCCAGAGCTTCCTAGGAAAGGTTTTGGAGAGATGGTGGCAGGAAAAGACATTGGGAAGGAAGAGAGGCAGCAGATGTGGGCTGAGTGACTCAAAAGGCTGTCCAGCAGCAGCTGAGGGAGGGCTGAACTGCTGCAGGACACAGCTGGGCACAGTGACACATACATCCCCAAAGTCCTGAAGGGCAGCTGACTTGGGACCAACCAGCCCTGTCCCCCCACACCTTCCCTCAGCCTCTGGCAAGCAGCCCCAAAGCAGGGCCAGGGAAAGGGGCTTTTCAGTCACCACATCAGAACAGGGTGACTGCCCCACCTGTGCCCTGGCACCCAGGGCTGTCAGCAGCATCCTGGGCTGTGCAAGAGGAGTGGAACCAGGAGATGGGGGGAGTCACAATGCTGCTCTGCCCAGCACTCGCCTGCTGCCATCCCCTGTGTTGGGGACAGGCTGTAAGGCAAGAACCATGTGGACCAAGTGGAGTGAGTTTGGTGCAGGGTGGCCGGGATGGAGAGGAGATCAGATCACTTGACTTAGGCACAGGGATTGCTGGGTTTGGAGAGGAGAATGGTTTGGTCAGAGAGATAAAATCATCCTTGGAGTAAACAGGGCGAATGAAGAGGACTGGTTCATTCTACCAGCTCCAGACATGTGGAGAAGGATAGAAAGCAGCAA
>VXBC01006689.1:0-87565 GCA_013399945.1 Ploceus nigricollis
ATCCAACCTGTATTTCCTTTGGCGCAGCTGAAGACTGTGACCTCCGGTTCTGCCAGTGGTTGCCTGGAGAAAGAGACCAACCTCCACCTGACNAGAGCAAAGGCCACCTTCTATCTACAAACTGGAGAGGTAATGAACACTCCCTTACCTGGATCTAGTGGTTTACAGGCACAAGAGTAATGAGTGATATAGTCCACCTTGAACTGGGAGTTGATGGGATAATGATCTGCCAGCTTGATCATCTTCTTGAAAGCATCATAAATGAAGATGAAGCTGATCAGGGAGGAAAATCCTTCTTCGGTGAAGCGGGTGAAGTACTTGACCAGGAAGCTGGCGTCGGTGGCCACGAGAATGAGACACTGGAAGGCTGACCAGAGGCCGATCCAGAGGCGGAACTCCAGGTAGTCAAAATCATTGTCCCTGCAACAAGACAAGGGTGGCAAGAAAGGAAAACATTGGGTTAGATAAGATCAGGAAGTACAAAGCAGATGTTACATGGAATGAAGTTGAGTCAGGGGAAGTTGAATCACAGAATCACCAGGTTGGAAGAGACCTTCAAGATCATCAAGTCCAATCCAGCCCCAACACCTCAGCTAGACCATGGCAACAAGTGCCACATCCAGTCTTTTTTTAAACACATACAGGGATGGTGACTCCACNCCCAACGTCCTTCCCAAACTGAGGGGCCAGAACTGGACACAGCACTCAAGGTGTGGCTTCACTGCACCTCGAGTGCCAATACAGGGGAAGAATGACCTCCCTGCTCCTGCTGGCCACACCATTGCTGATAAAGGCCAGGATGCCATCGGCCTTCTTGGCCACCAGGGCACACTGCTGGCTCATGTTCAGCCGGCTGTTGACCAGCACCCCCAGGTCCCTTTCTGCCTGGGCACTGTCCAGCCACACCCTCCCCAGCCTATAGCATTGCAGGGGGTTATTGTGGCCAAAATGCAGGACTGGGCACTTGGACTTGTTAAACTTCATCCTATTGGACTCTGCCCATCCATCCAACTGCTCCAGGTCTCTCTGCAGAGCCCCTCTACCTTCCGACAGATCGACTGAGATTGGACATAAAGGAAAGATCTTCTCCCAGAGGGTGGCTGGACAGTGGAACAGTCTCGCCAGGGAAGCAGTCATGGCACCTAACCTGATGGAGTTCAAGGAGCATCTGGACAGTGCTCTTAGTCATATGGTTTCGTTTTAGGTAGCATTCCAAGGTACAGAGAGTTGGACTTGCTGATCCTTATGGGTCCTTTCCAAACTGGGATATTCTATGATAAACCCAGGTGCTGGGAATGGCAGGGGATGGAGAAACAGGCACCCAGCTGCATTGTTCCCTCCTGGGAACAATGGCCTCCCTTGTTTGCTGCTTGAGGCTGAGGTGCTGGGCCAACACAGAGTCCAAAGGAGGGCTTTTAGGAATGAAAAAGTGCCTAAAGGGAACACTGGAGCAGATGAGGACCTGCCAGGAAGCCCACTGCCTGTTCTGGGGAAGGAAGCAAGAGGTGGTGGGAGTGGCAGGCTCAGCCAGCTGTAATTCTCTGGAAGCCAGAAGCCCTGACCTGGAAGAGGGCAAGGTGCAAGAAAGAAACAAAGTGATTTAGAAAAAGAGAAGGGAAAAAATAAAAATACAAGACCCGAGTGACAGCTCTGAAATATCCGGAGTCAGTGCCTGGGGGGGCAGGAGGTCCCATCCATCTGAAGGCAGCTGGCAGAAACCCAGGTACACTGACTCCACTCCATTGAAGAACTTCAAAAATGTTAAACTGTATTATTTTGGCTTTTACTCCTCAAATTCCTGCAGTGCTTCTGAAGCTGAGAGAGCAGGTGGAAAAGCACCATGCCCTGCAGGAGTGGTCCCCGGTGCCAGCACCACGGCGCACCCGAGGCCAGACGCAGGGCTGGGTCTGCAGGGCCTTCTCAGGGATCTTTTCAGACACACACAGAGTCACACTCTACATGAGTCAGGAGATGGGAAGCTTTTCTACTTATGCTCCTAGCAGGGAGCAGTGTGTTGTGAAATGAACAACCACAAATTCATGACTGAAAAATCAAAGTACTTAGTTCCAATTTCCTTGTAAGAAAGGCCTCCTTTGAAAAGTCCTGCCTTTCTGCTCTGGCAGGTTGTTAGGACAATGGACACCACCTCCTCCTCAGGTTAACAATAACCACCTTCTCCCTCCCAGAACAGTACCTAGTGCTTTTCCATCTTGCTTTTTTCCTGCTGCATGCTGCACCTGGGCTTTGTCATGCTTGCCAGAGGCCAGCAGGTGCAGCGTGTCCAATCCTGACTCTATTCATTGATTCCAGATGAAGGAAGAAAAGAAAGGTTCCCCCCTCTTGCTCCACTGTGCAACTCTCACCCTTTGGTAGCTTCTAGTTTCCCTCCCTGGGATAATCTAATTTTCCAGCCATTTTTTCTAGCCCCCATCCCTCCCTACATGTAGGAACACAAGTCCTGCACAACCTGCCATGCTGAGAACACAGACTACAAGGGATTTGGGGTGTATTCTGTGTAACCTAAAATGATCTCCTTGCAAAACACCAGCCAAAGGGTCACCAGCCCCACGGATGAAATAATCCATGACACCGCTGATTCCTTTGGGGATTCCAGTGTATCTTCCTGGTATTGCAGATGTGGCAATGATACATGAGCGCACCTAACAAAATGGGCTCCCTTTAGCTCTGGCTGTCAGCTGTCAACAATGTGGAGGGAGCAGAACTTCTTCATACCACTTAAATGGAAAAAAGTGCAGAAAATTTCATTTAAATGCAGGAAAGCTCCCCCATGGAATTCTGGGGGCTGTTTCTACCACAGACACTTTTGCTTTCATAAGTAGTAGTGATTATTTCAAATGACTACTGGACAAATCCTTGGCAACCTTGAGACCCATGGGATTTTGTTAGTGAAGAGCAGGATTCATTTCTTTGCTCCTATGGGAGTCAGAGAAGCAGCACACTGCAACTCGAGCAAATTCCTCACGGAGGACTGAAGTGGCCAAGGCTGTTTTTTCCAGGAGGCCCCACAGAGACAGGCAGCCACACACTGGGCAGCGCCCTGGGCCATGCGTGCCGGGAAAATCCCTGATGTGATTGCACTGGATCTCAACAAGGAACGAGATGTTTCATTTTTGTGCACTAAATCCCCTCCTTCCCCACCAGCAGGCAGCTCATTCCCTGGCTGGGCTTTCCTTCGCGTGGGACATTCCTGCCCTCCGCCCTCTCCCGCCACATACTCACTTGCTGAAATTGAAGAGGAGCCGCTCAAAGACCAGGACGGGCCCTGTGCTGCTCAGGATGGTGAGGGGCTGACCGGCCAAAAGGCAAAACACGGCGCCGGTGACAGCGGTGCCCAGGAAGCTCTCCAACACGCCCTGCGGAGACACAGGACAGGAGTCACCCTCTTTAAAGGAGTGCTGCTGTCATGGCTGTGTGCCCCATGTCCTCGTGCCCATGACCAAGGGGACAGCAATCCCTGCCTCCCCTGCAGCTCACACCAAGATGTTGGTCCCACACAAGCCAGAGTCCCTCGGGATAACCACACGTGCTGAGCAGCCGGCACAGGCTGGTCCTCCCTTCTGCCCAGGCTGCAGGGATGGGGCTGCAGCTCTCCTGACTTGCCAGGGGTACTGCAAGAATTGAAATCCAGTGTTGTGTCTCTCTTCCTTTGGAAGACATGAATTAGTGTTTACACTGAGGAAAGCAATAGGCTGGCTGCCTTTGGGGGACTTGTAAGGATGAGCCCAATAATCCCAGGGCAAGGAACAGCCTTCACAGAGCTGATCCCCTCCACTCCTCTGTGGTACTCATGGAGAGGGCCCTCGTGGCCAGAGCATCTGGAATCTCTTTTCCCTCCCTTCTTCCACGTGTCTGTAGCTAAGAATAGTGTCTTTTCTTGCAAACAGAGAACTCAGGAGTGAGCTGTGAAGGCAGTGCTGGCTGGGGCAGCTCCTGGGACAGGGAGCAGGGATGGGCCACGCTCAGTGTGTGCCCCAGCAGCAGCCACATCACTGTTTACAACAAACAAGACACAGACACACAAACTGTGATGTAGTAGCCCCAAAAATACTGCGGTCTGGGGGTGATTTTGCTACTTGATAGTAAGTATTCTTGAGACTTCTGGCCACAATGAAGTGATTCTCAATTTGAACTAGATTTGGAATCAGGTAACATTTCCCCTTCCTCCTGTAATTTAAAGACTGCACCTTGTGCAGAGCAGGCAAGCTTTGCTCTGCTACCCCGTGACAGTCCAGTGTTGCTCACGGGTGGGACCTGGAGGCCTCTCTGTTTCTGACTTCCATGAGTCTCAGAAAAGGCAAACTGTTTGTCCAGGAGGGAGGGGACAGGCACTGCACAGGCTGCTGGATCTTACTCTAGCCTGTAATTCATCACAAGGGAGTGCAGGGTTCCAGATATGTGCCGTCATTTCCTACGTTTGACTTAATTAAACCTGCATAAATTAATCATTCAGTCGTTATCATTATGAGCTTGATTATTGCTAGGAGATTTGACTGAACTGGACTGGCTGAACTGAATATGTCTAAATACAACCTCCTACTTTTCCTATTATTCCACTAACACAAAGCACCTACAGCACTGTTAACAGAGAATCCTTTCTCTTTAGCCTGAGCTAAGCCATTGGTCCAGCCTGTCCATGGATATGTGGCCAGGTCTCTCATGTGCCCTCCCACTACTACAAAATTCATCTTTCTAAAGACCTTACATTTCTCTCCTGTGTTACTCATTTTCCTAATTATTTTGGGATTTTCTTTTCACCAGAGAGGCCAAAGCCCAGGTATTGTAGGAATCAGGCAGAGGATTCAGACTTAGCAAACTTAATTGGACTAAAATGGGACAACTGAGAGCAGATCAGAGGAACTTCTCTCTACAGAAGGAGCAAAGACCTTCTCTGTCTCTCGGCCTGCTTTTATTCACCATTTAAGGAGCTGCTGTACAAGTTGTCAAAGGACAGCCACAGCAGGAGAGAAAGCAGTGAAAACACAGAACACCTCCATTATTGTACCAAGAATTCCAGCTTTGCCAATGCCCAAACATTGCTCTGACTGGACAGCAAAAGGCAGATGCTGGATTTGCTGGTTCTGAAAGCTCTTGCCCACCTGCATGTTCTCTGTAGCATCCCCAAGCAATCCCCCAAAAGTGATGGCATTGGTGACAGTGGCCAGGTAGATGAAGAGGATGGCTGAGAGGGCCTGGATGTTTAAAGCGTCGTAGAAGTCGCTGGCGAAGAACGGTGCTTTCCTCTTGATGTCTTTGATCAAGCCCCCACAGAATCTGCAGGGACAAGCAAGAGGAGACTCATGCAAGATGTTTCACAGTGGAACTCACCATGCTAAGCCATCAGAGGCACTGCCAGCAATGAAGTATTATCTCAAAGGAGTGAGATCACCACATTACAAACAGTCTTATCACAGCTGTGGTGGTCCAGGGATCTCAGAGAGAATGTTGTAAGGAAAGATAATATCTCAAACATGTGATGCAGCTGGAAAGGGACAAATTGCAGGACTACAAGCCACGTTTCTGCTGAAATAGACCACCACAGTTTGTATTTCAGGAAGCTCATGTGTTGGTTTTTTCCCCCTAAATATATTAGTTGATGTAATAAAATAGATGAACTCTGGTTTAAGTCCCTCCCTGAACTTCTCCACATAGCAGACACCATGGCTGGGCGAGCCAATCTGCTGCATGGAAAAATGCTTCAAATTAATAACCAGCAGAAGAACTAGAAGTAAAAACATAGAGGAAATACTCTTGGACAACAAAAGAACTCACTCGCAGACATCCCTTTTTGTATGATCACAGACAAGACAGTACTTAAGTCTTATAAACTCCACGTGGCACTGACACTGCCAGCATGAAAAACGCTTGTTTAGCCTCTTGTTCCCTGCTCAGAGCTCCCCACCTCTGCCAGGACTGCACAGACACTGTGGCAGACAGGCACATGCCACCTTCTGACCCCAAAGCAGGACGCTCCACTGCCTTGTACACACCAGTGCAGTGTGAAGACTTTGAGACTTTTCTCCTAGAATTTAGACTAGAACTAAAACTGAAAAAGAAGATTCAGAGTGGGAGAGCACACAGCCACCATGAAGCCCTGTGCACTGATCTTGAAATGCTGAGCTTGCTGTTTCGTGGCCACCTGAGCTGTATTCCCACTCCAGTGGACTTTTACATGGCACAAAGCAGAGTAATAGAGAGAAGGGCCTGGGGCACTGTTACCTTCTCTATTTCTATCCCATAAAAGCCTTCAGCTGTGCAATCCAACTGCAACACTAATGTCCAGAAAAGGGAACATCACTGCTTTTGGCTAAGGCACCCCTTCAGCAATCCAAACGGATTAACTGAGGCTTGTACTTGCCATGTTTACGTCCCCTACAGCTCATCTGACTTCACAGGCTCCCAGCAGGCAGCACCTACCCGGGCCTTCTGTCCTTTTTAATGGCTCTCTATCATTTCCTGAGCATCTGACTCATGACCTTCTGCGATTTGCTGAAGCCGGATGTTCTGAACCCTTCAGACAGCCTCACCCTGGGCACAAAAAGCCCCTGGGACACATTCTGGGGTCCCACCTCAGCCTGTCCAGGCAGTCCACTGGGGTGGGAATGCTCTGGCAAGGGCAGCACTGCAGGGGTGTCACTGACCTGCCCGTGCGCTGCAGCTCCTCGCAGTCACCGTGGCCACCGCCGCCGTGCCCGCCGTCGTGGGGCGTGTCTCCGTTCATCTGCAGGTTCTCCCCACCCGAGTACATGTTCTTCCTGGGCGAGGACACAGCACGTCACAAGGACCAAGAGCAACCCTGAAGAGCCCGGCTAACTACCAGCTATGTTATGGTGTGCCTGCAGCATCACCTCAAAAGGTACAGACTTGCAGGAACATCCTCCCTCCAGCTACTCAGGAAGGCCTGAAAAGATCTCCAGGACTTTCTAAACAGTGATAGCCAGCTGCAGGTCACTCATACACCTGGCACAACCAAAACATGGCTCTTCCCATGCCCTTTCCACACCTCATGCCCACTGTCTCTCCTGCTATTACCTCTTATCCGAAGAAGGGAGAGACTTGGGGGGCTCTATCCTAATGGCTGGATCCCATTCCCCAGGGGGGAGCACAATAACTTCATCCAGAAATTCATCGATGCCTGCGATCAGGTCCTGACGGTCCTTGGCTTTATAGGCAATGTCATGGAATACCTGCATGGAAAAGAGACTCCCTGTGGAAAAGGTTTGCATTTTCTGTGGCCCTGACTCCAGAAGCAGCTGCTGCGTTCCACAAAATCAACTTAATTCCTTCTCAGAAACCTCTGAAGAAGTATCAGGACATGTGGCACAAGGAGGTGTGACGCTCAGAAAGCTCCTTCCTTGGGCTGGATAACAACAGAGATTCTTTCCTTTTAGGCATGTATCTAATTTTAAGCAAACCATCTATTTCTAACCTTTAGAAATGTTAGTAAAGCAATTATCTATATCTTTAGGGCAAAAAAGTTTTCCTCTACATAAGGACTTTCAATTACACTTGGAGAAGACAAGTTTAATTGAAAGACAAAGCCACCTACTTCAGTGTATCAAACCCAGATTTGTTTTCAACCCTGTGACACAGAACTGATGACAATATTTACTCAAAAACAACATCATAAACTGGTTTTAGTGGAAGGCCTGGTATTAATCATGAAGAACAAATGAGAAAAGGGGCAGGGGGGAAAGCATTAATGCTGAATTTTATAGGAATCTTCTGGACTGTGTGGAGAGGAGGTGGATCAGTGCACATGACAGGAAGGTACTCTGGGGCTATGGGAAGCAGACCACTGAGTGACAGAAAGCAGGAGAGCTGGGGCAGCCGAGCTGTAATGAAGGAGCTGTAGGAGAGCGAAGCAATGCCGAGAAGCAAAGCTGCTGTGAATGAGCCCCGGCGCGCAGGGCCCCAGGGACGCTGGAACAAAGGAGCTGCAAATGGATCCTGAAAGCCCAGCCACGGCAGCCAGGAGGGGCCAGCTGCTCCTGGCCAACACATCAACACTGCCAGTGCCCAGGACACAGCGGCACACACGGCACCACGGCCTGGGGAAACGGTCCTGTGGGCATCACTGCACATCCCTGGCTGCAGGATACTGGGATGGTAGAATGGGACAGGAATAAATGCAACACAACGGAATAAATGCAACAATTAATTCACAGTTGATGTGCAAGAGTGATCATTAGCAGGAAAATACACACGGCAGACAAACCCCTCCCAGAGTCACGCTTTTAAACAACACAAAGCCAGAGACAGCAATTATGCCAACAGATGGAATTAGGAGGTAACATGGATATTTCAGCTTTATGTGAATGCTCCTTCCTGTTGACCAGGCTGGAGGGAAGGACATCATTACCTGGGAAAAGCCACTTCCCACTGGAGATGCCAAGACACCTACCTCATCCGACATCAGCGTGGCAATGGCTCGGCCAATCTCATGATAGGACTTGGCTTTGCCCTTTGGTCCCAGCAGAATGAAGAGAAATCTGACAAAAGCAAGAGATTGTTCCCATTTAGGATGGCAAAACCAACTGCTTATTACTTGTACAGCACCTAGACAGAAACTTGACTTTAAAAATTGTGGTCCTTGTTAGAGATCTGGAGGCTGCCAGAGGCCTCAAGCTAACTTTGGAGCAGAGGTTACACCCTGTGGCCCACCATGCCCTGTGCACCACAAAAGCCTGTCCACCTCCATAGGGATTTGTTTCATGGAATCACAGAGCAGTTTGTGTTGGAAAGGATCCTAAAGGCTATCTACACCCTCTACTAGCCAGGTTCCTCCAAGCCCCTTCCAACCTGCCTTGGACATTTCATTTTTCACATGATCTCTTTGAGCAGCAACTACATCCAAGTCGCTGCTGAAGAGTTTAAAAAATACCATGATATGAAACCTTTGGAAGTGCAAACATACAGATGAAATAACCTCACCAGAAGCACCTATCCCCTTCCAAGGGCTGGATTAAATATTATTTTATCTCCTAACTCAAATATGATGAGGTACTAAGTTAAATGGCTTATGAGGAGTATTATATCCAAACAAGTATTTTCTGCTCAAGAGAATCTAGAGTCCTAAAAGAAAAAAGGCAGCAATTTAGTAGGACAGGATCCATAAATACATATTGACTGGCATTACTACATAACACCTCTTAATCGAGTCCTTCACGAGGCGTTGGAGTGTTTCACTTGAGGTTCACAGGGAGGTGAGTAAGCCACACACGCCCAGGTCATGTCCTCTGCTCTCCTCCCACCTCCTGGAACTTTCCCTGCTTTACCAGTTCTTACAAAATAACACTCAAGAAAAACTGTTCCTCAGCCAACTCTTTCCAAACTCCAGGATGCAAATTAGCCAAACATATTAATATTAAAAAAAAAGAGGTTCATAACTTCAGGAGTGGCTGCTTGGCAGTCTCCTGGTTTTCCAGGAGAACCAGGCACTTCCATAACTCCCTTCTGCAATAACCCCAACCAACTGGCTCTTCTCCAGCACAGAGCAGCAGCACCTGAATGCTCCTGCACTACTAAAACACTCCTGAAAACAAGGAGACTGTGGCATTTTCCAAATTCTTTGTCCTAATTCAGCTCAGATCTGCCTTCAGTGGGTAGAACAAGATGTTTTCACAGGCCAAACATTACAAACACAAAAACATTAATGCATTTTAGTGGCTGTAGCATTAATATGCAGACCAGACTACGTTTCTTCATGCAGAAAAGCCCAATCTCTATTGTGTAGGTCATATTTGATAGGATTACCAGAAGGCACTGTGTCAGATCTTATTGGTGGACAATGCATTCACACTTAGTTTATTGGTTAGTACATGGTATTTTGCATGTCTATCAAACTCTGTATTTATAGTTAGTTTACATATTTTTTCTACTAATTTTCATGAGCCAGATCTTATTGTTTATGCAGGTGCTAGTTGTTTTTCACCTAAGAATAAGTCATTGTGTTAACAAGCTTTCATATTAAGATTGTTTTTGCATGAGAACTTTCAAATTACTTAGCTGCACTTAGAAGAAATCACAGGCTAGCTATAAATTTAACAGAGCAGGCCTGATTTGATGAGGCCTTTCTTTTATAATTCTTCTACCTGTCTACAAAACTAGAGTATGTGTGCATAGATTTATAATCATTTAGTTATCAACATTTCCAGCTACAAAAGCCCTCACTCCTAGCTGTGCCATACTCCTCCTCTTCCTCTGCTGAAGGCCACTTGAGAACTCCTCCCTGCTGCACACAACACATGCTGAGTTATCCAGTGCCCATTTCTGACAATTAAGGTTGCTAATAATGCTCCAAGGCAGGGAATGTGAGGTTCCACCGAGCTCAAAGTCTTTCAGAAGCAGTAACAAGATCCAATGTTTGCCTCAATGAATTCCTAGAACAGCTAGAACAGCAACTCCATAAGGGCTGAAGGCACCTGGACAAAGGAATCTCAGCCAAGTCCTGGAGGAAAAGTGCCTTTGCAGTGAAGAGCCTCTGTTGGGAGGCCAGGGAGGACCAGACTCCTGGATCTGCCCCTCGCTTCCCAAGTGACCTTGGGCAAGTTACCTCACTTCATTTGAGAGCTGCACACAGCAGCCTTTCCCAGCTCTGCACACCAGACTGTGCAAGTCTGTGCAGCTTATCTCCAAAAAACATCTTCTCCTGCCTCATTCCTCATCTTGCTCCTCATCTTCATTGCATTAAACAGCAGCCTTGAACACACGATTGTGCATTGCTCCGATGAAAACACAAAGCCATTCCCAAGCCATGCTGCCAGCTCAGGGCTTCCCCAAATGAGGAGTCCCAAGTACTGTGGGATTAAATTTGACACAAGAAAACCAAGGCCTTAAAGGTTTTTTCAATCTGACCAGTAAAAAGAAAACTCAGGAAAGGCTGGGATATCTCTATTCCAACTGCATATCCCTGATTTTTCTATTACTGGCCCCTGTGCTCTGGAGCCAGGCTGGGAGAGCTGGCAGTGATCAGCCTTGAGAAGAAAAGGCTCCAGGGAGACCTCAGAGCCCCTTCCAGTGCCTAAAAGGGCTACAGGAGAGCTGGAGAGGGACTTGGGACAAGGGCCTGGAGTGACAGGGCAAGGGGGAATGGCTTCCCACTGACACAGGGCAGGGTCACACTGGATATTAGGAGGAAATTCTTCCCTGTGAGGGTGGTGAGGCCCCGGCACAGGTTGCCCACAGAAGCTGTGGCTGCCCCATCCCTGGAAGTGTCCAAGGCCAGGTTGAACAGGGCCTGGAGCAACCTGGGCTAGTGGAAGGTGTCCCTGCAGGTGGCAAGGGGTTGGAATGGGATGGGCTTTGAGTTCCCTTCCCTTCCAACCCAAACCATTCCCTGCTTCTCTATCTGCAGTTGCTTGAGAGCAGGAAAAGTTCACCTAACATGGCACCCCAGACAGAGGGGCTGCTCTAGCCCTGAGCCAAAACCTGCCTGTTTAACCCCCTCCTGCCCTACATAAAACCAACGAGAGAGGCACACAGGTCACACCGGCAGTGCTGAGAGACGTGGCCCAGAGCAGTGCTGCAGCCCACAGCACCCCAACATCGGCTCCCGCGGCGCTGGAAACCCCGGGAGGCTGCACGGTGCCCAGCTGAGCCCAGCGTGTCAGTGTGGCGCCCGCGGTTTCACCAGGGAATCAACAACTGAACCAGAGAAAAGCAGAGGCCCCACAGGACAGGAGGCTGGGCATGCCAGAGGCTCCAGCATCCTGCAGTCTGCGGGCTTTAAGTGCAGGCCCACGGCAGGAATGCCGGCGGCACCGGAGATGTTCCATCACAGCTCCTCCTGGCCCTGAGGGGATTTCCTTGATTGAATTTCATAGGATGCAGCCATGGCAAATGGCTCTTCATGACTCATGAAAGCCACCTAATGAGCCTTCCTGCTTTGATTAGGGCCAGTATTTGCTTTGGAGAACAGCAAATGGATAATACTATTTCCTGGGAAAAGCCTGGCATGGAAGGACATACTGCCTTGATTATTGCTACTGAGTAATGAGGCTGTCCAGCAATCCTGGACCTAACTTCCTGGCTCCCACCACCACAGCAAACAATTCCTCATCTTACAACTGCTGAAAAGAACTTGGAGGCATGTTTAAAAAATAGTCAGTGGGATTAGAGTTGGAAGCTGCAACACTGAAGCACACAGAGGCCAGGAATGCTGAGGAATGAATAACCTGCTACAGAACAAAGCTACATCTGGGTCCCCACCCTCCCACCTGAATACCCAGCGTGGGCAGACAGCTGTGGATGTGGCTGTAAGAAACCACTTGATCGAGCTCCAAGAAACACAAACACTGCTACTACCACTAAAGAGCAAAGTGAGATGCTCTTTTCCCTTTCTTTGGTACACAGAAAGAGGCAAGGATTCCAGCAGCCATCTAACTTCCACTCCATACAAGGGCTGTGATACTGCTGTGAATTCACATAGGGCAGCTTAGACAGGCAGGCATACTCAAGCAGTGACTTCAAATATTTAAGAACACAAGCTATATTGCTATTTGTGAGACTGAGATTAATTTGCAACATGAGTCATAATAAATAAAATATTTCTCTGACATTTTCCCTTCGGCCATTATGCATTACAAAGCAACAAGCCCCAGTAGAATTGTATGTCCAAGTTCACCTGACTTTTTTTTTGCCCCAGGAGGGCCAGAATTGAATTTTCCATTTGATCTGAGCTGAAGAGGAACAATGTGTACAGCAAAAATGTGCAGAGGGAATCTGGGATCTGTACAGAAGGGGCAGGAAAAAAGCCCCAGGACTTAAATTCAACACTGACAGTGCCCTTTACTGCTGAGTTGTTAAGTCAGTGTGTCTGTGTAATGGTTTACTTATAACCAACCTCAGGACCTGAACATGATGAAGCAGCCTCAGTGAGTTTTGTTACTTTACCCCACCAATGCTGACGGTTCTGCACGGCATGGGAGGCAGTGGAGAACATCTCCTGGCCCGGTTTCTTTACTTTACCAGTGGAACTGCAGGCTCCCTGCGTGGTGCCCTGCCTGGGGCTGGGTTTCCTTACCGTGTGGGAACAGGGACCTCGGTGAGAGCTCCCAGCATGACCGCCTGCTGCAGCCGCACAAAGGCAATGAAGGGGCTCTCCAGGAAATCCACCTCCCCGACCAGCACGTTGGAGGCCTCAGCGTCACGAGGCAACTTCTTCATGAATTTATTCTTCAGCTGCAGCAGTGGAAGAGGAAGGAAAAGAAAATTAAGTTGCTCTGGGCACGTTCTTCTCACTGTGTGCAGTAACTGTGCACGCTCATGGACCCTGCGGTGTGCACCCTGGGTCTGGATCCAGCCATGGAGAAATGTCATCCCCAGGGAATGGGAAAACACCGCAGCAGCAGCCACTGGGTTCTAAGGCTCAGCCTCTGTGAGACGCCTTTGTTTGAACTTCAGCAGCGGCAGAATTAATTTGGAATTGAAGGCTTTTGAAAACCCTGCCCTCAGCTGGTTCCCAATCTGCCCCCTCTCCCCGGGTGATCTCTGGAGATGCTCTGTGTGTGCCTGGCAAAGGGTGAATGGAGAGGGAGGATGTACTGCCAGGAGCACCAGCGAGAGGGGGGCACTGAACTGGGCTATGAATCCCTGATGAGCTGCATGAGGTGACTCAAGGAAGGAGAAAAATGGAAAAAGTCTCGAGAAAATACATGAATTGACTGAACAGGAAGAAAACTGCTGGAACTATCCTACCCCTGCATGCTTCAATCAGAATTACCACCAGAAGAAACAGTAAATAAGCAGCAAGGAGCACTGTGGAGGAAGTCTGGAGAAGCCCTACCAGTTCTTCCACAGACAGTGTTTGGGAGCATGGTGGTGGTGAAAAAATAATGGGAAGATGGCAAATCCACAACATTTTATTTACCTCACCAGGCTGGCCGTGTGGCTGAACAAAGATCATTCAGCAACACCAGGGCTGGTTTGGACACCCAGCCCAAACCCAGGTGATTCTCTGAGCCAGAACTGACCTGCAGGATTTCCTGCGGCCACCCCGCTCCTGAGGCCGAAGGCTCCAGCCCCTTCCCCCTGCCCAGCACAGCAAACCACTGTCACTAATTTTGAAGAGCTGCCATTATAGTGGGTTTTTTTAATCTCCAAATGAGTTTTGCAGCACCACTCACCACTTTCTTAAATCATTTATCAGACAGGTAATGAGTGCAGTCAGCACTTAAAATCCATTCTGAACCATTCCCCAAAGAAGCTTTGGAAAGATCTGACTCCTCAGCAGCATCCAGGAACAAGGGAAGGATGAGGAACTTCACTTTCCTCTGCCAAATTGAATATCATTCCACCCCAACCACTAATGTTATGTTAAAAGCCACAGGTCACCAGCACTGTACTTGCAAAAAGGCACAGCAACCTCAGAAACCCAATTTCCTTAAATGTACTGTAGCACTTGGATCATCAACACCAGTCTGGATGGACTGGAAATGAAAGCAGCTCCTAAGTACACACTCCAAAGTAGCACTTAAGGAAGGTTAATCCCCCCTGGGACTTGAACCTGTCTGTCTCTCTGTTTTTCTCTATCTGCTCACACATAGGTTTAAGATCACCTGATCACCTTCCCACAGCTTATCCCATGAACATCTGCCTCCAGGGGTACCTTCCAGGCTCCAGGCTGCTCCATCACCCAAGGATGTTTTAGAGGGCCACTGTGGATATGGGGAGAAACCAGGCAGGCAAAACTGCCCTCTGCATCAAGAAAAACAGCAAAAGTGAAGGCAATTCTGGTTAACTAAACTTCCTAGAAGCTTTTCCTTTCCTCCAGAAGGGTGCATTGATTGTATTGGAAGAGTCTTTTTCACTGGAGCTCTGTGGAGTGAAAGCACGTCACCCAGGCTGACAGACCTCAAAATTGGGAATGTCTGCTTGCAAGTGTGGAGATGAGAAGATGTTCCAACAGGAAAAGCAGCACTCACTCCCACAGTCAATCACAGGACTGCATTCCCAAGAATGGGATCCAGCCAGCGCCTCCCTGTCCATGGTCCCCAGGAAAGGCAGGAGGGCTTCTCTAAACATGGCCAATTCCTTTTTTAACTCCAGTGCTGGCTTTGGCACAGATCCCCTGTTGACATGGAAACACTGGGTTGAATACACAGTGTCTACACCACAACAAATAAGAAGGGTTTTGTGCCTCCCTCTGACTGAGCGTATTCATTCAGAGCCAGGCTCGTCCCACATCCAAGCCCTCTGGAAACACAGATAACACCAGGTCAGGATCAGGAAACTCCCCTTACACCAACATACATTCCCTTTCTTGGAACTGTTGCATCAGCTCAGGAATAGCAGGTCCCTGGGAAAACAGATTTCCTTTCATGTCCCCTTCATTTTACATGTTGAGCAGTGAAGGAGCCCTGGTGGTTCAGCCACGTGGAGCTGCCAAGGACATTCTACCAGAGCACAGCCAAAGGATTTCTTGCAGGAGGAGGGACTGGAGTGGGAACAGCAGTAGGAACTTCCCAGCTTCCTACGGTCTGCTGGCACTACGGCGCCAGAGGGGCTGAGAAAGCATCTACCTGACTCTTTTCAGTCACTTTCCTTCACACATAAGCTGGAAAAAAGAGTTTAAAATGTTTTTTAGATATTAAGATGTGGCTGCCCCATCCCTGGAAGTGTCCAAGGCCAGGCTGGACAGGGGTTGGAGCAGCCTGGTCTAGTGGAAGGTGGCCCTGCCCATGGCAGGGGGTGGAATAGGACAATATTTAAGATCCCAATCCATTCTGAGATTCTAGGATTCTATTAATATGGTGCTAGTGAAAAATTTGATCCAACAACTTGATGTTCAGCAGCTGGAGAAATTCTCCAGCTGTGAGAGGCCCTGGTTTTACGGACAGAGCTCCAGCACCACTGGTGTATCTGGCAACAGAGAGCTGGGAGCCCAGGAGAGGGCAGGAAGTCTAGATGCTCATTTATTAACTGCTGTACAGAAAAGAAGAATAAACTGTCCCAAAATGCCACTGCTTATCTCTCCAGCTGCAAATGCCCAGGGCATTAACTGCAGCCAACACCTCCTAAAACAGGACAAATGAAGGCAAATCCCTTCTCTGTGCTGCTACCTCAGGAGCAGTGCTCTGCCAAAGCAAACACAGTGAAAGGGAATACACCTCCTCTTCCCTAATTACCTTTACAAAATGCCAAGCAAGCCCAAAGCAAAGAACATGACAAACAAGCAAACCCCAAATCTGTGGGCCCTCACTGAAGCTGTTTCTCATCAGAGAGGTTTTAGTCGGGGCCTTGGTGGCTTCTGCAGGATCCTGAGGCAGCCTCTTGGCAATCCAGTGGATCCAGCCACCATTCCCATGGCAGAGAGAGCTGGCTGATGAAACTGCCTGGTTCAGCAGTCATAAGTAACACCCCTGAGCCAGGCAGAGCTGTCTGGGTCCCTGGCAGTAGGGATCAATCCGGGAGGATTCTCTGACAGATCCCGTCTCTGACACGCACGTGAAACCTGACCTTTCAACATCCAGAGAAAAGGAGCTGGAACGCTGCAGATTAAAGGAGTATGCTGGCTATGAATTCCCTAGATTATTAGCTGCACCATTCCAAATAGCACTAAAGGTTGCAGAACTGAATATTAAGGATAGGAAGACAAGAAAATCACTGAAGGTACAAAGAAGTTTGTTCAAAGCATTTTCCTCTAAAACACAGGCATGCAACCCTCTACCTGTGTAAAACCAGGGACTGATTAAGGATGCAGGAAGGCAGTCCTGCTCCACACAACTGCTATAAACTGACCTCACCCCTCACAGTTCTCACAGGCACACAAATAAATAAAACTTGGGATAGCCTGTGTCTCCAGCAGACCCCCCCTGCCTGCATGGCCTCACTAACTGTCCAGCTTCCAGATGGGATGCCCAAATAACAACAGCCAGTCTCCCTGCTGCCAAGGCAAGTGAACCTGCTCCCTTTGCAGCTCGTGTTGTGGTAACATGACGGATTATTGCTGTGCCTGCTGCATGGCACACTGAGTCCTGCTCAAGGAAGCTGCCAGGCACCACCACAATGCCACAAACTCAATCAAGGCAGGACTTTGAGTCGATCAGCCATGAAAACTGAGCTCTAAGGTGATGCCTCAAGGTGCGGGAGGACAAGGCTCCCACTTTGTGCAAAGTTCATCAGCAGGACATGGGCTAATTAGCTGAGAGGATTTTTGGAACTCTACACTTAGCAAGAAACAGTTCCCACTACCAAGAGCCAGTCATTATGTACACTGGAAGTTAAGAACTTTGGAGCTGGCTCCCAACTGCATCTATTAACAGATTTCCCTATTAGTGCTACTAAAACATCTATTTTTATACCCAATTCTCCACAAAAGTCCATTATCTGAATTTCCAGAGACAGGAGGGGCAGTGGAGCCGTCTGCACCGCTGAGAGCTGCAAAGCTGCAGCAATGCTCAGCCCCAGCTTTGGGCTGGTCTCGCTTTAAAACCCCAGTTACAATGGGATTAAAAATATAACACAGCAGTTTGTCCAGTGACAAAAAGCTATTTAACAATCCTCCCTCTTCCCCAGGTGTGGCTGCATGTACTAAAGGAAACAGGTATTTTGGCAACACAACCAATACAGGTGATACTACAACATACTACAACACTGCATGACACTGAGGTCAGTGCAAAACACACTGCTCCCCTTCCCATGGAAGTGTATTTCTTTAGGCAAATATCAATATTTTAAAAAAATATTTAATTAGTCTGAACTCACTATTGTACCTCAATTATGTTGCTGTGTCCCTTTCAGGACGCACTTAGAGAAGACTGTGACCAGCCACTGTTGAAGGACAGGAGTCATCCCCAGCTGGCCAGCAGCGCTGTGCTACCCAAACAATTTCCCAAAGTGACTCTCATTTGCATTCAGAATCACCATGGGACCAGGGAATGCTGGAAGATGCAGACAAAAAAAGAGATTCTCCGAAAGAAACAGCCGGGCTTGGAGAATAACCCACTTTTTGAACCCAGACAAAGGTTTTTTGAAACTTGCACAGAGACCTCATTCAGCCACCAGTTTTTCTAAGAGTTGGAATAAACTTACTCTTACCCCTCAGAAGCGGCAGCCTTCGGAAAGGACGGAAACGCACACAAAGCCAGCCCGTACGCTGTACCACAAACATTACCCTAGCCTAACAAAGAGGTCAAGTCCACGGACATTTGTCACTGGAGGCCAATTTTAACTCAATGACTGACTGCATTTTGGAGCTGCTCTCCCACATCACCTGTCAGCACAGCCACCTTCCCGCTGGGAAATGCAAGGGGAGGTGGCACCTTTGTTCCACCAGCTGCTGCAGCAGGGACACGTTTCCCTGAGTGCTCCTGCTCTACCTCATAGTTCCTGTGAACATTCAGCCCAGGGTGCTCCTCTGTGGACCCTTGTGACCCCTCAGCAGGAAGAGGATCCAAAATCCATCACTCCTGGGGTATTTTCCCTCCTTTCTCATGGGGATCAGCAATATGCCACGTATGTGGTGTCACTTGCCTCAGACCTTGTAGAGATGAACCTGCTGTTTGCAAGGGTTGGTGCTTAAAGAGTGGAGGAACCAGTCACAGGACTCAAAAATACTCACTCCTCTTTGTTTTCAGGACTAAGGCACAGAGGAGCCCTTTCCCCAACATCCAGCTCCTCTCCAAAGCCATCCTCGAGAGAAGGCTGGGCCTGGAGCTTACCTGGTCCTTCTCAGGCTTGTCCGAGATGTCGTTGAGGCTGGTGGAAGTCAGGTTTCGGTGAGCCATGGCCGGGCTGCCTGGAAGAACAACGTCGACACGTTAAGGCACCTGCTTGGATCCAGTCAGGACACAGAGGCTCAGGCTACAGCAACACCTTTCCCTGGGAGGCTGATGTGGGCAATTCCAGACCCTGACAAGCTGCTTTCCGTCACTCCGTGACGTGGCACAGGGGGGATTTAAGATGCTAACCCTTTGTCACCTCTGACCCATAGCAGTCCAGTGACTCCCAGGACTGCAAAAGAGCCCAAGGACTTTCCATAATTCCTGCCCGTGGGAGAAGAGCAACGCAGCACCACACTGCTGGCCAGGTCACCCAGGACCCACCACAAACTCATCCCTCCACAGAGCTGGGACCTTCCAGGGTGCAAAGCCCTGGCATCTGCCCTGCTCAGCATCCCAGACACTGCACACAGCGCAGGCAGAGAGGGAGGTGGCAGCTCCTGTTCCTTTGAGACAGCCCCCAGTGAACGCCTCCCTCGCTCCAAGTAAGCTCATTAACTAAGCTCAGGAACCTTAAGCATCTCACTGATTAACACAACGTGTGTGCCACACTGACAGGCCAGGAGTCACCAGTTCCTGACACCAGATTCTCCGGAGAGGTGAAGAAACTCTCCGGAGACACAGCAGAATAATTAAATTTGAAACAACCCAAAACACAAACAAACAACAAACCAATAGTAAACACAGGACTTCTGGGATGGATACAGGATTGGAAATCACAGTGGTCAGTATGAACTGTTATAGATTATTCTGAAATGTTCCCATCCCTTCTCATCCCATTCGCAGGAACCTGAAACACAGCACCAGGAGCTTTTATCCCAGAGTTTCTGACCATGAACTTCATTGGAAAGAGGAAATAAAAAATGGCAAGGAGGCATCTCACAACTGAGTCTATGTTTTGAGACAAAATTTACTTGATATTATTATAAGGAATGTCCAAGTTCTCAGTGTTCACCAGCTCCGAGCACAAACGAGCTCAATAATAAATCAGCATCAGGAGCAAATAACCAAAGGAGTGGGAATAAAAAACTCTGGACTCCCCAGAGCTGGGTTTTCTTTACAACATAGGTGGGGATAGATTCAAAGTAGCTGTACCTGCTGTGTGTTTCTGCCACTTCCAGCAACATCAGCACAGCCAAAGCCAAGGACAATTAGACATGTGATGTACTACAAAGGGGGATCTCCAGCTTCAACTCTTCCTGCTGTTATTTAAGACCCCACTTAGCTGCTATTTCTTCCAGATTACATCACTTGTTTTCTTATTTATTAGATTCCAAGCTGACTGCTCCCTGCGATATAACGACCCTTCTCCCAAGAGGAAGGGGCTTTGTGCCTTTCTCTCCCCTTGCTAGGAGCCTCCTTCTCCTGGGGGGGTCAACATAGCCACACAAACTCAGAGCAGCTCCAAACAAGCATGTGGAGTACAAAGTTTCGGCTGCTGAGACCCCTGTGGAGGACTTCTGTCACACGACACTTACCCTTATGGTGCTTGCTAACAATGGATAATTTCCTGACCCAAAAGGTGACATGAGCCTGTCCATGGCTGTGCTCAGCCAAGGACTCGTGAGGGAAGTACGGCAGGCAGTCCAAACCCCTCCTTGCTATTACCTTGGCCTATGAATCAGCTCCATAGTAATCTGGCAAGGGGAATACCCTGGAATTCAGACTTCAGTCACTTGTCGTGGTCACCATAACACCTCTGTGCCATCTGTGCCTTCCTGGGAGGAGCGGTGTGCTCCTCTGGGATCAGCAAGGCTCCCTGACACAAGAAATCAGACAGGAACGGTGCCAGAGACCTGTCCATCTCACTCCAGAGACATCAAGCTGGCAGACTATTTCTGAGGATAATTTATATGAAAATTAAAATATTTAAGCCCCCTTAACAGCCAAAGGATACCGCAAGAGACAAAAAAAAAGTGCCAGCAGCCATCTTAGATTACCCTTGGAAGAGGAGTATGGCCTGACCTACCTGCTTCATCCCAGATGAAGGAAAGAAGGAAAACAGAATGAAAGAGAGCGATGGAAGGGACCGTGGGGATAACCCAGACAGGCAGAGCAGCAGCACTCCCCAGGAAGGATCCACGCTCTCCCCGCTGTTAATGCAGCAGCAAGCCTCAGAGCCCGGCTGGTGCAATCCCCTCTTGCCCTTGCCCTGCTGGCCCAGCCCGCCCGCCCGGGGCGCTGCCCGCCACTTACTGAGCCATCCCACGCTGGGGCTGCGCTGCACTCCCAGTTCATCGTCCAGCGTGCGCGTGGCCAGGCACGGCACGGAGCTCTCGAGCGGGCTGCGTGCTTGGGCCAGGCAAGCGGGAGACAGGAGCAGCAGCAAAGAGCAGGAAGAGAGCAAAGGGGAGAAGTTAAAAGAAAAGAAAATAAAATTATGCCAGAAAGAAAGGCTCGAGCAGTGGTACAGGGAAGCCAGGCAGGAGAGAAGGTCTGAGCTGCACGGTGCAATCACCAAAGCCCACTCATTTAGATCCTGACATCTCCTCCGCAGCTCCACCTCGCAGCCTTCACTTGGCAGGGCTGGACACAGCTTTCCATCCCTGGTGTCTGAAATTCAGGCATCTTGGAAGCAGATCTCAAGGAAGTGAGTGAGCAGCTGGTGGCACTGAGCAGTTCCAGGCTGCAGCACCATCAGTAACAACAGGTTTTTGAAAATAAAGACCAGGTTTTGTCCCAGGAGCCAACTTTGAGCATCCTGACCCCATCTGTACACACTCAGGCACACCAATCCAGACTTGGAAATGCTCACCTTAGTCTGCAGTGCTTCCAGTGATGCCAATGCACACACGGATAGGGGTTTTCCAAGCATTCCTTGGACACCACCTCATTTCTGGTATTGTTCAGCTGATGCCACTGTTCAGCTATAAAGGCACTGAGGTCACAGCTCGTGTGAAAAAGCACTGAACTGATTAATGCTGAACCAGAGGAGCCATGGCTGCCCCATCCCTGGAAGTGTCCAAGCGACAGGGCTTGGAGTAACCTGGGCTAGTGGAAGGTGTCACTTCCAGTGACAGGGGGCTGGAACAAGATGGTCTTTCAGCTCCCTTCCAACCCAAGCTCTTCTAGGATTCTAAAGTAGAATAAAACCTTTCTCCCCCCCGCAGCCAGGTACCCTCCTGTCTGTGCCTCAGCTGACACCGTGCCAACAGCCTGCTATTCCCACTCAACTGTTTCCAAACCATGCTGCCAGCACGGTGTGAACAAACAGTGCTCAGGAGGTGTTTAGGCAGCACCCACGCGGTGATGGGACTGTGCCATTATTTATGGTGGTTAAACACACACACTTAAACACATCACAGTTTTCTACAGGCTCTGCCAGCTTGGGTTTAGCAGCATTTGATCCCTTCTCACTTGCCAAAGGCTCCCACAGGTGTTAAATTATACAGAACGCTGGCAGGCACAAAGCTCTGAAAGAAAAATCTCAAAATGGAGAGCAAATGTCATCACAGAAGGCTGGTAAATATTGGTCAGTCCTGGACACCTGCAGAAGGGATGGGGACCACAGATCCCATGTTATAGCACGGCAAACCCCAAGGTGTGCCAGGTGGAGAGCTGCTAGCCCAGGTGTTATGTACTGCTCCAGGGGTGCAGGACAAGGGCTGTGCCAGGAAGGAATACAAAGAACTCTTCCAAAGCCACTCAACAAAACCAGACACACACAAAAGCCTGGCAAAAACCCATCAAAAACCCCTGCAGGAGTCCCATCAACATGTAACATGGAAATATCCTTGCTGAACACTTCACACAGCTCAGCCTTCTACCAACGGAAGCAAGGAAAAGGGCTGTGTCTTCACAAGGTAACATGGAGGGATTGCTTAGTCCAGCTTTGTATGCCCAGAATTTTGGCAATCATCTTTTCCCTACTGAACAGACAGCAAAGGAGTGTTGAGATTTATCCTCCTCCATCCATGGCACACAAGGAACTACCCTCTTTTGCCCAATTCATTTCCCAGAGCAAAGGCATTCCTGACAAAACATCCTGCCACAGCATGACCCACATCAGCCTCTACGATGCAGCGATGAAGAGCAGGTGTCAGAGCACACCTTGGCCGTGTCTCTGCCCATCTGATCACCACCTTACCTTCAAACAGAGCAGTGACATGAAAGATGGGGGCTGAGGATGACTCGCTCCCAGGGACCACAGAGCCACCCCCATCCCTAGGGAGGGCTGGGAAAGGATAGAGATGCTCCAGGATCAGTTATGGCAGGGAGATGGGCAGAGACATCTCTCTTTCTTAGGTTCCTGAATTTCTAGAGGCGTCTGAGATAACTGCATGGGGCTCATTCATCTCAGAAGCCAAAAACAAGAACATTTTGGAGGCCCTAAGACTTCAGTTATTTAAGTGCTCTGAACCAAGTGCCATAGAGGCACCTCAGGATTTTTTTTGAGCCATGGCCTAGGGTATATTTCCAAATTTCAGACCTAGCAAACGGGTCCCACCCCTGGAAGTGTTCAAGGGCAGGTTGGCTGGCTTGCAGAGGGTGTCCCTGCTGAGCCAGTCAAGCAGGGGCAGCTACACCAGCCTATAAAGCTGTTGTGCAGAGGGCAGGCGGATGCTCAGATCTATTGGATAGAAGTTTCACTGACACTGAAATGAAAACAAACACCTACCTGGAAAGAACTCCAGGGAAATTGAGGAGTGCCTGGGGCCGGTGGTACAGTCATTAGGGTGATTAGCTATGCTAAGAGACAGCTGCACTCCTGTCGGCCTCATAAAATTTTTATCTGTCTAAAGGACACCCATTGAATTCAAGGTATAACCTGATCAAATACATTCTGTAGTTACTTCTTCATTAAAGTGTAAATAATAAATAACAGTAACGACTATTCATCAGGTATTTCCCCCATATGTCAGTCTTGCCCTCCTCAAGTCTCAATGCACTCATACTGTCATGGAACAGAGTGTGTTATACATCCTCAGAGCACATCAATATCCCAGGTGGGACAACAGAGACAGAACAACATAAAAGGAGTGGCTGATGGCCAGACCAGGAAAGAATTCCTGGAGAATCAGTCCAACTGAGCCAGAACCTGTACAGCCCATTCAAACAAGAACAAGAAATGAAACTGAAATCACTTAAAATCCAAGTAAAGAAGGTCCTTAGCCATGAAAAATGAGCAGGAGCTGAGTGAGAATGTGAGGAATGCCCTTTGTCAGCATCACTCCTCCTGGGATAAGCTCTGCCTACGTGCAGGAAAAGGGCTTTGCAGCTGAGAACTGAGGGCATCCCCTACAAGAGGCGACTGAAACACCTGAGCACCAGGAGCTGAAGACGTGTCTGTCTGGTGTTCAGCCTCCCACACATCGTGGCCACAGGCCAGGGCTCTGCTCCCCACAGCAAACCCAGCCATCAAAGGTCCAGAAAGGGTCGGAGTCACAGAGGTGGTAACAGAAAGCAGATGCCTTCCATCCAAACCGTGGGGAGCACACCGTGGGGAGGCATCCAGAAGGCCAGGCTGGCTGGGGCTTGTAGCAATGTGGTCCAGCAGAAGGAGTCCCTGCCCATGGCTCCTCCGGCTACAGGACTCATCTGGCCATGCTGAGCCCCTTCCCTAAAGGTGTCATTTCCTCCAGTGACCTCCCTAGAGTCCAGTCCCTCTGCTCTCCACTGGCCTCCTGCAGGGATGCTCCCTCGGTTCACATTACTGCACCTTGCCTTACTCGCTCACTCACCACCTTATCAGGGCACTCAGACACCACGAGAGGCACCACCCAGAGCAAGGAACAGTCCCCACACACACACACTCCTGCTGCAAAATCAAAGGATGATCCAAGGTAGGAAATATTAATGAACTGTGAGAATAGGTTAGGGAGGAATGTTAGGGTGAGTTTTAGAAGCCAAACACAGCAAGCTAAGAGGCCTTTGGTGGAGCAAGAAGAAAATAGTTTCTTCCCTTGCTTTTATTTCTGGGTATTTTAAAATGGAAACTTTTAGCCCAATTTTCAGACTGCCACAGGAGACAGTTGAGAGAACTCCAAGGCATGACAAGAGGCATAAAACTCCTCTTTTTTTTATTACCATGAGCAAGAAGACCCCAAATCTCCACGCAGGGGCAAGCACTGAGTCAGTGCCCAGGCCTCTGTAGCTGTCTGCATACACACACACACAAACACACATTTAGGGACACCACTACCAACATGGCACCAACTACCAACTACCTATTACGCCTTTTTTAGAGAGAAGAGGGCACATATTCACAGCACACACCACAAAACTATTTTAGGATGAATAAAGCAAGATGGAAATCAGCTTTACCCCACTGGACAATGATTGTATGGCAATAAAATGCAAGCTAGGTGTTACTGCCAGGTCATTTTTGATTCACAGTGCCACCGACACTGTCTGTTACAGACACGGAATGTGCATGGAAGCTTCGTCTCTGCCCAAATATTTCAGGTGATCAGCCTTTTACCAAAGGCCCCACCAAAGTTTTTGGCAAATCTCTCTTTCCTGTCGTTGCTCCTAAACCACCTCCCAGACGCCAGCTGCAAGAGCACCCCCCTGCCTGCCTGCCTGCCCCTGGAGTCCCTGTCAGTCCAGTGAAGGTGCGGTTAGAGCGCCGTGCCAGGGCCGAAGCAGCCTGCGGAGCCCCCGCTGATGTGCCATCAGCACGGCCTCGCTGCTCCACGGGGTTAGGAAGCAGTGTCAGGGCCACGCAGTTAGTTCTGGGCGGGCGGGCTGCTGGGACAGAGAAGGCTATGGCCAGGTAGCCTCTGCATTACCATTATCGGGGTTGGAAAACATCCTACTTGCACTGGAGACGGTCTTTCCAATGTCAGCCAGCGAGCGCAGGTTGGATTTCTTGGTCTGGTGCCGGTGCTTCCTGAGCAGTGTGTAGGTGACCTTGTCCTTCAGTTCGGATTTCAACAGCCCCGTCTCGATCTGATTGTCAACGATCATCTCTGTGGCCAGCACAGGAAGGGGGAGGGAGGGAGAGCAAAATTAACCACAGAGCTCAAAACCTCTTCCAGGGAGAGCAGAGAGAGAGAGGCTGGAGGCATTTCCACCCTGCCTTTTTGAAGGCTTTCTTACCATCTCAAAGACAGCTTTTATTTGTATGAAAATCTTTTTTAGACATTCCTCTTGAAACAGAACATAAGCATTTCCATCCAGCATGAGCCACTAACACACACCTATTGCACTGAGATTCCCTTCTGCTATTTCCTACATGTCACAGAGCCTATTTCAAAGACCAGGGTGAGACAGTTCTTAGCTCAGAAATGGAATCCCCTCTGAGCCTGGACTTTTGTGAAGATACTATTACTCTACTGGAAGTTCCACGATGCTCCCAAAAAGCACACAGAAAATCTTCTTTAAGATTCAACAAGGCCTGAGTTCACCTTGCAGGCCCCCAGTAAAACCTAATCTAAAGATAGGAAGAAGTCCTGGAGATGAGCCACTAATTAAATCATTCACTTGCAGGACTGAAGTGACGGCAACTACAAGCGGCAGAACTTGCTCCAGTTACCACAGGATGTATTATATATGGCTTTACTTTTCATGGAGTCACCAGGAGAAAAGGCCCCCAGCGTCCTCAGTGCCTGCTCACTTCCCATCAATTCCCTCCTTTCTCCTCCCTTATCCCAGAGGAAAAAGGCAAAAAAAGGTGGCCAGACTTATGAAGAATGTCCCCTGTGCAGTAAGTCTCGCATGAAGTTGTTCCCTTGGTGACTCGAGCTCATGCGCTGTCCCCTGAGGGCAAGTGGCAGCTCATATTTGTCTGCTGGTAACTTTTATTTGTGCTAATAATAAAAGTTATGGCAAGGGGGAGGCAGGACACGCATCACATTTGCTAACTCAGTGAGTCAGAAAGTCATCCTCTGCGTGCTGCCCAAGAATTAATGCCTCTTCAAATCCCTAAGGAAGCACCTAGTTCTTCCTCTCTGATTAAGACAGGGTGGGTATACGCACGTAGGTACCCTTACACAACATGCTTGGCAAAAGGCTGACCTTTGTTAAGTGTTATTTTAATACAAGCTTTTCTTGCTCATGGTTTTAGTTAGTGATTTTTGGAGTATTTCCTTCAGAAACTTCATTCAAGGTTATCCTCTATCTGGTACTTCCCTTCCCTGTTGCTGATAAAACACAAACGACAAAGAGAGTTTTTCTTTGGAGTTTTCCTTTCCTGTGTGTCACTACCAGACACAAGTCAAGTGATCATGATTAAATCATCCTGGAAATCCAGTGCTGGATATCCCTACCTGTCTGATTAAGGGTCTGGACCAGCAAAAACACCCCGCTCAGGACAGTGTCACAGTGTCACAGCAACAGCAGCCACCGATGTGTAATTTAATCTCCTAGGAATTAGATTTAATTTGGGGGTTGAAGAAGGAGATTGAAGGTGACATCTCGAAGGGACTTCAAAAGAAAATTTAATGTTTGAGGGTTTAAGGCTTTGGACCATGAACACCAGCTTCTGAAGCAGGTTCACCTTCAGCAGAAAACTTGAGAGGTTCTTGGGGCATTTATTTTGTTAAAAGTTTGCAAAGCTGTGCATTTGGATACACAGACACAAAAGCAAAGGGAGATACATGTCACCATAAGCACTTGCAAAACTAAGTTCAAAACTCCGAATTTAACACCAGAAGCAGCTGTAATTCCCAGTCTTACGATCCAGAGTATGGGAGAATTCTGTGCCAGGATAATTTTGACCTTACTTCCTGAGATGATCATTCAAAGCACTGAGTTTTGGCAGAGGAACTACTTATTTTTCCTCTTTTAGATCTCTTCATGTAATGGCTCTTAAACTCAGCATTTTGGTTAAATGTCCCTCCACTGGATGGCTCACTTGGAAAATTTATTTTCTCTAAGTTCTCACACGCCACAGGCAACGTGATCTGGCTCTCAGCATGTCACCAAGCGTCACCCCGGGCCACAGCTGATTTGACTGTACAAAACCTGTCCCCCCACAGTTAATAAAAATTTGTGGGGAAAGTGGTGAGATAAAGAGCCAAGAGAGGTGCACTTACCCACGACCTGAGGGAGAGAAGAGGCCTCCATATCCAGCATGATGGAGCCCTTCTCTATGCAGGTCCTCAGCTCGAACAGGCTGTGCAGAGACAAGGTGGCCACGTGCGGTTTGCTCCATCGCTCCCCACCTTGCTCTACCTTCTCCTCAAACTTGATCCACCTGCAACAGGGCAGAGCAATGAGAGGGGGTTAAGGCTGTTGCCTCCTTGCAGGGAAATAAACCAGCATTTCTGGAGATAAGGCGACTTGTCCTTCACTATCTTGGCAGTTCTGGTTTAATGGTTGGACTCTACCGTCTTAGAGGGCTGTTCCAAACTAAATGATTCTGTGATTCAATTTCAGGCAATCAAATGTGGAATCAGACACTGCCAGGATGGAGGCAGCATGGAATACTGCTGTCCCATGCCCACAGGCTGACAAAGGGGGGAAGAGAGGAGCACATCCCAGCCATGTCTGAAAGTGCTCTAAGAGAACAAATGAACCACCAAAGGAGAGAAGGCACAAATTAAGGAGCTCATTCTTTCCCTCCAGCTGCTGTTTAATGATTTAACCAAGCAGGTCTGAAAAACCCAGAAAACTTATCTCTATTGGAAGGTGAGAGCAAAGGGTAAATCCTGGTTGTGCAAAACACTCTTTACACCCCTAAAACTACATCCCAACAGCAGGGCAGCAGGAGGCTCCACGTCCCTGGGCTGCAGCCCACCCCCACTTCCCCCTGCAGCCTTGACCCTGCCCTTGGCCCCGCTGCGCCCAGCCCGGAGCGTGCAGGGATGGGCAGCGGGGATGGAGCACAGGGCTCCTGTGAGGACTGGGGGATCTCAGCTGGCCCACACCTTCTTCACCACAGCACCCAGCAATGGCTTTGGTGCCAGCTGGGGGTGCAGGAAAAGGTGGTTCAGTATGCCCTAATGGCAAAGCAGAAATGCTTTTTAATCCCCTCTTGAGACACCATTTTAATATATGTGGAAAATGAAAATTCCAGTGACTAATATAAAGGGATTATTAAGAAAAAACCCCACACACATAAGGTAAGGAAGCTCAGAAATTTGTTCAAAAGAATATTATTAACAGCAAGAGAAATTATCTTTAATCCTGAAAAATGTATTACTTGAGGATTAATCAATTATGCTTCACCATTGCAATAATCTCTTTCTGAGACTTTGTTTTTTTAAAGCTGCTTTTAAACTCAAGATGAAAGACTGATTTTCATCTCCAATTAATAAGGTCCTTTTAGTTCACAAAAACTAAGTGTTTCCTAGGACACCTGAGGGACCTGGGTGGATGCAAATCTGTGACTTCAGGGGCTTTGTGTGATGTGGGACCGAGTTACATTCACCCTGTTACAGCAGGAAGGCTGCAAATTACCAGTGTTTGTCCTTCCAGGGAAAGCGATTACTCACAACTACCAATATTTGCTTTTTGTTTACTTTTCTCACTACAACCCACAATCCCAACACAATAAACCAAACATTAACTTGCAGACCTGGGTGAACAAATGCCTGCTCGATTCATGCAATCAGAGAGTGGTGTGGGTTGGGAGGGAGCTCACAGCTCACCTAGCTCCAAACTGCTGCCATGGGCAGGGGCACCCTCACTAAGCAGGCTGCACTGCCATGGAAATGCCTGCATTCCAGAGGTGCTCATAGGATACTGAGTGAAGCAGAAGAAGGAGCAGACCTGCAGCAGCTGGAGGGCCCCAGCCTGTCCTGAGGCTCAGTGAAGTGTCTTTGGGGACCAAGACGTGTCCACCATAGAACAGGGACTGTCGCTCTATAAGGCAGCGAGATGGCAGGAAGGTGAAGGGATTATTACAGAGAAAAGGAATGACAGTGTTGGACTGTGGGATGGTGGATATGGGATTTTTAAACTTCTGTTATGATCTTTTTTGTTATATAAGCTGTGCCAGGAATTACATTTTTATCCTTCACCCTTTTACACCCGATAACAACACAGCTTTCACAGGGCTGCTGGGAGTGAGGTGCAGCAGACAGAAGGAATGTGTAGATGTCAGAACAGAGCAGGAGGGAGATGAGGAAGGTAATTTGATTGTTTGTTCTCTCAAATATGAGTGCAGCCTTTAGCCCTGCACCAGCGTGCAGGCAGCATTGCTCTCCCCAGCTGGGAGCTGTGCAGCTCTACACTGGGGCCACAGGAAGCATCAACCCCACAAGGTCTCTTCTGTCCTCTCCTCTCTCCTCCACCCACACAGCCCTGCACTTTTTCCTGTGTTCAGCACCAGCTCCTGCAACTTGCCAGTTGTGGGAAGAGAGCTGTTCTGCAGCAGCAGATGTGAAACAACCCCACAACAGCTGGCAGATCCTGTGCCCACTGAAGCACAGCGCCAGCCAGCTCTGGATGCACTGGGAGATGCTCAGGAGCTCTCAGGAGGTTCTATGGTGCAAGATTAAGTAATTTCAGGAATGTACTGGAAAATCCTGAACAATCAGACACTTTTTAAGATTACTATCCACAAAGGCAGGAGGCTGGGCCAATTTAGAAATTTAACAGCACTTCAACAGGGTGCTTCGTTACATTCTGTATCATTTATACACAGAATCATGGATCCAAACAGGTTGGCAAAGTCCTCTGAAATCATCTAATCCAAACATGAATCCAGCAAAGCCAAGGCCACCACCAACCCATGTGCCTAAACATCCCATCTGCACATTTGGTAAATCCCACGAGAGATGAGGACTCCACCCCTACCCTGCACAGACAACCCTATGGGTGAAGAAATTTTTCCTAATAACCAACCTAAACCTCCCCTGGCACAACTTGAGGCTGTTTCCTCTCGTCCTGTGGTTTGCTACTTGGGAGAAGAACCCTGCAGAGAGCCCCACACACAGCTCAATGCAGCACTCTTACCAAAGACATGTAAAAACACCTAAACCAGGAAGTGCTGAATTCATGGTAAGAGGAAAGAAGAGCAATAAAGGGAGAAAAAGGATGAGCAACAAGTCAGAATTAGAGAGTAAAAGGTGAAAAGACATTAAGTAAGTTCCCCAAGCGACTGAGAAGCAAAAATAAATTAAGAGGCAAAGGGGTAGATAGTGGAGCAGGTCATTAAATCACAGGTAAAGAAGATTAAGGTGACCAAACAGGGGCTAACTCTGAACACAGATGGTGCCCTTAAGAGGGGGAGGTGGGGAAAGAGCTTAGCCCAGCCACTATGAAGGAAAAGGAAAACCCCCAGGCTCAGTGAGGTCAATTGGGAATAGGTCAGTGGTGTTTAGGTATAAACTACACGTAACTTGTAGCAGCCAGACCCCAAAAACATCCCAGCTTTTTGACTAACAGCAGCATCAAAGAACCCAACCAAGGAACTCAAAGCAAGCAGCCCCATCCAGCATTTAACGTGCATCTTGAATAATTTCTTCACCAGAAAACACCTGTAAGCTTTTTTCCTATTTGAAATGAATTCCATCAGTAACTCACTAGGACATGGACAGCCCGTCGCCGTGAGGTGGGACCAGGCCCAAAAGCCACTTTGGGGCAATAGAACTGAAGCGGTTTTGACTCAGCCAAATTGGAATTGGCAGCTTCTGCCAATTCCGGCCGAGACGTGTCCCCCTTTGCAAAGCACTACCGAGTCCATACTTTCCTCTCCGTAGGCAAACTACTGCAATCAATCTGGCACCCTCTTGTTTTCCTAGTTTTTCTTTTGGAATATTTAAACAAACCCTAAAATTCTCTCATTTACCAAAGAACGGCAATTTAAACTACACAGGCTCCTTTCTGTGGCTTCCCCATGCGATCCTGCAGCACGGGTATTCCCCGGTGGAATGCTAAAATAGGAATTTCCCATGGAAGCGCTGCTGGCTGCCCTTCCCTCTGAGGGTAAAGGAAAACCAACCCACCTTGCAGTCTCCTTCCACTCCATCTCCTGTCCATCGACAGCCAGAAGCTCGTCCAGCTCGGTGAAGAGCTGCGGGGGCGCGGGGCTGTCATCTTCCTCTCCGAGGATGAAGCGGATGCGCTCGGCGGCGGGGGAGACTGCAGAGGTGAAAATACTGCGGTTAACGGCCTGCGAGATGACCAGGGACGTGCGGCTCCTCTCCTTGCCCTGCTCCCCAAGGCCATTCAGCTGCTTCTCCAGGCTGCCTCTGCCATCTGACATCCTCGTCGCTGCGGACGCAGGGGCGTGAGCGAGGGTGCCTCTATCTCCCTCTCTCCCCTTCCTTGCCTCTCACTGAACTTCTTACAAGTTCAAGCTGGGAGTAAAGTTCAGGAAAACTTGTCTCTTCCTACAGACCTTAACTATGTTACAGCAATTTGCTGTCCTTGTGAAAAAAAGCACTATGGAGCTGAGAACCAATGTGCTCTGTGGCGCTGCCCGAGGACCTGCCGCTCTCTGAGCAGCCCGGATCCTTCACCCCCTTTTTTATATGACCTAAAACCAGTTCCAGCCAAACCAATTGGGGGCTTGCTGGCACAGCATCCCACTGCTGGCTTTCCCCTCCCTCCCTGCCAGCCAGGTTTGGGCTGCCATTGGCCTGCAAGGCAGGCTGGAACCTCCCCAGCCCACCACTGGAAAACACAGGAACACTTAACAGAAGGGTTGTCTCGTCTATACATGAAGAATGCAACCCAATGCATTTAGTCAGGCACCAATGCACTGAAAAAAAACAACTGGTCCCGGTTGGAAAGGACTGCCTGTTTAGGCAAAAGAACTACGTTCAACACACAGCACAAGCAAAGCCTGTTTGCATTGTAAGCTTGAGAAAAAGGACAGAGACCCTTTCCTGGTTAAGAGTTCAAAATTCAAACCTGAGAACATCCCTGTCCCCATCATCCCAAGGCCTGAGGGCATCTCCTAAAGGTAAGTGGAGCCCACACCACCAGAGTCATCTTGCTGGAGGGCTCCTTGGGGGCTACAGCCTTTTTCTCAGCATATCACCTTAAAACAAAGGTGTGACCATGTGAAATTTTAAGACAGACATCCTTTCTGCTGGATGTTTATCAGCATTAGAGATACACTAAGAGCAGACTATGAACTTTGAACAGTTCTGCTAAAAACTCCTTTCTTTTCAAAAGATCAGCTGGCTGTCTCTTGCAAAATAATTAATTACATCAGGTGTCCAACCACATTGATTTTTCCAGAGTAAACAGACTCTCAATTTGCAATGGGAAAAAAGAAACCAGTACAAAACATGCCCTTTACTCCTTTTTCTTTTCCTTAAATAAACTTTGATGGCTTTCTTCCTAAATTACTCAGAGTGATGATGCTTCAGTGATATAGATTTCTTTTTGACTGAAAGTATATTTGTAATCATAAATGCCCTTGGAATCTCCTGGGAGCCAAGGACCTTGCCCTGCTGCTATAGCAGCCTCCCCATCACGAGGCATTCAGTTTCCTGCAGGCTTCAGGAGAGCTGGAGAGAGACTTCTGACAAGGGCCTGGAGTGACAGGACTGTGGGAATGGCTTCCCAGTGACACAGGGCAGGGTTAGACGGGATATCAGGAAGAAATCCTTCCCTGTGATGGTGGTGAGGTCCTGCCACAGGGTGCCCAGAGAAGCTGTGGCTGCCCCATCCCTGGAAGTGTCCAAGGCCAGGCTGAATGGGGCTTGGGGCAACCTGGGCTAGTGGAAGGTGTCCCTGCCCATGGCAGGGGGCTGGAGATGCCAGACTATCCATCCATATAATGCATGTTCCATCGTCCTCTCCCTTTACCCTGCACTAATGAATCTCAATATACTTTTATATTCAAATAGAATTCGAATATCACAGCTAGAAAACAAATAAAATGCATGTCCATCTTACTGCTTCAAAAAGCAAGGTGGACCACAGAAGCGGCTGCTGCTTGGAAAAGGCTGTAAGAGAAAGGACTGCAGAGCTCCTTGAGCTGCTGAAGGCATCCACTGGAGCCAACGGGAGAAGTCTCTCCTGAGTCACTCTGAAGTAGCTTTACTATATGGCAGTGTTACCCTGACAGTCCCACCTGTAACATGCTCACTCCACAATATTTTGCACGCTGAACCTGGGTGCCCATCGTCCACCACCCCTTCCTTCTTGCCTGCCTCCTCTCCCCGTTGCTAATTCCCCATTATCCGCACTTAGGGCCCACGATAAGGTTCACGGTGCCATTAGGGCGCTCGCTGGGTCACAGGTCCCCGATGCTGGCTTGACCACATGTTCTTTATTGCGATTTGGGGGGTTAATGGGCCGTTTATGGGTTGTTTATGCGCTCTCTTTAGCAAGGAGAACATATTTTCATCTCAATCTCCAGGGGAACACCGTGTGCTGGTGGGCAGCCAGCCGAGCAGCGGGCTCAGGGACTGGAGAGTCATTAACCCGGGGGGTGACCCCTCAGCCCTCTGCCTGCCCGGCCTTTGAGCACCACCTCGCCAGCCCGGCCCAGCCTTGGCCATCACCTTCGCTTCCACCTCGGCCGTCCAGCTCGGGAGCTGCTCAAACCAGCTCTGCTGGCACCAGGCGCAGCTCAGGCTGCTCAATGCTCTTTTCCTTGCTGCCTTGTTCACGAGAACAACCTGATGGCCAGCAGACATTTGCAGCAGAGAAAAGGCTAATCCACAAATTTAGATGGCTGGGGTTATATTTTTCCCCTGAATGGGAGAGGAATTAACATATTAATTGCAGAGGGTTGAGTGTTCCAACACGACACGGATACAGAGGCAATGCCATCCATGGGGGATGTCTCTCACTTGCCCCTCTTCCCTCTCCTGTTCCATTCAGCCACACACAGTCCATGAGGCAGCTTATAAAATGGTAACTTGGACAAGAGCAAACACATCAGCAGTTTCTCCAAGTTCAGCTCAGGCCAATTCCGAGCACAATGTATACCCTCGGGTTCCCAAAGGCAAAAATCAATCTCCATCAAGACAGAGGAATCTCAGGGAGTTCGGAAATCGGGAGAGACACATTCTAGCACAACAACCTCAAATCGGGCATGGCTGAGCTTCCCAGCCCTGCTCCAGCAATGGCTTTGGTGGCAGCCATCCCTCACTGCCTGGTGCAATGCCACAGCCACACATGGAAATGCCAGGGGGCTTTGTGGCACTGGCCCCTATCCTAAAGTCACCTCCTGCTTCAGTGCCAAGGGCCTGGCTGGTGGTGGGTGGAAGGCAGTTTCAGCCTGCCTCTCTGGGTGTACGGTGCTGTCTCAGAATGGAGGACAGGGGGTATCTGTGTTCATGTACAACTTAAACAGCCTGCTCTCCACTCAGCCAACATGCTTTTTCTCCTGCTTTTTCAGCTGGCTGTTATCAGGGACACTTCTGAAGACCCTGGGGACCTGCACCTCAGTCAGCTGCTTCCTCCATCCGAGGCCTAAGGGACCATCAGACACAAAGTTCTCTGTTACTTCTAAGTGTGCTGGCAGCTACAGAAATCCCCGAGAGACCTGGTGCAAATCCCTCCCCAGAGCCTGTGGAACCAGTATCAAGGAAAGCTGTTCGTCAAATGTGCTTTCCAGGCAGACTTATTAAAATAGGACATGATCCTACTCCTGTTCCTTTCTGGGGCTGCCCTCTCTCTGCCAAAGCCCGGGTCAAGTCCATCTGCAGTCAGAGCAGTGACACACTTGTGCAGACACCTGTAACAGATTTAAACTTGCTTCCTTTCCAGTTCAGCTGACTTCCCTTCCAAAATTCTCCATTACCAAAGCCAACTTTAATTGTGTGTCACTGCCAACACAAGACACCAGATGAAGGCACGTGGGGAGGCTTTGATGGCCCACAGTCCCACCAGCTTTAAAGACAAACCTGAACAGAATGCCACCTAAAACCAGGAGATGCTGAGAATGATCACCTGGGACACCCCTGCCGGTTCCTGTATGGCATCCATGCACTGGGCCAAGGCCACAGGGTAAGACAAGGGATGCTCTCCTGCTTTACCAGCAATGCTGTCCAGCACTTCTGCAGCACACAGACCCTCCATGCTATTGGTGCACCTTTACAGGTAAGAACTGCATTTCCTTAACGGAAGGGAGAATGATCACTTCAGGTAATGCCAGTTTCTGCAGAACACCCCAGGTGAGAACTGATTTCCTGATTCCCCAAGTGCTCCCCCAAGCACACGCATCCCTGAGCACCACCAAAGCAGCCGAGTGCACGTATTTACACGTGACACCTGCTCTTGGAAAGGCTGCTCCGAGTTTTTGGGAACGCTGCTCCGAGGCCGCACAGCAGCCTTTCCCAGGGTCCCACAGAACCAGCCCGGGGTGATCCGCTCCCCAGCTAATCACTCTAAGCAAGCGTGGGAATTTCTCCTGGCTTGTTTTGTGTCTTTGCTTATGAACGATTACTTTCTGACCCCGTGCTGGGCTGGCTGTGAGGCAGATCAGACTTTCCACAGGCAGGGCTTGGCAGCCAGGAGGGAACGCTCCAAACAGTACCTGGATCCCACCCCAGGCCATTTCTTGCATGACTGTGGGGTGCAGAGAATGCTATCCAAGGTGCTTGGTCTGTCTTGGAGCAAATCTACCCTATCCTTTGATAGTGCCCCCTCCCAGACATAATGAACAGCACTGACTGCCTCTGGAATCATCCATTTGTTGCTGGGCTATTGAACTGCATGACAGTACATGTTTTGCTCTAAGTTCCCCTGCAGCATGTGGCAGATATTAAATGTTTGATCTGCAAAAAATCTTAGGTATTGGACAAATTCTTACTAACACTGTGTTCTCTCAAGTGCCAGAAGAACAGCAGCATTTATGTAACGCCTTGCTGGGCATTCCCAGCTCCCGTGGTCTTTGGTGCTGTGCCTACAGACACTTCATTAAAATTGATGTTTTAATGCAGGAGATACAGGGAGAGAAAAAGGACCCTTCTTCCAAAAATGTTTCACATCAACTCATCTATGGATGCAATGTGGACAACCAGTCTGGAAAACTTCTAAACAAACCCAGCACTACGTCATGAAAATTTGGTGACCCTTATCCTAGAAGGCAACTCCTATAAAAGAAGACAGCCTGCCAATTCCATCCACGTGGCTGTGATAGACAGACCACATGCTATATCCCAGGTCCCATGATGAGCTTTTTCCAGCACTGCTCCACTCGAGGGAGACTCTGCCTTCAAAGACTGTTTTTCCCAGCTGCAGCCAAACCCAGAATATCTACATAACCTGCCAGAAGCAGAGGCAGCTGCAGAATCCCAAGGAAGTGGGAACAGATAGCCTCCCACAGACACACAGCTAGCCAGTTGAGCCAAACTAAGCATTTTACCTATTAACAATGTGATTGAGGCTCTGCCTGCTCACATCAATGCCAGGCTCCCCTGATTCCAAGGGTGCCAAATTGGGCATACATGGACCATGCAATTCCCCGTGGGTATGCCACAGCTAGATGCTAATCAACAGTGACTGGCTCCCAAACTGACAGAAAAACAGGAAATTTGTCTTTCTATACCACATTTTTAAACTTTTCTAGGCTCTCTGAGTGCCATTCTTAATTGCATTAAAGGCAGCAATGCCTGTGACACTTAACCTGTTCTGTCAACTAGTCCACAGAGACAAACGACCCTCGTTACAAACCCTGATATAAACTACACCACAAGCAATTCATTGCAAAATATGGATAACAAAGGTATTTTTGGACCAGACCTGGAGGTCAGCCATCGTACTTCCAGTTGTGTCAAACTGCTATGGCAGCACATTTTTAAGGAGCTCTTCCCAAGCAGTTGCCAAGAAGACTTTAATAAAGAAAGAGCAGCACCTAGGGAAAGCCTGGCTTTCTCTGGAGCTCTGGAACATTTCCTGCTGTCACACAGGCACAGGATGCTGTCTGGCATCACACCTCCATTGGATCTGAGCAACAGTCAAGTCCCCAGTGAAACAGCAGCGCAGCGGCTGCCACATAGAACAGAGTTCAAAAATCACTCCCTAATTCTCATCATTTTCCTTCTTTGGCTTTTCTTGGTTTCCCTTTTTTAAAGCAGTGTGGCTTTCACAGTCTCCTTCCTGGAGAGACTGGTGCTGTCCACCTCTCTGGGATCCTGCTGGGTCCTGTTCTAGTACCTTAAATACTGTAAGCACACCCTGATCACACACAGCTCCTCCCACACCTCCATCAGTATCACTGCACCTTGTGGCCACAAAGCAATTGCTCATCATAAGCACAAGGGAAAACTCCTGCTCCTCTGCTGAACAAAAAAAATCCTTTTCTTCTCCAGCACTGAAATGTTGCTCCTGAAAGACGGTTTTAAAGCAGGTTTGATGTGCTGCAGTCCCTGTAAGCAGCATCGTTTCCTTGCATCAGCCACAAGCCCTCCTGCCAAACTATAACTCAGTCTACCACTGCTCATTCACCTCGTTTAGGTAACAGGGAGGGTACAGCGACACTTCTAACGTCACAGCTGTAACAACTCTGGGCTCTTCTCTTGGGTTCAAGTTTCCACGCAATGACAAGAGGAGACTTCCCTCTCTGTGCTTCCCAACCAGCCCTCCGGCAGCAATAGCCAATTTTCTGCCTATTAAGCTCTTCTCACAAGCAGGGTTTCATCACTGTCTATTTGTCCTGTTCCATCAACTTCCGCAGCAACCCTGACTGTTTCAGCACTTCTGGAAGTCTCCTGCAGCAGGGGCTCAGCAGGACAGAGCCCACTCACAGAGGGAGCAAACTACACACGTGTGGGTGAGGATTTTCTGTAGTTATTCCCACAGTTTCCGTGCACGCCGAGCCCTTCGCCCCTTGTCTCCGGCCGCAGTGGAGCCCACCTCCGTTGCCAGGCAGTTTTTCAAGGAGTACTGAATGTTTCTGGCATCCACACTTTTTGCTTTCAGCTCTTTTCATTCCGTCCCCCTGTTTGCAATGTTGCCAAACAGCTCATCCATTCCGGGCACAGAGGGAGACGCGCGTTGTTATTCCTCACCATCCTTGCAGAGACCAACGGGCGCACGAGAGCTAAAGGCACGTGCTGGGGCCTTCTGCAGGCTGTTATTCCTTCACCTGTTCTGATCACCTGTCCTGCTTCAAACTCCACCTAGGAGAGGGAAGCCACGGTGTAAATATGTATTTTATAGAATCCCAGACTGGTTTAGGTCCACAAGGACTTAACCATCTTGCTCCAATGCTCTGCTGCAGGCAGGGACCCCTTCCACTATGCCCCAAGCCCCATCCAACCTTCCAGGGACATCCAACTTCCAGGGATGGGGCAGCCACAGCTTCTCTGGGTGACCTGTGCCAGGGCCTCACTGCCCTAACAGGCAAGAATTTCTTCCTGATATCCCATCTAATGCTGCCCTCTGTCAGTGGGGAGTCACTCCCCCTCGTCCTACACATACCTCCACACTAAAAGCACTATCACAGAATCACAGAACTGTAGGACACCAGGTTGGAGAGACCTCAAGGATTATCTGCTCCAACCAGCTCAGAAGCCAGAGCTTAGGAGGCCACTTCACCTTGACTCACAGCAGGAGGAAGGTGCCAACCTCCTCTGAGATGCTCTGAAAAAGGCTTCTCTATTTTTCCACCACCTTCTGAAAAGCTCTGCTCAGTGACAAGCTGCCCTTTTGGCTCAGAACGGGTCACAGCGGCGTATCTAAAAAGAATCCAGACAATGCTTCCTTTGACTAGGAGAGCACCAGGATTTGGCCTGACAGAGTGCTTACAAAACCAGTTGGTTTCACATCTGGGTGCTGGTTTTCCTCACATTTCCCTGCTGCTGCAAAGGAAGCTCCATTGCGTGGATCCACCCCTGCAGACCTGCCCCTTTGGGTGCCTGCATGTATTCTGTATGTTAAATCCTGATAAACACCACTTCCCTCACTTGGCATCCCTGCAGATGTTAGGACTATCCCAGTGGAACTGTCCCCACCGGTTAGCAGCGTGGCAAAGCAAAGTTTTGCATGGATAAATCACCCCTCTGAAGGCATTTTCTTTTCCTCTCTGGGTCGAGTCAAGGGAACTCAGCAAAGGGCTCTAGCAATGGCATTTGGGAGCAGAAAGCCCCTATTGAGCCAAAGACACAATGACCAGTTTCGGGCCTGCCTTTAAAAATTAACCACCATTAACTCCGGGCTCGGCAGGGCTCCAGGCTGCCAGCAGCACCCTCCTTCCAAGCGGCTTCCCAGAAACTCCCGATTCAGCTCCTTCTCAAAAGCCTGCTGACATTTGGGCAGCCCCTGCTCTTCAGCGGTTTCCCCCTGCAACAGCACGGCAAGTTCAAGCTTCTGCCTCCTTTTAACTCTGAGCTTCACAGGCTCACCCCCACCTCCTACACAAGCACCAAACCTCCGGGGAACATGGTTACGGTGGAAAAAAAAGTGGATTTGCTGGGGTCTCATCCATGCTGAAAGGTAGCTTTGCAGCTTTAAGCAAATTTCTGTAATTCAATCAAGGAAACATAAGTATAAAATATTTCCACTTTCAAGAAAGGAACATGACCAGGATCTACACTAGTAAAACTGTGTACAAGAAAAATAAAAGACCATTATCCAATGGATTTATCCTTATGGGTTGCCTTTCAGGAAATGAATGCACTGTAACTAAGATCAATATACTCCAGAAAAGGCTACTGCCAAAACTGAGGAAGGGGGAAAGCAAGTTCAAACAAACCCAACTTGTTTTTTCACTGAAAAATGAGAAATCTGGTATCTAGAGACACATTTGGTGACTCCTTACAGAATGCAACACGAGCCATGCAGAGAGATACTTTTACCAAAACAACAAAGAGGCTCTAAAGCAGCAGCGAAGCACAAATACACAGAATAAGGAGGCAAAGCCACACTTCACTGCACCATTTAGGAACATCTGGGTCTGACACAAGCCCAGGTCAAAAGAAAACTACCAGAAATGAAAGATTCCACTAAACACTAGAGGATAAGTACGTGAGGCATACAAGGAAAATGAATTATTTAAGACCATTAGCAGCAGGAGCTTGAGAAGCAGTGGGTGACCTGGACCACCTTGGAGTGAGACAGCCAATTAAGGGGATTAAAAACTGTGCAGAAAAGCAAAGCAGCCTCCTCGTGTGAAACTCCAGCACACAGGTGGGTGCACAGGCACTTAGCCTTTTCCAAAGGTTAGCATGGGAGGAGGCAGGTGGCTGCAGAACAAAGAAGAGAAGATGGAAGCGAACCCAATGAGTTCACAATGAGTGGCCAGGCCCTTTGTGCTCACACCTCACCAGACCCTGTCCAGACCCAAGGCCTGGAATGTTTCACACAGCCTGAATCGGAAGAAAACAATCATCAATCCACAGAATTACCTGGCACTGCTATCCAACAGGATACCATCTACCATATTTCTACCATTTCTTTCTAGACTCCAGGCTGTGCCCTTTGGAGGTTTTCCTTGCAGTTTCCAAAGGTGCACAAGGTTACTATGCCTTTATTTTTCTTACACAACTAAAACCACACGGAATCTAAACTGCCCCAGCCTGCTGGGACTTACCCAGACCGGGAGGGCTGCAGTTAAAAACAAAACCATTAGCACAATTCTCCCAAGTGCTACTTAAGCAGATTTTTTTCTTTCTTTCTTTTAAGCTCCTAAATGCAACTTTAGTAATTATTGGTTTATGTAATTGCCTAACATTTAATGTTTACAGCAACATTTTACAACTAATTTACATGTAGTTCACTAAATGCTTTAGGGTTAATTGGTCTTTTGCTGTGCATTAAGCAGCTTGCTAATGATTAGACAGTTGGGAAGAAAACATAAGTAGGAGGTCAGTTTGGGGATGGCTTGGACCAAGGGAATGGCTGGGGGGGATTTTTGCAGAAGCACTGACCTTCCTAATGGTCAGGCCCCAGCCTAACCCCGAAGTGGCACCATATGGTGTCTTTGACAGGGTCACATGTCCCCTTAGTGGTACATGTGAGGAAGAGGAGGAGAATACAAGAGGATCAATCTAGTGCATGTGAGGGGAGGATGAAATCACAGCAAATGAGAGAGAGAAGATGCAATCCCTTGCACTTGGCAAGAATAATGTTGTACTGCCTGTACTTAAAGTGTGTCCCAGGAGACCCAAGGATCCCCTGTCCTGACCATCCAAAGGTATGAGGATGCTTCCATGAGTAGGAAAAGTAACAGTGTGCCTCCCTGGGGCCCTGTGTCACTGCACTGCCATCTAAGGACAGAGTGCTCCAGACATGATACCATAACTCAGAAAGCAAAGTTAATAACTTAATTACCAAGCTGGCCCTGCTTTGAGCAGAGGTTTGGACCCGCTGATGGCACCTTCCAACCTCATTTATTGTATTTCATTAGTGAGCTTCCCAGAGAGATGATCTCCACTCCAGCTACCCCATCTGCTGCCCAAACGTGACCACTTTGCCACAGCTTCAGAGAACTTTCAGTAATGAAGAAAGACTGGAAAGCCCATGCTGGGTTTAATGACCTGCTTGGCATCCTGGCCTGGAGAATGAGAATAGAAAGGAGAGCAACAAAATGCCAACTTTGGATCAGGAGATACTGACAAACTCTTTGGAAACAGCAAAGGCTGCACCAGCACAACCAAGACCAAACAGGAAAACAGCAAAACAAAGCTGAACTGCTTCCTTTGCACTTAGGGAATCGACTGTGACCAACCCAACAGGGAGTCAAACTCTACTTTTTACATCCTTCCACAAGCCCAAAAAACTGGCAGTGGCATCAAAAGCACTGAGCACCCAGCTGGTCTTAAACATTGCCCAGGACTTAGGAAAAAAAATGGGAAAAAAAATACATTCAGGGCAAATCAGCCAGGTACTACTGCTAATCTTTTAAACAACTTAGGATGGAAAGAAGAAAGTAGTCATGAGCAGTGTTTTCCACACTGTATTCCACCAGAAGAGCATTGCCTCCAATGTAAATCTCTTTACAAGCACTGATCTCCTTAGAGTCATTAAATGCCATCTTTATTTCTTTTTAATTGGTCCCATTGCCTTTTAAATTGCTTTTTAAAAGTATAGCTGGAGCATATAAACACGATGTGTTGAAACACAGAACTGTTAAAATACAGGAAATAAAGTTGAAAAGTTTATGGTTTTACTGGTACTCAAATTTCATTACCCAGAAATAAGGAATGCACTCATTTTAAAACAAAACATAGTTGACTATTAAGAAAGTCTCAGCGTCTGGCAAGTTTCTGCAGGTGATTAATTATTACAACTCAGCAAGGGGTGCTGCTGCTTTCCTTCTGACCACGCACATGCTCCAGGTGGGTTTAAGAATAGCAACAGCCAAACGTCACCCTTCCTCACTTTTATTGCCTTCCTGCTCCCAGCACTTCAGCCTCCTGCTCCCCCTTCCCTGTGGGGATCAGGACTCTGGGCTTGGACTAGTCTGTTTTGCTGATTCAGCTTAGTGTGTGGCCACAAAACCAGCTAGATGGCCCTGACACCAGCTAGATGGCCCTGAAACCAGTCAGGTGGCCATGAATTCTTTTACAGAGAGAGTGGAAAACCATTGGCACAGAGAAGTGGGGGATGCCCCATCCCTGGAAACATTCAGGGCTGGGTTGGATGGAGCTCTGAGCAATGTGGTCTAGGGGAAGGTATCCCTGTCCATGGCAGGGGCTGGAACAAGATGACTTTGAAGGTTCCTTCCAACCCAAACCATTCTGTGACCATTTTTACGATTCCATGGAACCAGTTAGATGGCTACAAAACCAGTCAGGTGGCCACAGCAGCGAGAGGAGGGAGGAGCAAAGGAGTTGGGGTGAGATGGGAACCTCAGACAGGAGATGTGCCTCTGCCAAAAAGCTGAAGTTAGGGATAACCCCTCCGTGGAGCTGCCCAGAGTTCCCAGCCCAGCAGCTGGGCCAGGCTCAGCTAATGCTGAGGATATTCAAAGGGCCCTGTCGCCGTGCCAAGCACGCAGCTCCTATGACAAGGGTCGCTTTGTCTTGCGTCCCCTCCGCCTCCCAGCACATGGGAAACTGCAGAAATTCCCTTGCTGAGGAGAACAACTAAGCTGAGTAACTTGGAATTACAGGCTTTTAAGGTTAGTTTGCTGCTGGAGCCAAGACATATTTCCAGAGCTTCTCAGGGCTGAAAACAACCTCCTACTTTTAATGACTTGCCTTTTATCTTTAATAAGGGATTAGGAGCTATTTTTCCAGCTAATACCTTAAAATCCAGATAATCATAAAAGCAATCAGTAATACCCAATATATGTTAATTACTCATTTTCTTCTCGTCTCTGGCTGCCCTGCTGTCACTCAGGGCCATTAATTTGTCTATAACAAGGCTGCAAATCAAAACCAACAAAAGGCTTCAGGTCCTCTGGGGAGTCACAGGTTTGGATTTGGGGGATTAACCACAGATTATATCTGCAACAACAGCAAGGAAAACAACATTATGGCCAAAGAGGTGCTGAACTGTCCCACCAGCCATTTACCTACGCCTGGACCTGCTCATTCCCACAGGAGTCAAGCAAAGCAAAAGAGTGATTTAAAATAAGCTAACGAGGCACTGAACAAACCTGACAGCGCTAAGGGGAGCCAAAGCTGCACTCACCAAGTCATTCCCAGTGAAACGTGACTCTAAAATAATTTGACTTCTTCCACACTAAGCTACACTGGCCTTTCCAAAGGGAATTTACAGGAATAGCAGGTGTAGAAGCTTGACATTCAAGATCTGGTGCTGGAATAATGATGCTGATCAGCACATTGCTCAGACAGGTAACACCTATGACTGCTCACAGAAGAGGAATTCACAGTTCCTTGGATGCCATGAATTTGAAGGATGCCTTGGATTTATCAGAATACTATTTAGGTCATAAGGAAAAACTGAAGCAGAGCAAGGATGGATGTACCTACTTGGAATTACACCCAGCATTTATGTTCTGCCCTCCCTGCACAGTCATTTCTTCCATTCCCGAGTCCTGAGGAGCTCTGCACTGCCCTGGAAGAGTGTAATCACTCGTGCCTCAAAGCCAAACTGTCCATCACATCCATTGCTGCACCTCTCGGTTTCCGGACGATCCGTCTGCAGCCCCGGCTCCCCTGCAAACACGCGCGTCCCGCACAGGTGATTCCTGACACCCCCACACCGTCTGTAATCTCCGCAGTGCTGTCACGTAGCACAGCCATCACCAGCTTCTCAGCTCTATTAATAGAGCCTGTGCCTGCAGCCAGCGCCGGTGGCCAGGGCTGCTCCCGGCTCACCTAACACCCTGCGCGAGACTCTGGCTGCAGCGCGACGTGCCCGCCCCGCCCTGCCCTGCCCAGCCAGCACCTGCAGCGTCCCAGGAGCACACAGCATGTCAGCACCCACTGCTGCCCAAGAGACAACAACCAAGCCTCTCACGGGACATCAGCTTTCCATCCCTGCAAGTGCCCAAGGCCAGGCTGGACCGAGCTTAGAGCTACCTGGTCTAGTGGAAGGTGTCCCTGGCCATGGAAGGGGAGGGAACTGGATGGGCTTTAAGTTCCCTTCCAGCCCAGGCCACTCTGGGATGATCCTATGAATAGAGAGCACAAAGTACGTGTTTGATTCTGAAGACTTGAGCAGATCAAATTGCTTAATCCAAACAAGAATCAAAAAATAATAATTTCAGCCCAGACTACACAGATGTGATAATCCAGTTTTTCACAGCGGCATCTTCCACAGAGCAGAGGGAATACTACTGTTGGTTTGCATTATTAAATTGTTCAGCTCATTAAAGAAATTAAATACCATGTGACAACAGGAGAGGTTGTTTCTTCAGAATTCTCAGCTAAAAGGAAGGGGTGGGAAGACGAGATCTAAGGAGAAGAGGGAACTCAGCTAGCTCATTAGTTCAGATAATGCTCCCTTAATTCCTAAAGGGATTTCAGTTGGGGAGAAAACCCAAACACCAAGTAGTTGCACCACTACCAAAAAAGACAGCCTTCCCCTTGGATATTTGTAATGGAATTTCAATTTCCATCCACGTGGAATTTGAAAAAGATGATCCAAAAGGAAGTCCTCTCCATCTCCAGGTGGGTACCAGCATGAACATCTGGCCATCCAATGCACAAAATTCATGATGCTGGATGCCTGCACATCACGATGTCAAATTACAACAAATATTATAAAGTGTGGCTTGGCTACCAAGAGGGAAGAGCAGATTCAGGGTGAAAGAAATACTAACAGCAAATCAAGGAAATCATGACAATGATATCACCAGATTAAATCCATTATTTAAAATAAAGTTTGCCACTTGCCGATTCAAATGAAACATGATTTCTTGTACTCTCTTTTTTTAAGGCAAACATAAAGAGCTGATGAAGTGTCTCACGCATTACTTCACCCACTGAGCTGAACTCTCCATAGTGAGGTGCACATTTTCATGGCTCCAGGGAAAGGAGAACCATGACCCCAATGAAGAAGGTACACAGCAGTCTGGAAGTGCAAGGCAGCACTGAATCACAGAATCCCCTAGGTTGGAAAAGACCTTTAAGAACTGGAAGCTGCAGTGAAGCTGCAGTATGGAAAGGAATTCCCCAAGAATGTGTAATACACAAGCCAAGGCACACATGGATCCTGCTCAGCCATTGTGGATTGCCCAATTGTAACTGATTTATTTGTGTACACACACCAAGAAGGGATTTCTGTATTTCTTCTCAAAGGCTTGGCTTAAAGCCTATTGAACTTGGGAAAAAAAAAGACAGGACTACTATGTTAAGAAAGACACAGGTGATTTTCAGGGAAATTAAATTCCCCAACTTCTCCTGCCTCCCAGTTCCAGGTATTCTTTAAAAGCCCTAAGTTAAACCAAGGTGCTGAACAGAGAGATCCATCTCCTCCTTTCCCAATCCTCCACCACAGAGCACTAGATAAACTTTGGCCGGGATGCAGCTGTGAGCAACAGGAACACATGCTCTGAGAATCCCTTTTCCAGCAGCCATCGTGCCCTGCTCTGTCACTACAGCAAAAAAGTTCTGAACAAGGAAAATCAACTTGTAAGGGGGCTCCACCTATTTCAGAGCAAGAAACTCCACCAGGTGGAAAAGTAACCACAGAAGAACCAGGCAAGGACTGTTTGTTACATACTTCCATTAAATACATGAAAGAAAAGAAGATGTAGGAAAAAAGGTTGGTTTTCCAGGTGTTCCTCAGCTTTGTGGCACCGGAGAAGCTATGGAACAGAGAACAGTTCTTTCATATATACCTGATCCCTCAACTACAACCCAAGTTCTTCTGCTTAACTTTGAGATGAAGTCAAACTCTGCCTACAAAATCACATTGCAGATGAGAACAGTACAATGCACTGATTTAGATAAAATAGCTTTTCTTCAAAACACTTTTGTTTTTTATTCCCCAAAGAGACAGGAAATTGTGAGCAATAAATCTCAAGGATGTCTTTTCCAAGATTTGAAAGCTGTCCTCCAGTGGAGATTCCCATTTTAAGCACATGCTTTGCATAACTGAAAGAAAATACATGACCTTGATAGTAAGCAAAATATTCCTCACAAAACATTTACTCTTTTTCTTGCTGTGCAAAATCTGTCTGCTCTTCCCAAATGAAGGACACCAAACCCACATTCCTCAGAAAAGCATCACACCAGATTTAATTGGAGGAGGATGTTTTTACAACAAGTTCAGCACTGACCTTATGTTTCTGAAGCTGTTAGCTTCCAAGCAAAGAGCATTTTCCCTTCCCATCACATGCTGCCTCGGCTGTGAGGGCTTTTCCAGAGCCAGAAGGATGTTCTTCACAGATATCACCACTTCCACATCAAGGGCATCTGACAGAGCACAAATACCACCTGACACTGTCCCCCATCCCTAAAAACGTCTCAAGCACTCTTAAAATGCATACCCAGGGTCTCTCCTCTTATAACCTTAAGCTACAGGAGGAGCAGTGTCCCCATCACAGAACCCCAAAATGGTTTGGGTTGGAAAGGACCTCAAAGTTTATCTCATTCCAATCCCCTGCCATGTGCAAGGACACCTTCCACTATCCCAAGCTGCCCCAAGCCCCATCCAACCCGGCCTTGGACACTTCCAGGGACGGGGCAGCCACAGCTTCTCTGGCAAGCTGTGCCAGGGCCTCACTGCCCTAACAGGGAAGAAGCTTTTCCTGCTCTACCATCCAAGCCTGCCCTGTCAGCCTGAAGCCAGATGAGCCACCCTGCCAGGAACGAGTCACCAGCGGCAGTGGCTCCTACACACACTGTGTCCATGTAGAGCTGACCTGGCAAAATCCTGCCTTGGCATTTCCCCCAGGCACCGAGCTCAAACACCTGCAAACGCCCCGCAGCGTCATCGCCGCTTCCAGACACCTCAGACAAGCAGAGGCAGCGAGAGGAGCTGCTCACAATAAATACTGGGTGCCTGACCCACAGAGACCAAAAAGATGTAAAATTCCAGCAGACTTCCCGACATGGCTGCACAGGCCAGATCACAGATGCCACAGATGTTTAGACAGTTGCCACTTCCAAAACTTTCCCCTTGCAACCTCTTTTCCAGACAAAACCTCAGAGGAAATCCAAACTCTTATTTCCAAAAGGTGCTGAAGACCAGCAGGCTGCAGCCAAAAAGGAGATCAACTTTCCAGGTCTCCAAAACTCAAAGTAACCCCAGAGCAAATACTGTACTTCTTCATTTCAAGAAAATGAGTGAAAAGAAATACACATGCTTTCCTAGTCAGTCTCAGCCCCACAATCCCAAAGTTGTTGTAACACAATCATTCCCAAGGGGCTGAAAATAAAGAGCCACTATCAGCATGTATCAATGGAAGTACCACACTGCATTCCTGCCACCTATCAACACGTAACCTCTCTTCCCTCCCAACGAGCAACCTTCCCTGTAGTTCCTCACATCTGCATATTAATATTATTTTGCCTTTTCTCTCTATCTTCAAAGGCTTCCAAAGCAGCCACATTCCCTTTTGACAACAGGAATTAACAGGTTCTCCCCAGACCATCACACCTTCCATTTCTTTGCCCTGCTCACGCCTGTCCCAAATTCCTTGGCAAAAACAGCTATAAACATGGGAACTTTGATCAATAGGGTTTTTTAGCACACTTATTAGAAGTGTGCAATAACCGCTGTGGAGGAATGAGGCAAATGTCCTGGTATCTTTCCATTTTTAGAAAAGCCCATAATTATGTTAACAAACAACAAAACTATGAGATTAGTCACAGCACTGCAGCGAAAAGAGCCGAGTCACCAACCTTGGATTAGCTGGAGAGATGCAACGAAGGCAAACAATATTTTCCCAACCCCAAAATAATGTTCAATTGAACTTGAAGGTGATCTGTGGTCTTCCAAAGCGTTTGGAATTCACCACAGAGAGAGAATTAATCACCTAAAAAAGGTCTGCTTTTAGCACAGAACAGCAGGTTTGGGAAATCTAAGGAGAGGATGCACCAGACAATTTCTGCCTGCAAACGATCCGTCTCCTCTTGTGCAGAAGGGCAAAGAAAAGCCCCTTTTGTTGTTCATAGGTATTATATCCACTTTGGGAAAGCAAAGGAAAGAAGACATCCCCAGCCTCCCAAATGCTACCAAGTCTCAGCTACAAGCTTACAGCTCCAACTGCTGTGAAATATGGGATGTCCTGAAAGCCAACGCTTTCCACGGCTGGTACCAGCTGTGAGCTGTAACAGGATGCAAGTCATCTGCAGGACTTGGCTTCTCCATAAAGATTTCACAAGGATAAGGTTTGCTCTAATGCCTGAGGAAGGACATTAGCCAGAAGCTGGGGAACAAGACCTTCTCCATCCACAAACCTTACACAGCTGCTGTCTTTTTCAGCTTCTTAATATTGAACCCTCCTATAATTAAGAAGCACCATAAGCACGAAAAACACTGTACTCCACAGGCACAGGTTTTTGGACAAAAATCCACATGTTACCACTCTCACTCAGGAGAAATGGTATTTTGAGACTGGAAATGAAACCTGAATGCAAAGAAAATGTTTTCTGGAGCAGGACAGACGCTGCTGTCCAAGGCAGCTCCAGAAAAAAAAAGGTGAGCAGGTTGCTGTGACCACCAGCAGCAGCTCTTGACTGACATTGTCCACGTGGGACACGTGTCAGTGCCTGACCTCCCACAACAGGTGGCAAGTCTGTCTCAGTTGTGACTCAAGGGGAAGGTCTGCAACTGAATCACTGCTTCCAAGGGGAACTCCAAAGGGAGCTGCTCATCTCCCTGACTCTGACTCGAGAAAGATCCCAACCCAAGGGAATGACAATGACCCCTTTTTTATGAGCCCATTTTTGCAACAGTTGGGAGCAACTATGAAAACACCTGGCAGTTCATTTAGTGACAGCTGAGCTGGCATTAAGGCAAGTAAAAATAATTGGGAAAACGACAATGTTCCTCCTAAGCACTGCTGGGGGAAGAAAGCTCTTTTACATTACTCCACTTCCAAAGGGACAGCAGGATGAGCCATACAGAGTATGCTGGCTGCTTTCCCAAGAAGACTCATCCTCCTGGGATCAGTTTACAATAAAGCTCAGCGAGGGGGACAGCTCCGAGCAGAGCCACGCTTTGGGAAAGCCGCACAACTCCCGGGTCAGCCTGGACAGTGGGCAGGGAACTGCCAGTCCAGCTCTAGTCCCCTGTGCTCCGATTCTCCCACTTGTGACAAAGAGAACAGAGAGCAGGAATGGTCATCCCAGCACAGCAAAGCAGCTGAAAGCGCTCCCTGAAGCCTTGCCCACTCCCAGGTTTCCCCACGTAGCCAGAGCAGCTCCAGCGCGGGTAACTATTTATATCAGCAATCCGCCCGGCACTTCAGCAGATGCTCAGCTTTAAATATGGCTTTAAATCTTCTCGCAAGCAGCCAGGCTAAATATATGCTTTGGGTTAAATTTGTTCCTGGTGCTGTCCGGGGTCACAGCTCTCGTTCTGCCTGCGCTGTTCCTATACATAGGTGCTGGCACAAGGTGTCCTGGCAGCCTGCCCCTGTCCCACCGAGGTCCCTCCCATCCTTACACCAAAGCAGGACCAAACCCACAGACAAGGTGATGCTGGAACATCCAACAATCAAAAATTGCTCACACTTAACCCCAAAGGTGGTTTTGTCTGCAGCTGGAAGCTTCTTATTTATTGCCAAAGCCCTAAAGGAACCCACAAGACAAAGAGCAATCTCATTCCAAAGGCAAACAATTCATTACAAAATACTGCCTGTTTTGTATCTACATGCATATGTATTTTAAGCAGATGAGGCAAAAGATTTGGAAATCTTCCCTCTTCACCACTGAATTAAAGTCACATTGACACAGCTGGAACAAAAACCAGACTGAGCTCAGCACAAAGCCCCCAGCACTATTTTTCTGGGCAGATCCCAAGGCACGCTGCCCATCCCTAGACCTTCATCAGTTTCCTGTTCCCCCTTCCCATACCCATACATGACATGCATCACTGGGAGCTGCAACATGCTGTGACACCCTTGGGCCAGGCCAAAGGAAAATCTAAATGACTCCAGGATTAGTCTAAATTGGGAATTTAGAGCACAAGTTTGATATGTGAACTGCCCAACAGCCAAAATTTAACTCTAAAATAGCCCGTGTAAATAACTGTAATCAGCATGTTCTGTGATTCCTGAGCTGCTTCCTTTGCTTCCAACCAGCAAATAGGATTCTACAAGCTGTGACAGTCACTTATCCAAAACAGTCCATCCTCAAATAATCCCCATTTCTTGCAGTAGACATGAAACAACTGTTCTGGATGACACTACTTTCCTGTCACTAGGAATGCAGAGTATGTTTCAAGCCCAGTTTTAATGCTAAGCCTAGACTAATCCCCCCCTGAGAGCTTTAGCTAGGCTTTGCCAAAGGAGCAATTGTTGCCACTAAATACATCTATACTGTTTGATGGTGAGCAGTTTATTCTGCAGAGTGAGCTCCCATTCCCACGATGAAATCCAGGCTGGAATGAAATCACTTGAGTGAACTTCTTTTTTTACTACAGACTCATCCTTCTGAAGTTTCCCATCCTTGGCAATTTACCTTGGAACAGGCTGGGACAAGAAAGCCATGATATACAAAGTAGGCAGAACAAGTCCCACGCAGATAAAGGGAAACCCAAATAAGAGCAAGTCCAACCAAACGGGGTCAGGCATGTTCTCTAGGAATACCCAAAGCGCAAGGAAGAGTCCGTGCCCAGCTGGGCAGCCAAGTCAGTACTCTGCCTGGGAGCAAGGAGCAGGCAGCAGCCTTCTCTTCAGGGTCTGGAGCCTGACAGGTTTGCAGGGTAGCCCAGGAAGCTTTGCAAGGCCCAAGGACCAAACACCACACACGGAAATTCTCCCACATCCACTAAACTCTTCCCTAGCCTCAAAGCTTCCATTGCTTTCATGGACTTGAAACCAAGCAGTTTCAGGTGACTTCTGTAAGTACATTTCCTCATCAGGACCCCCCTGATCTACCCCCCACCAAACTGCCCCCAAATAACTCCAAAACTTTGTGGATCCATCACTTGCCATGTCCCCAGTCTGTTGTTTTCACACAGCCTGTTCCACAGGCAGCATGGAGTGTTGGACTCTGAAATATAACCCACAGGACATGGCTACCACCCTCCTCCTGGGACAGTACTGGCACACCACATCCAGCCCATGGAATGTGAATGAAGGTACAATGTCTTCACAAGGGGTTTCAGTATGGCCCATCTGGAGCTCTCAGGCAGGGAATACACAGGGCCTCATCTCTCTTGCAGAGAGACTCGCTCATCTGGACCACAGCCCATGGAATGCCTTCCTTTACCTTCTCCCAATCTGAGCGACACCCATCTCTGCCCAGATTCGGTGCAGGACACTTGCTAAGTGCCTCGATATCTAAATCTTGTGGCTGTCTAAATGTTATGGTTTCAATACAACTCCTCTGCCCTCTCTGCACCAAGCAGACCAAGTTTCACCACCTCCAGCCAGCTCTTTCTGCTGTTTTTCCCTGTGAGTGGTGCTCTTCAGTTGTGTCCTTTTCTCCTGCCTGCTGACTCACATCCTAAGAGCTCCTTAGTGCCTGAAAGACACCCCCAGCAGTCCCCCAGCGCCACCAGCGCTCCCCAGCCCTGCCAGCTGCTGTCCTCATTGCCTGGAGCATGCACACAGAGCTGATCCATCCTCGGTGCCATCCATCCCCCCTCAAACCACAGCTGCCGGCTCCCACGGGGCCAGGCACTCTGAGCAGACTCCTGGGGGTGGGTTTCCAAGGCAGGATGTCCAGGGGAGCCAGCAGGCTCTTCCCTGGGCTGTGCAAATGGGATTTGACACCTACGCTGTCGGCCTCCTTCACCCCCCCAGCTCCCTTCCACTCAGCCCTGCTCGCAAGCAGGAAAACGGGTTGGTTCCAAGGAAGCAAAGCATGGATTAGAACTCCCGCATCGCTTCAGCACGATGGAGCCGGGTTATCCAGGAGAGCCTGCAGGCCAAGCCCAGGCAGTGCCAGTGTTACAGAACTGCCCTCAGAGCAGGAATACAGAGGGTAACTGCTGGAGGTCTCTACGGGTCAGGATGCTCAGAACACCTCTCCTTTCCTGCCAGCCATGCAGTTCACAGGGTATTATACACCCTCAGCTCAGAGCTCAACCAAACACCCCTGCTCCATCACATGAACTCTGTTCCCATTACTATACTTAAATATCAAGGTCTCCACTTGGAAGCAAGACTTGAACACATCCCAATACCACATTCAGGCTGGGACTAGTCCATTCCTAGGCTTCCCTACAAAGAGCAGGAAAGGCTCTGCTGATTTCTGCATACTTTTATTTCCCTGTAACTGCTGAGGCCTACAATGCCCTTCCAGGGGTATCCAAACATAAGGAAAAGGCGCCACAAGGGCTCTGCCTTTTCTGAGACATAAATCCATCCGTGCAAGTACAAGCACATCTATGCAGCACCACTTACATTTCAGTTAACATCTGCTTTCCTCTTTAGCTTGCAGATGACCAAGTTCTTCCTACACGTAATTTTGATGTGCTTAATACCATTATTTTAAAGTTCACTCAGTGGGTAAGGAATCAGCAAATAAATCCAAGCAAAGACTCTCCCCTGCTTGAACAGATGTCAGATCAGGATTCAAAGCTGAGCAGTATAGCCCACAGCTCTGAAGGACTTTGTTTCAGATATACAGATTTGTTTTAACAAATACACAATTTTTCTAGGAAATGGCTGACACTAACAAAGTGAAAAGCAAATGATTTTCAATGATCAAGTACTAGAGCTGAGGCTTCTCTGCCCTATCTTGTTTATTCTTCAGGTTTTTGACATGGAAATCTCAATTTCCATTTCCTCTCATGGTGGGCCTTTGGTGCCAGTCCTTCACATCACAGCTAAAAGAGCCAATTTTGGCTCATCAGGAAATCAGAGAGATAAAAGTCAGAAGAGATAAAAGAAGGACACCTCTTGCCTCTCAGTAAGTTGCTGTTTCTTCAAGGCATGAACACATTCAGCACACAGCATCTGCTCCAAACTTCAAAGCAAGATCACCAACATCACTTCCCCAGAAAGAGAAACCCCAGAGTGGGTCCCTGGACTCGACCCACAGCTATGGAAGAGACAGTCTGAACACAGGCCTTGTCTCAAGAGCATTTGCAAGGGCACACTGAGGCTTGGTGTTCCTGAACCATGCCAAATGTATTTATTTCAGGGCTCACACTTACACCAAGTCCATGCCGGAGCCACGTCCATAGGAGTGCAGAGAGAGCCCTTTGCTATCAGCTCAGTATTCTGTATGGAACTGACTGATTCTTCTTCTTTTTGAACTCTCCCATGTGGTCATTCCAGCCTGCTGGCACTCGAGTACAGCTGGTTTTTGGCCTCAAGATTTCTGGTTCCCCCTCCAAATGTTTCTTAATCATCTAATCCCCTAACAGCTTCCCCGTGCAACCAAAATCATCCGCATTGTCACTGTGCCAGCTCGACCTGGAGGAGAAGATAAACTGGGGGAGCCAAGTGAAAAGGGAAAGGCTCACAAAGTACTGCTATCAGGGAGAAGGGAGCAGCCCTGTGCTTCCACAGACACCCCTGCACTGCTCTCCACCACTCTGCTGAAACGCCAGCCCATTCCCCTCACCAGAGCAGCAGCATCTGCTGCCATCCCAGCGCCGCCATCTGTGCACTCATTTCCCAAACCCACAATCCCAACTGGAGGTTAGTAGGTCATGGACATAATTCTCTGCCCCTCCTGGGATGAGAGGAGACTCCGTTCCAAGCCGCAGGAAGCACTGAGAGCCCAGCCTGACCCTCTAAGGTCTCTCCTGCCCCTCCCAGAGCAGCCAAGTGCCCCTTGCCGAGGGCACAATCAACAAGTGACTGGCAAACCTACCCCAGCTCTGCTGATGGGCAATTTACTGCTGAAAGAACAACAATTGTAAAAGGACACCAGCTTCAGGAACAGCTAGACCAAGGATCAACATCTGAAATGGTCCCAACAGGAGAAGTTCAATGAGGTTCACAAGAGGCAACTGAAAACACAAAGAAGGGTTCAGAGGAGAAAATCCAGGTGTTGGTTATACTGACAGTAAAAGATAAATCCTTGTTTCCACATAGAGAAATGCAGAGCTTTAGGATGGCTTGCTCCCACACTGTCCAACAGATTTGCATGGAGTTTAGTCCAAAAAGGGCAGCTTTGCAGTGCCAACCCTCATGTCCCCAACTCAGCCCTTCTCAGCTGGAGAAACAGCTCTGGCTTCAAATCAAAATGTTTCTAAAAGAGATTTTTTCCCCACATGGTAAATTCCTTGGACTTTTCTGCCCCTTAGCAGTTTCACGTGAACACAGGGAACAGAATTAGGCAGAGCATTAAGGTGGCTTAGGTAATTATAGTGGCACATGCTATCATCAGTTCAAGACACAGGATTAACACAACAAGCTCCAGTTAAAGCAGGTCTTCCCCATACTAGGACAGGAACCAGCCTCTTTTTTGCTGTATCTTAAACATAAACAGCCTACCCTGTGAAAGTGGGAATAAAGACCCCATAAAATCTTCCCCAAGGCATCTCTGCTGGTACTGAAACACAGAGGAAGTTTCAAGCTGAAGCTGAAGAACCACTTTCAATCCACCAAGTAGACAGTTACACACCCTGTGGCTTAAAATATCATGTGAAGGTTATATTGAATTATTTTCTTCTACATCTACATGACTAATTGTGTCCCCTTGGGCCAAGGGAGATTTCCAAGAGAATTGCCTGGTCAGGAAAAAAGCAGCAAAGACCATTCTCACTTAAGGAAGGCTTAGTCATAGATCTAAGAAAACATGCAGTTAATTGAGGCAGAAGTGACCAATAAATGAAAATATTGTGTCACTTCAACCCCAAAACCAAAGGATTTGAGACTGAACTTGCTTTGCAGGACATTTTCTCTGTTTTGCCCAGATCCAATTTGTCAAATAACTCTTGCTATTTTACCTCAAACTTTGCCACAATTAATCTAACATTAACCAGCTGGAGTTTAGGAATTTAACTCCTCTCCCAAGGAGAGGTTACAGCTATAGTAGAATCTTAATCTTTGACTCACCCCAAAACTATTTCTATCAGTTCTTCAAATTGTAGAGAAAACTTAGAGGTGTGGCAGGAGGGTGGCAGCATTCGGGTGTGAGAGCCAAAAGGGCAGCAAGAAGTGTTTGTACTTCTTATTCAAATTCATTTTTCTACTTCGGGCAGCGGATCTTGATCACTGCAAGTTGACAACAACCTAGGTGGAATTGCTCAACAGGCCTGCTGTCTATATTGGTGTCACTGCCATGGCAACTGCTGTGGTTGTTTTTTAACGATGGAAAGAGTGGAGGCAGGTTTTAAAAGCTCCCTGAAGAGCTGGCACTGTGCTTTTAAATGCACTGCCCCCAGGAATAATCCTCACCAAAAGCCCATTATCATTTATCATTTCTCGATTTCATTCCCCCTTCCTTCCCCAGGGGCTGCTCCTTTCAGACACATCCAGACATCTCTGGAGAATTCAGACCTGAACAATTTCATCCTGGTCTCTGCACAGCTGGAAAATACTCCCCTCTACAGCCACAGTATTCCATGCCCAGGCGCTTGGGACTGAAATCCTAGGAATAGAAGACTCTCTAGATCCTACATGACACCTGAGGCACTCACCAGCCTCGCTGCAGCTGGAGGTGACTGACAAACACTGAGTGACACAAGTGCTACTGGAAACACAGCACACAAGGAACAAGTCAAGCTGGAGAAGGGAATTTCAGCCTACACTACTGATTTCTTTTGAGGAACCGTGCACGATGGCAAACATAGGGCTGGGCTGGTTTATGTGGCTGAACAGTCCCTTCCAAAGGGCATCTGGTGGCACTTCAGAGGCTGGGGAAGGACAGAGAAGACAGAGAGCGTGGGGAACACTGCTGCATTTTCACTTGCACGAGGCCCCTGACATAGCTGTCCCTCTGAAGACTTCCAACAGCAGCTCCCAGGACTAGCCAAAGGGCAGCTGGTGGCAGGGGGAAGTGCAGATGCCACGTGCCACGTCCGAGCACGTCCGCACACGTGGGCTTCTGTCGCAGCATATGCTGCAGCAGATGTCACAGTCGGGGTGGCCACGCCACACAGCGTGTCACCATACAATTTCAGAGAGCTTCAGCCCGTACTGAGTAACACCACACGACACCACAAGGCTGCAAACATCTGCCCTTCTTGTTCTTTAACTCAACCTTTTACACCCCTCATGGCTCATGCAGCGCACCTGTGTGCCCTCTGTTCCCTTGGGTGATTGGTCAGTGCACCCGGGCACTCCATGGCTCGTTACCCTCAATGCTGCTCACCTGCTTGTCACAGCTGTAGCACATTGGGGATGAGGCTCGGCAGCAGCCCCACTCCCAATTACCACAAACTCTGTGCCTACAGGCTTTCTACAGGTACCTGAGCCATGCCCCAATTTAATCAGTCAGTGCACATAACTCATCCAGGGACAACTGCTCCTGTTCCCCAACCCTCACTCTGAAAAACAACTTCAGAAATTACCCTGAAGAGAAAAATCCCAACTCCCAGACTTTTCTGGGCTGGAAAAGAATAAATCCCCTGTACCTGAGGCACTCGGCATTTGTCTTAACAACCAGATTACTTGCTGGCTTTCTGTTTGGGAGCCTCAGGACACACCTAAGGAGGGAGGAAGTTTAGCTCTACCTTTTATCACACCCACCAGAAATCTGGACTTTGCAAGCAAATAAAAAAATCCAAACCTGACCTCCTTTCCAAGCTGTCATGAGCAAGGAATGAAAGCTTCATGCTGTATATTCTGCATTTACCTAAAGGAGATGGACGTTCAGTGTAAGGGAAGTGCAAAGGGTTTTAAACAAACAGAAGTGCTTGTAACAAGCCCTGATGCGATTGGCACATGCACAAGTCAAAGTAAAAAAGAAAAAAATCTCACAAGTTCAGGCAAGGGTTGTTGCAAGAAGAGCATTTTTTTTAATTAGCTGTCCGAGTGAAAGCCTGTAGTCTTGCCAAGAAGAAAAGGAAAGCCTTTGCCTAGGGTGATAGGTCACATCTAGACCCAACCTCATATCAGCATGTCCCTTCATCCTGCCCAAGTGCCTCAGTGGGAGGTGGGGGACATTGCAGTAAGGCCACTGGAACAAGAAGAATGCCATCCTGACCCTCTCCCGGGAAAAGAGCTGGACTAAGTAAGGGGTGAAGGCAGCCAGGCTTAGCTGCTGCTGGAAGCACCCCCTCCAACACGAGTCTCTTCTCTGTCACTCCCACACCTCAACAAGTCCTAGCTGCCACCACTGGCATGGCTTCACACTGCCACAGGGCAGGGTTAGATAGATATCAGGGAGAAACTCTTCCCCGTGAGGGTGGTGAGGCCCTGGCACAGGGTGCCCAGAGCTACTGCAGACACCCAGTCCCTGCAAGTGGTTCAAAGCCAGGCTGGACAGGGCTTGGAGCAACCTGGGTATGGAAGGTGTGCCTGCTCATGGCAGGGGCTGGGAGGAGGCGGGCTTTGAGGGCTCTCAGGCCCCTACCCACCGTGGAAGCAGGGTGGGCTGCAGGCAGCCGGACACCAAGCCCAGGATCAGGCGTCTCTGGCGGCGTTACGCAAGCCCTCCTGCTCGGCAGGGTGGGAACGGCCGCACCGAGGGCTGTGTCAGCACCTCCTCACCCGCCCTGCCCACAGCCTGCCTGCCCCAAGCACCTTCCCATGCCCTTTCTTTCCCATGGACACAGCCAGCTCACCCTGCCAGCCGCTCCGACAGGCCCCCAGCTACGCACAGGGCACATCTGCAAGCCAAGCAGTAATTAGTTCTGTGCTTAATTCACCTCTGCACTTGCACTACAGTGGACCTAAGCACGCTCCCTGCACTACTGCAGGGGCAGAAGAAGGCCTGTTTCAACTGACCCCAGCACCTGGGACCAGTCCAGAGCCTGCTGTGCAGTTCTTGAAGACCAAACCAGCAAAATTCCCTTCTACTCACGGCAAAGTCTCCCCGACCACTCTCCCTATGTAAAATGCCAATACAAAAACAAGCTTTGGCCATCCTGCCTGGTATTTCTCAGCTACTGTCAGTGCTCTCACTGTGGTGAGCTGAGGCTAAAAGCTTTTGGAAAATCCCACCTCATATCTTGAAAAGTCAGGAAAGAAAACTGGATGGCTGAAAAACCCAGTAACACGAACAGAAAGAGAGCTCTTAGCACAGCCCTGACTGTGCTGCATCTGCTCTGCTAAGTAGGTTCATTTATTTCCATCCTGTAGCTCTCTCCTGCTATTTATAGCACCTGCCTTAATGAACTTTCAAGGTAGACACCAAGCTTGAGCGTTCCTAAAGAGATGTCTAAATATCCTTGTTGAATTAATTTGATCTTTTTATGAATGGACCTGTCCAGTCACACTGGCACTCCTCACTGGAAATCACAGAATCACAGAATGGTTTGGGTTGGAAGGAACCTTAAAGATCTGCTCATCCCAACCCCCTACCATGGGAAGGAACACCTTCCACTACCCCAAGTTGCTCCAAGCCGTGTCCAATCTGGCCTTGAACACTTCCAGGGATGAGGTATCCACCACTTCTTTGGGCAACCTATCAAATGGGACACTGTCCACAATAAACTCTTCCTGTAAAGCAGGCACTCCAAGCTGGGAAGCAGGACCAGAAGTTTACCTGCATCCAGTGCAAATCTGATCCATCCAGCCAAAACCTCACCTTCACTGGGAGAGATGCACTCCATGTGGAATGGCAGCACAAGCCTCAAACTGCACCTTCATGGAATGACTCCCTGCAAACAAGGAGAAGTGCTCCTCCAAACCCACATCTGAGGGCTCAAGAGAGGATTTTTACTAAAACCCTTAAGAACTATTGCTGGTGGGTGCAAGAGGAATTCTCTGAGCCAACTGGAAACCTTTAAAACTCTCTGATATATCATCCCTTCCCTCTCTTTTTATATGAGTTCTCTTACCCCTGCTTTTAGGTATTCCAAAATTTAGATTCTGCAGTTACAGTTATCAACGTGGCAACATTCTGATACCTCACAAAAATCAGGTTTTACTCTCTTCAGGGCTGCAAGCGCTAAGAGAATTCTATCCTTGACAGTAAGAATTTGTCAGACCCACAAGTGGTTTCAAAAAGTCAGTAAAATATTTCAGCACCTGGGTTTGGGCCAGGGAGGTGAGCCAAAGTGACCTGGAGGGCTACCAGACAATGAAGAAAAAACCCCTTCCCAGATCAAGCAGAGATGCATTTCCTCATGGGAAAACCTCTGCACACCAGCAGTACAGAATGAGGAAGAAGGAAATGGACTCAGAGAAACTTCATCTGCCTTCCTTGTTCCTCACTTGTCTCATCCCTTGCAAGCGGCAGCAAACTACACCATCCTCTTTGTGCTGACACAAGCACCAGCCGACCCGATGAGGCAGAGCCTAAAAAGCTTCCAGTTTCCTGACTGGCCCTAAATGGAAACCAAGGCTAGGCTGGCTAAAGGAGGTGCTTCTAGATGAGAGGTGCTGGGATGTTTCACCTGGAAGAGGGATTTGTCATCGTCTGCAGTCCTGCCTGAGAACCAGGGTGTGAATGCCAAAGTTCCCTGAGAGCAGAGACAGCCCCGCAGGCCTGGAATGTCCTGAAAGGGCTCTGCAGAGGGAACATTGCCTTCCTGCCTCCTCCTCAGCCTGTCAAAGTATCCCTGTCTGGATTTGTGAAGGAGGCATGGTTCCCAAGCAGTAATTTCCTTAGGATAAAAGGTATTTGTACATGTTCCATCTGCCCAGCTCTCTGCAGATGGGAGAGCTGAAGGTTGTCTATAACTACCAGAGTTTGGCTTGCTTGCCTCAGCTGGACACAGACTAAAAAAAAAAAAATCAGGACTGACATTTCCAGACTGCACCAATTCCCAAACACAGAGGCATAGCTGGATTGGTTTGGAACTGGAACAAAACTTTTCTAGGGAAGATTTGTATTTCTGGACCTGTTTATTCTCCTGCTGGTATCAATGGACATGTTCCATCAGGTTCGGTTGCTGTGAGCAGCTTGACCCAGTGAGTCAAACCCAGACTTGGTCAAAGTCTAATTGCAAAGTTTTCATTCAAGAAGCTGAGAAATCATTTTCAGGTAAGATATTGAAGCTTAGGCTTATGGTCCTTAGGGACAGATCAAGAATTCCAAGTGAAGTTCCAAATCACAACCAGCTTAAGCTTTCTACTCAGGGAAAACAAAGGTCTCGATATACAGCACAATCAAGTTGTTCCCTGAACTTCTACGAATTATTTTAACAACTACATTATTAAAGATGTTGCAAATCAAGCTCCATGTACTTGTCCTTGTATTAGAAGACACACTAAATCACCAGTTATGTACCCTAGATGAACTGACAGTGTCTAATACTGGCCAAGGTGATAGTTGCAAAAATCAACAAAGAGAAGGAGCTCTTTGTAAAAATTCAGGATTTCTTAAACTGAGATCTGTTGGACCAAAACTCACAGTGTTGGAGATTTCTTCATGTCAGATCAGATTTCGCTTGTTTTCAACCACACATATTTCATCTTCTGATATTCCACACTCTCTACTGACTGCCTTAAATATATGTAATACAGTTCATTTCAGCTTTCTCCCAATTCCATTAAAGTTGCTGGGCAATATTTCCCAGTTCTTAATTTCTAATATTCTTTTGAAACTGAATTTAAGGCACCCACCCCTCAGTCAATGCCTATTATGGGATGAAGATTAAAACCCCAGGGTTCTAACTGAGGTTTCTTGCCAGGATTGCCAGCACTGGACACCAGCCTAAGCTGGTACCTGCTGCCCAGAGAGAAATGGGCTTCTGTTGGACACACTTGTGTGACACAGCTGGTGGAGAGAAAAGAAAGGCATCTCAGAAAGCAAAAGAAAGGGTGGGAAACACAAAATCCAGGTCAGCTCTGAAGACAAGAGTTTCAGAAGAGGAAAAAACCCAGGGATATGAGGTAACTTGTAATTCAAGACAGTAATCTGAACTACCCCTCTCCTTTACAGAGCTCCAAGCTACGTGAGCCAGCTCGTAAAAAGATCTGGCCGCCAGCACGAAACAGCAGGTCCCTGCGAGGACCTGGAAAAGTATCCGGATACCTGAGATGGTGAACAACAGAGAAAAGGGCCCAGGGGTGGGGTATGAATGCTACTGCACGGGACACCTGGAATATTTATGCGACTCCACTCCAAAAATCTGCAGTGCAAAGAGGTCAGGGTGGAAAAGCCTGTGGGAAAACTGCAGGTGGAAAGGGATGGAAGGACTACATATTCTTACTTGCAGGTGTAAGTGCAGATAAGAAGGTACTACCGCATAGAAACAACAGAGCACAAAAAACACCACAAACCCCTCCTCAAATGACACAGACACAATGATGGGCAAAATCAAAGGCAGGACATGAAAACCTGATGGAAGAAATGGGTTTTCAAACATAGGCACACTTAGCCCATGGAAACAATTCCCCTAGGATATGATACATTCAGAAGCAAAAAAGGAATTTCTACAGGCCCAGTCACCTGCATGCTAAAGAACAGAAGTGTAAACACAAAAATTAAGTTTAAAACATTTGAGTTCTTGAAGATGGGTAATTATGTCTTTTGGTATAAAACCAACTCCTGGTTTCTGAGCATTGACAAAAAACCTTTTTTGGGGCAACCAGGGAACAAGAGCTGGGAAGAGCAAATGGAATCTGTGACTTGCCTTCCTTTCCAGGCGCTGTTCTCTGAAGACGGTAGCCAGGCTACAGACATGACTGATCTGCCCCATGTTACTGTCTCTATCTACAGCAACTACCCAGCAACATAACTTCAAAATGAGAAATGAATGTATTTCTTCAATCCAAGATGCAGCTTTATGGATCTCTCACACAGGAAGCATTTTTCCACTTACAAATGAAGCTCCAGCCATCTGGAATTAGCCTCAATAATCCGAGCTGTACCACATCCTGGGCTGCTCTGCTATACTCAACCCTATCAGCCTTCCCATCTCCCCCCTGCTCCTACCAAAGCAGCCATCTCCCAGACTTCAGGACAAGCTTGTGGCCAACAGAGAATACAGCAAGGGGAATGCAACCCTGTGACAGTCTCTGCACAGTGATGGCACTAGCTAAAGGCCTCTGTCCTCTGCTTAACAATTCTGGTGGAATAGAGGCACAGGGTATCCAAAACAGACCTCACCTGCCTGTCAATATTTAGATATTCAATCTCTACAGATACTCAAACATACAGCAAAGTTCCATTTGAGTCTTCTTTTTGTTTTCAAAACCTAAAACTGGTGAATTATCAAAGGGAAAGAAGCTGTTAGCACTGCAAGTTAGTGACACACGAGGCCGAAACCACGGGGTGCTGGAATTCCAGAGCGCGTGCACGTCCCAGAGCCAGGGCAGAGGCTGCAATACATCTGCCTAGGCACTACTCAGTCTTTGCCCTTGCTTGCTATCTCTTTACACACAGTGTCAAATTGCTTTTTAAACATTCAGCCTGCTCCTGCCTGGCATCCCTCAAGGGCCAACTCAGGTGATACAGAGGGATGAGATGTCTGCTCCAGCCCGTGCCTTTTCCAAGCCACAGCAGCTATCCCACAGCAGCTGGCTAAGACCACTCCAGCCCTGCAACGTGAGACCATTGTTTTCGTGGATCAAGTTTCGTCCTCTGTGAGCAGATCCCTAGACAACAGAACACTGTAATGACTGACAACTGGAACCAGTACTCACTGAGTGGTTTGAGGATGCTGCTGCTTGTCTCATCAGTGTTTTCTACGTCTGATTTGTCCGAGTAGTTCTCTGAGATTTTCTCCTTTTCTTTCTTTTCTTTGTGCCCAGGTCTTCTTCTGTGACGTCTCCTCCGCCTGTAGCTCTTCGGCACGTGGACCCCGATGTAAATCGTGTGGTGACCTGGGGAACACAAGCACACCAATATTAACTTCAGCACTGTGCAGTGTGGGCACCACAGGCCAGCACAGCTCATGCTGTATTTCTTTGAATCCCAAAATGGTTTGGGTTGGAAGGGACCTTGAAGCTCATCTCATTCCAAAACCCTGCCATGGGTTTTGGACTCTCACTAGTCGAGAGTGCCCCAAGCCCCATCCAACCTGGCCTTGGACACTTCCAGGGATGGGGCAGCCACAGCTTCTCTGGGCAATTTGTGCCAGGGCCTCATCCCCTCACAGGAAAGAATTTCTTCCATATATCTAACCTAAACTTCCCCTCTTTCAGTTTCAACTCATTACTCTTTGTCCTAGCCCCGTTTCACTCCAGAAGGCAAGTGAACTATCCTTCTTTGCTGGCCTAATGTTAATTAGTCCTGTTTTTCTTGTCTCCAGATGTGAGCTTGGAGCTCTGTAGCTACCATTTGGAGAAGCATTTTCATCTCATCATTTCTGAGAGCACGTGCCAGTGCAGACTCGGATAACTGTTGTCCTTGTGACTCATTTAAATACAAAAATAAACCCCACAGAAGGCCATCATACTCATTTTGTAATATTGAACAGAGTGCTTTTCAAATACATTCTACACTAATTTTTCCATTTGTTTTACCAAATACACTGGCTGAACTTAACAACTACCTCATGCCAAGTGATTCAGTTTAATTGAGGAGCTTAGACCAACAAAATCTACATCACTTGACTGTGCAGTCCACTGTATAACAAGTGTCAAAGTACCATTAGGTACCTTACACAGGTGCCACTATAGAGGTCCCATGCTCTAAGTACCATTAGGGTGTTATTATAACACAGCAGAGGAGGAAGGACTACTCACACAAGTTCCTATCAACTCCTACTTGACACTTTCCAAAATAAAAATTAACGAGTAACAGAAGAAGTGCCAAATTTCATACGTTGGCTGTAAATCCCAAGGATGCCCTTGCACTGAGACTGGGATTTCAAATTAAAGCACTCGAACCACATTTGCTAATGGTTGTGCCTATTTGTGTCTGACACAAAAATGTTTTCTGTTCATGGCTTTCTGCACTTCTGCCAGCTCGGGATGAATATCCTGTGCTTACAGAAAGCACTTACATGTCGTCTTCTCTGCCCAGATCATTCAGACATCTCACTGGAAGCTATAAAAGCAGCTCTTACAAAAGTAACTCCTGAGAAATGAGAGCTGAATTCTGTACTTTGGACCAAGTTTGGTTTCCCCGTTTCTATCCCAGAGTGGCCAAATGGAGAGTTTCAGATGCACAGACGGAGTAAACAAATTCATCTGAATGAATGACCCACAAACTAAACACGTGTCTCTAATTCCTCCATATGATAAATCCTGTCTTGGCAACTGAACAACTGAAAATTCAGGCACAAAATACTCAATTTCTGTAACTAACTGATTTGCCAATGAAAAACAACCCTGCATTTGCCATTTCAAATTCCACACACTCCTGAGGCCAGCTGTGAGGCCTTTATTTTGCATGTTTCAACCTTTATTTTGCATGTTTGCTCATCTTGTTCCAGCCCCTGCCATGGGCAGAGACAGCTTCCACTACACCAGTCTGCTCCAAGCTCCATCCAACCTAGCCTTGGACCCTTCCAGAGATGGAAGAAAGAGGATTCTGGAGCTGAGCAGGGTTCAAACTCAGGCAGTGGAACAGTGACAGAACAGGGTCCTGCATCTGCTGCCTCTTGTCAGAATCGCCATCTCCGAGGAAAGGGATCACACTGCAGAGGAAAAGGGCAGAGCCACAGAGACATCTGTAGCAAGAGCTCCCAGACCGACACGTGAAGATCCAGTTTAGCCCTTGCGTGCCAAAGGAAACCCAGAAAGCTCTTCCAGCAACTGGAAACATCAGCTTTAACGTGCCAGATGGCCTGAGCGCCGCACAGGGACAGGGAACGGAGATCTTATCTGAGCACGAGCAGAAGCTGGAGGGTCGGGGTGGCCCCAGACAGACAGGGCAGTGGTAGCCCTTCCCAAGGGATTCTCACACCCAAAACTCTATTCAAAAACCTGATGCAAAAGGTATCTGTATTAAACAACATTCCTCTTTGAATCACTTGAATTCTGTGGTCAGCTTGATAACAGAAACACATCATAGTGAGCTTGTAGTCTTAATACTTTAATATGCTGCCAACAGAACTGGACAATCTCTTTAATCTTTGGACCATGTGTGCACAGCACAGATTTTGGTAATATGAAACTCACTTGTATATACGCAGGCAGGCATCTGCATTACTTTGCTGCTTTCCCCTAGTCTGAAGGCAGAGACTTATTTAATGTTCCTTGCTGTGCCCCCATCCCCACTCCCCCGACTGTTCAGGGAGGCCAAGACATTTTCCTTCTCCATGTACTTGAAGTGCTTGGCATCTGTTTATATTGTTCCAAATGCTGAGATAATCTTCCAGGCTCCCTTCCCAAAGCGCCTGGGAGGAAACAATTGACACATAGTCTCAATGCCCTGGGCTCCTGGGACATTTCTGACTCACCGGGGGAAGCCAGCCTTTCCCATGAGAACCGCTGCTGAGAAACGCACCGTGACACGCAGGCACCACGGGGATCCCACAGCCGGGGCAGGACGGCAAGCACGGAGCTGAGCGCTAAACTTGGGAGAACCCAGCCCTGCTCTCTTGTACACCCAGCACAGCTCCTCCTGGGGGGCTGCTCCCAGGGCCCTCCCCAGGACAGCCATGACCCTCTGGGTGCACCTCATTGCACCAGTGTCGGTTTCACAACGCTCAAAGCCCACCCGTGCGACGCACATCCAGAGCTGCCCATCCCGGTGGCACCTGCTCTCTTCGAAGTGACACTGGGGCTTCTTTGGACTTACACTGACTGCAGCTGAGGTCTTTGCCTTTTGTGACCACAGAGAGTGTTTACTGTGCCCCAAGTACACAACAAAATCGTTTCATCTGATTACTAATAAAACAAAAATCAGTCATCATCAAGGAGGTTCTCCTGGAAAAACTCAGTTGAAACCACACCTTTTGCTTTACTAAGAGCTACTGAATAAGAGTAGTTCATGATTCAGCACCCAGATTTGGAGTTTGGGCACAGGAGACTCCCTGAATGAGTTTTACTGATGAAAACCCACTTGTGTATCACCCAGCTGAGGTTCTGTGAAATGCAGCATTCCCTCCCTGCCTGCAGGAATATCTGCTCATCATCATCAAAGCTAGGCTGGACAGGGCTTGGAGCAACCCAGTCTAGTGGAAGGTGTCCCTGCCCATGGCAGAGGGGTGGAATTAGATATCCTCAAGGTCCCTTCCAACCATGAACCTTCTGAGAGACCACTTTATTATAATCCGCGCCATTTTTAAGCACTAGCTCTTTTTAAAAAATGGTTAGGGGATGGTTTTTGCTCAGCAAAACCAAAACTCAGGCACTTGGAGACAGGAGCTGAAAGTTATGGGATCAAAGGATAAAGTCTGCCTGCTGTATCTAAGAAGGAATCCTTTCCACATGACTGGATTCTTGAGACTCAGAGCATGGTAAAACCAGCCCATACAGAATCTCACACCAGCACCTTAATAAAAAACAAGATCAAAATCTAATATTAAAAATGTATAAAGGACTGAAAATAAGCTGAGCATTAGCAGTTTTTACCCAGCCCATGTTTATCCCTTTAAAGACTCCTCTGCAAAGAACAGGGAGAGTCACATTAAACCTGATCAGATTGTGACAGGCCCATGTGGTTACAGTTGGCCACAAAGCCAAAATTTTCCCCACCAGCTCTGGCCAAGTATTTTGGGCTACCTGAAAAATGGGCTTTGCTCAGGATGCCCCAGCCATGTCACTCAGAGGCTTATGGCAGGGGGTTAGAATGTGATGGCCTTTAAGGTCTCTTCCAACCCAAACTACTCTGTGATTCCATGAAAGGTGGGACCTTCTCAGCCCGTTTTCACAGCCCAGCCATCAGTCTTATTCCCAGATGGAATGGAAAGCCTCAGGTAGCCCCCTCATCTAGCACCTAGAGATCTGCTCTGCAGTCACACCAGAGGGGCCACGTGCTTCGCCAGCAGAAGATGGCACGATTTTGTGCCCAAGGAGGTGTCAGCACACAGCCAAGCCCAGAGAGGTGGCACCAGCCAGGACATGGCCAGGATCACAGCCAGGTTAGAGCACCTGCTTTTCCAACCCGGGTTTGGTGGCAAAAGGTGCTTCTCATTTTGTGTGAGAATCAAAGAAAATTAGCAATATAAAAAAAGCCCACGGCTCAGAAGGACAAATAAATCAGGGGGATGATCCATTTTAAAGGGAGATACTAAAAGTAGCACTAAGGAAGTCCCAAACTAAGCCCTGCTTAGTTTCAAATCAGCTCAAGAAATAAGAACAAAAGGCCACGCCGTCACGTGCCAGGTGCCCTTAGCTCTACCTGGCTGTAGAGGGGTTTACAGGTGCTGGCAGCAGCAGAGGGGCAGGACCTGCACCCCAACCAGCTCCACCTTCCAGGCCACAAGCTGTTCTGCACTCCCAGGATGGGATGCACAGCCAGCAGGACACCCCACACCAGAGAACTGTTCACACCAGCTGTGGCAGAAACAAGGAACACAAGGACCTCCCCCAGCACTGTGCACGAGCCACGTGCTACTCCCATTCATGCACATGGACAGAGACACTGAGTCTCCAGGGAAAGCCAAACCACCAGCAGTCCTCTAGACAGGCTGCCCAGGCACAGTCCCAGGCTCACCCCCCAGTCCCCACAGGGTTTTCAAAACATGCTGGTATTCAAGTGACTGATTTTCCATGCAAGTAAAAATCCATCAGCCAGGGAAAGGGCAGAAGGATTCACCGAGCGCTTTGTGGAAGTCTGAACAAAACTGAATGCACTAGTTGGAGACAGATCAGATCCAAATCCCTTCTCCTATAAAGAACAGTAGTATGCAATTAACCAATTCTTCCGTGCTGTGGCAGTTTGCCAAGGAAAAGGGTCAGCATGAATCCATCAGGCAATGGGAACAACAACCACAATCTGAGTAGCAGGTTCACAGACCTGTGATAAACGCCTCCTGATAAATGCCATCAGGAGATGAGCCTGCCATGAGGGAGAGACAGGAAAGGCAAAACATAAAACAGAGGCTTCAGGAGACACAATCCTGAGCGACTATGCCATAGCAAAAGGAAAGAAGAAGGAACAAGATTAGAAACATCAGGGATCTCTTTCAGTCTGCCAGCTCCAACAGAAGAACCCCAAATTCATGGCTAAGATTCAAGTGATGATCACCATCAGCAAGGAAGATACGGCTCCTTATCCAAACAGGGAGCTTGTGCGAAGATCATTTCATATATTTGCATTACTTCACCTCTGAACATGCAGTCCTTGACTGAAATGCCTACGAGGGTCAGGGAATGAGCTGTGCAGGGGAAGAGAGCATGGAAATTAGAGACCTTTTTCTCTTCTTCTGTAACATCAGGCTTCTAGCACTTCAATACCTTCAAAAAGTCAGCATGGGATCTAAAGCATTCCCACGTAACAAGGCTATAGTTAGACAGAAGGGAGGTCTGCCTAGCCATTTGCCTAAAGCTTCACTCCTCTGTTCCAAACGGATGATCCATGACCCAGACTGGACCTGCCAGATTCCTAACAAGATTCAGAGGCCACTCCAGCAAAGCATGTGCAACAGGTGAGTTAGATCTGAGCAACAGGATGGCTCTAAAAGATAGAGATCACATAAACTCAAGTAAAAAATATCTGAACAGGAAAATAAAATAAAATAAAATAAAACAAGGTCTTCAATTTTCTTCCTGAAGATCCTAGAAACCCTGCTTGTGTGGATGGAACAAAGTCAGCCAGGGGGGTGGCAGTGAACAAAGGGGTGGGCATTGTTCAGACAGAACAATGAACATGTGGTGGGGTATTCTCCCTGAGCTTTACGTAAGCCTCTGCGAGACTCTGACCCACAACCCCGTAAGCTGCTTTTCTTTCTCTCTTCTTTGGAGCTGTGAGAGGTTAGAAAAGCCACCGAACCCGTCCTGCTGTGATCTGATCTGGCCAGAACTGCTTGGCTCCAATGGAAAGAAGAGTTGAAGAAAACTTGAAGAACACAGGGCTCTGAGGAACAGGGTAGAGAAGGCGATCTGTGCCGGACTGCTGCATTTAGCTCTTGGGAAGCATGCTACCTTTGGATTTTCTGGCATCCTTTGAAATTATGTCCCCTTTCAAAATGCTCCAAATGACCACTCAAGAGAACTGATCTTGGCTGAAAATCTTTTCCTATCTCCATCTCATTAATTACCAAGACTGAATGAATTGAGTACTGAGCTGTACTTGACGCTCTCACACTCACAGAGGCAGGCAGGATTTAGAACCTGCTCCAAGAGAAGTAAGAGCTGTGGTACGATGACTAAGGCATCCAAAGCTGCCTCCACTCTCTGGGAAAAGCCTCAAACCAGCCCTCTGCAAGCGACCCTCGATTCCAAGGCTGCAGTTTTATTGGAACAGGTGTCTGACGGAAGGCCACGCTGCAAACAGAACAGTGCCCACGCAGAGGTGCCCACGCCTCCCCAGCAGCACACGCTTCCTTCAGGGAGTGCACGAGTTCCCTTTGCCCCTTCTCAGTCTCTATTTCAGTCTGGCGTTCTGCTACCAGAGCAGGAACATCCCCAGAAGGAAAAGAGGGGACAGGATTCCAGGAAGGCTGGGATGATGCTCAAACCAGCAAGCTACAGCCCTAGCACCAGTTTCCAGGTTAAGCCCAGCTTTGGCAGTTTTGGTACGAGAAGCACAGGTAGGAGAGGGAACAACACTCCTGTGTTACCTAGCCCCAGCTCGGGCAACATGACCAACACATTTTGGGTTACCTTTTCATTTTAAATGTACTGGAAAAATCCAGGAAGGCTCACAAGCACATCTGGGACTCACATCTGACATGTGACCAAAAGCTGTATCTGATTTTCAATCTCCATGCTGAACTGTTATACCCAGTGTTACTGTACCTTAAAAAAGAGCTGCTGGGCAGAGGAAGATGGGAGCAGACAGTCAAACAAGCCTAGACTTGAATCCTGACTGAAATGAGAGCAGTTGCTCCCATCCAAGGCTGCAAGGTGCCATGTGAGGGCCACCCTTCTAGCTGGCCTGGGCCCCAACAAAAGTAGTTTCACTGCCAGGGCAGAGAACTGATGATAGTTTCCAGTGGGTCGGACTTGGTGATCTTAAAGCTCTGTTCCAACTTCAATGATTCCGTGGTTCTAAACTGACTGGAGCTGGGAAAAAACGAGTCACTGTCAGAATGGTATGGAAACACGTTCCTTCACCTCGCACTCAGCACATGCTGGCACAAAACTTATCACCACTGCAAAGAAACCACCACCTTTCCTTCACCACGGGCTGACCATGCCAGCTATTGACTCAGCTGCTCTTACAACGTTTTCTCCACTTCTCCACCTGCACAGCCAGCTTATCACTGCCTGATGTAAAGCCAGTTATCACCCTCTGAACTCAGACTGCAGCTTTTCTCACTGAGCATGGAGTAGGTGGGCATCAAAAACCTCCTCAGCCCACCCAGCAACCTCGGAGCTAATGCTGATTCCTGGCAGCAGAGGAAGGACAGTGACCAGAACAATATTCCATGCAATGACCTGCTGGACACTGCCAAGAGTAAGCACTCCCCTGAAAAATGCCATGGGGAATTAAAGCTGGAAAGGAAAGAATCTGAAGACCTGAAATCTTTCATCACAGTGTTTCAGAGCTGGGAAGATCTAAACCACCTGTCTTGTTTTCACTTAGCTGTGGGGAGCAGCACTGGGTTCCAAACTCCACCTGCCATTCCCAAGTTCATAGGGTCATGGAACAGTTAGGGTCAGAAGGGACCTTAAAGCTCACCCAGTTCCAGCCCCTGCCATGGGCAGGGACACCTTCCACTAGCCCAGGTTGCTCCAAGCCCCGTCCAACCTGGCCTTGGACACTTCCAGGGATGGGGCAGCCACAGCTTCTCTGGGTAACCTGTGCCAGGGCCTCACCATCCTCACAGGGAAGTTGGGCCAGCTGCTGTTTGGAAAGAGAGCACAAAGGCACTGCTGGAGTCCTCTGAGTTTGGCTTTTGCAGGAGTAAAGCCCAGTTCAGTTTTACTGAAGCAAAACACAGCCTGGTTTACTTCTACACATAAATTAAGGGTACCAAAGAATATTAATGAGCACATTCTGTGATCAGATTTTACCTGATTAATTTTTTTAATCACATTTATTTCAGAAGCAATTAAAGACTTTGATATGAAACAGGTCATCTGGTTACTTCTGAAAATGGAGGAGGGTCTGCCTACAGTCACGGATCAAAAACAGACGGCAGAGACGAGAGGAGAAAAAGAAATCCAAGTATATGGGCAGCTCATTTCTCCCACTGTCAGCCTGCTGTTAATACAGGTAAAGATGTTCACAGTTATCTCTGCCCTTTTAACCTCTCTCCTCATTGATCCAACCACCAAGGACTAATCTTGGGCTTATGGCATCACACAGCTTTCTACCAGCAAAGTGCAATGACAAAACCGGGTCGAGAATAGAAAGCAAGGAGGAGGAAAGTGCTAAAATGGAACAAGTAGTTATGGAACATTGTTACAAAATCCCTGGGTCAGCCTCTCTGCAGAGCACAACAGTAAATGCCACAATGATAACAGGACCCAGGAAAAGTTTCCCCTAACAGCATATTCTCCTGAATTCACCCCCACAGCAGGGCTGAGAGGTGCTATTGCAACCTTCACATTGCCCATCATTTGGAAGGCAGGACAGCTATGCTGCTCCTCATTTCCTAACACATGGGGCTGGGGTGCTCCTCAGGCTTTGCAGTGGAGTCATCAGACTTGAAATCCAGCAACCTCCACCCCACCACAGAGTCAGGGTGGCAGCGAGCCCGGGGGAAGTTACACTTAGAGAGCCAAGAATACCTTATCTCGCAGGATAAGGTGGAGCTTTACTTTTCCCCTCTTGCAAAATCGGTTATTAAGTAATCTGTTTATGTCACACATACCAGCACTCCTCACAGGGGCATTACAGCAGCACAGCGTTACCTTCAAGGAAAGGAACGCGCAGGGCTCTAAATGAATGGGAAGGGTCCTCTCGCACGGCTCAGGGCAGTGCCTCTTCCTGATTTCCCCCAGGAAAGCCAACTGGGACTTGCTTTCCTTCATGCTCTGCCCTAGACCCGGGCAAATCCCCTGGCTCGCCAGGTCACGTTCCTGGGCACTTCCAGCCAAGCAACTCCTCCTAAGTAACATGCACCGAATCCACCACCGAGCCCTCTCGTGGACCCAGGCAGCAGGGAGGAGCTGGAGTGGAGTAATTTCCAAATGTCAACAGCTGATATCACAGCAACACATTCCAGTGTAGGACCAGGGTGAGGTGCTACCTGAGGGACGGACTAAACAAGCCCTGGAAGCAGGCCCAAGGGACATACTTCTGTCAGGTATGTATGGCTTCTGTTAACACTATATTTTCTCAGTGAGGGCACAAGGGACAACTGTCCCACCCTGAAAATTTCTCAACACCTTCCTGACCAGAAAAGCCCATTTTTACCCCTTCTTAAAAAGGCAAGTCCTTCCCTCTCCCCCGCACCACTACATAATCAAATTAGTGGGTGATGTGGTTGTGCAGAGCTGCTATCTCCATCCCACAGACATAACCTGTGGGCATCACTGACAAAGTGAATCATGTTCCTCTCTTCTCCCAAAGAACACAAAGCCAAAGAGGGATGCTCAAAGCGACACCTTCAAAATTCTGTCTTCGCCTCTTTGAACTCAAAGCAACTTACAAAGCAGCAAAAGCAGCCTGGTTCCAAGGCATATTATAATGATCTGCTGGAGAGTTTTCCCATTCTCTCCCGCTAACTCCTGCCACCCTATCTCTTCTGATAAAGGTTAAAACTCCCCTTCCCCTCATGGAAGGAAAAGAAACAATCTCCTCTCTGCTTACTTTCAGTGAAATTAAGTCTCTTGACAGACACTCGCCTCCTTTAAAACACCCCACTCTAAGTCCAGGAATCTAACAGGGACTTAAAAGCATCTGCACCAAGTGCCAGCCAAAGGTCTGCAACCTGACATCTTAGCCCTTCCACTGCATCTTAAACTGACAGAAGGCAGGGTTAGATTAGATACTGGGAGGAAATTCTTCCCTGTGAGGGTGGGGAGGCCCTGGCACAGGGTGCCCAGAAAAGCTGCGGCTGCCCCATTCCTGGAATTGTTGGACAGGCCTTGGAGCAACCAAATGGAAGGTGTCCCTGCCCATGGCAGGGGGCTGGAATTGGAGATAGTTCCAACCACAACCACTTTGTGAGCGTCCAGTTCATCCCATACATGCAGACCACGATTGCACTCAGGGTGCACGCTGGATACGCACACGGATCTCTGTGGAGAGACAGACGTAGCTGAGGACACACAGAGAACTGCAGAAACATTGAGGCTGGAAGCATGGAGACAAATAAGATCTCTCCAAAGTGCCAAAGCCTTTAATGCTTACAGGCACTGCTGCAGTGCCCCAGATTGCCAGGCATGCTGAGAATTCCAGGCTGTCCCACTCTGCGCAGAGCGGAGCGGCTGAGCAGCGGCTCCCTGGCTGACCCACCCATGCACCATACGTGCCCTGTGACCCTGACAGATGCCACGGCCTTGGATCCTTGGGTGATTTAGCTGGGCTGCTTCCAGGAGCCTGGCAGGAATTCTTCAGCACCCCTGAGGGAATTAGCTGGCTGCACAGCTCCGGGGCTCTCTGGAGGCTCAGCTGAGCAGCTCCAGCTCCAGAGGCCTGTCGAGCACAGTTAGAAGCACTTGTTTCCCCTCCGCTCCTCATCCCCCCAGCGAGATGAGCTGCAACTGGTCTGTTAGCCCAGCTAAAACAAATGAGGATATCCACACTGGAACAAAGGATATGGACACACCACAGCCACAAATATTACTTCAAGCAGTAACCACACCCCCTGCAGACAGTCAGAAGGACTCTCCTGCACTCATCACCAACCACCCCTTGTATTATATTCCTGGAGCATCACACGTGGCCATTGCACCTCAAAACAGCACTTAGCAACATTTAAAACAGTAAAACATTTTAAAAAATCCTCTCTCTCTCCCTCCTCAAATGTTTCTGCTGTGCCAAAGTGTCAGTTATTCCACAAGCAAAAGGCTAATACAAACCTGACCCTGCAGACAGCAAACAGCCTCATTAAACCCAATATGATGATTTATAGTGGCTGAGGACAGATTACTTTGTTCCAGACAGGAAGAAAACCACCAAGCTTTTTGGTCAAAAGAACTGGCTTGGTTTGCTGGAAGTGGTCTAACTCCTCTTTTTAGAGACTATTTCCTCTCCTACTGCTGGATCCTTTCCTGTCCATTACTGTTGACAATGACATGGCTGTAACTCTACACCTTTCAACACATTTTCAATTGAAAAGCCACAGGCATTTGTTTGCAAATCAAGAAGTTAGAATAAAATTATATCCTGAAGTCAGGAGGGGAAGGATAGTACTGCAAGGTGAAATCCTCTTCCTTCTAGGTAAACTCCTACCCTATCCTGCTCTCCTCCTTCTCCCCTACTAGTTTATCAAGCCCACAGACAACCAATCCCCAGAAAATGAGAAAAAGAGAATTTGCTGCCATTAACTCACTCCTATCAGCTTCATCATTTTCCAGGAAGAAACTTGAACTAAACTCCTTTAAATTCTTTTTACCTTTGGGATTTCACAACATTTTTAGTTAGAGAGAAAACAAAAACACTTCCAAGGGAGTCTACTCTTTCCCTATAAAGTGAGGAAACTGTTTTCTCTGTTAAAAAGTTCTCCTTCAAGGGAAAACCCTTCTCTTTATGCCTCCCAAGCACAAAGGATAACCCAGGGAAATGTTCACTTCCCGCCTTAAGTCCACCCCGACACTTGGTACAAATTCTGCTGGTTTTTCCACTTGGCTTCTCCACCTGCCTCCACATTTCCATGCTCAGGACTGCAGCGGCGATAGGCAAGCATTGCAAAACTCTATTCCTAGAGGAAAGCAAAGCAAACAGCTCTGCTGCTTCCCAGCCATTATGCAAGGCACAGCAAACAGGACTTCGGGGGAAGTGGAAGCGTGCGCCGGCAGCACACAACAACGTTCGCTCCCGAACTGAAATAGAGGATTTCTCTGAAAAGTCACTTCCACCCCGACCAAGCCTACCCATGTTTCAGTCAATTTTAGGACGAAGTGGGCAAACCAAAGGCACCCTGGTTCTCTGCCCTCCGACCGTGCCCATCCTACATACAAACACCAAAGCAAAGGCACCCTTCCTCCCCAGCAGTCCGAGTCTCTTACCTTCCACTTCTTCTTCATCACATACATGTTTAAGGAAGGAAGCCCCTCTATCCAGTACTGCCTCGTCCTCCATCCTATAGTAATAGAAAAGAAAAAAGGAATGCTCAGACTTCTCCTGGAGCGAGCTGTTTGAACCAGCCCAAGTCCTGGGCAGGTTAACTTGCAAGCTGTTGTTCATGTTCCTGTGGGCACTCCTGTCCTCCTTCCAGTGCCTGCTGTTCCTTCATAGAGCTCCTTTCACATGGCGTTTGCTTTAAGCTGGCCTCACGTAGCTCCGATTCTGACCTTGAGAGGACATCAGTGGTGACAGGTGTGAACAAGGTAATCCCAGCTACAAGTCTTTGGGGGCTTTGCTGTTTCTTGTGTGTGGCTTTTTTCCCCCCCTCCTCCTTTTTCCAAAGAGTACAGCCACACGGGCAGGCTTGGGGCTGTCTATGGAACAGCCAAGAGTCCGTGGGATCGCAGTTTGCCCGCGATGTCGCCCCGGCAGGCGAGCGGGCACACCCCACACGGCCACGGGCGCGCTCCAAGCACTGCCCGGGCTCCGGCCAGCCCCTAATAGCAGCACAGCACACTTGTCTGCTGGGAGCCCGGCTTTGTGTCACATGCTGGCCTTACAGAAATCTGACATATGAGGATTATCCCGAGACCGAGCTACAGTAAGTCAGATCATCACAGCAGTCATTTATGTGTGTCACCCATTCATTCATCCATTTGGGGAAGGGTTTTAGTGGTTGCCATCCTTCCCCTCCCCTTTTCTCTCCACCTCTGATCTGCCTCTGCGGACAGCAGAGACTCCTAATTCCACACTTCTGCCATCGCCATGCTTCTGCAGAGCTGCCCAGAACTCCTGCTGCTGTGGTTCTCCCATGAAATCAGACCCTGCCTGCGTTCCGAGGGTACATCTGCAAATCCACTCTTGACAAGCAAATACAAAAATAATAAAATAATAATAAACAAAATTGGAACTGTGTTAAATAATCTCCTTAGAGGCTAAGTACACATTTGCTGCTCACTGCTGGGCAGTCGCCATGGGAGCTTTCTATCCTAATACAGCTGAGACCAAGCTGGTCACTTGTTTTCATACCAAAAATCAGGCATAAAACAACACCCTTTCCTTATATTCCCTCAGGGGAATAGGGACAAACTTGGTTCAGAGTGAGACAAGGCCTTCAAAACTTCTTCCCATCCATATTGCTTCCATTCAAGATCCTCTGAGAGCAGTAGCAGCAAACACTTGCAGATTATCTCAATGGAATATTTAAATTCAGGAGGGTATAAATACTGAACAGATGAATACCAAGAGTTCAGAATGCCTTAGGGTGTCTACCTTGCATGCCAATGCCTGGCTACCTAACTAGAAAATAAAAAATAAGACTTAGCCACAAAAGGAAGTACCAGAGTCCCATTTCATGAAAGCAGTACCTCAGTAGCCACTCTCCCAGCTCTGCCAAGTTTTCCTCCACCGCTTTAGCCAACTCCTCCTTCACACAGGCTTCTGTCTGACCTCCAGGAGCCAGAGGATCTGAAGCAGAAATTTCCCTGAGCTAGGAAAGGTGCCATTCCCCAAGCAGCTGCTGCTGGGTGCGGAGGGGTGGGACGTGCTCCTTGCCAGCACAGCACACCCAGCCAGCACTCAGGCACACACCAGCCTCCCCTGAAAGCTCCAGCTCTTCATTAAATTATTTAAGGCTATTTATGCATCTTTTCTGAGGCAACAGAAGGGAACATATTCCATGGCTACTCTTGCCTGTTTGCAATGATTGTACAGGCACAACCCCATATTTTTTTAATTACTGTTTCCTGCAAAGCAGCACAGTAGCTCCCTGCTATAAACTCAACTGGAAACAGCTGGAACAAATGGGACTGATTTCCAGACCAAACACAAACTACAGGAGCTTTATTCCTCTGTAAAGTCTGTACTTATCCTGGCATTCAGCTCCATTCCCTGAGCACCCACACATGTGCAGGTGTGTAACACACCTATGTGTGTCCCACAGCTCTGCCTAAACCATGTCCCAAGGCCAGCTCCTCCAGCCTAGGCAACATCAGCCCAGGCATGGAGCAACTGAGCAGCAACAGGGTGGTAGAGCAGAGAAAGGCAATGCAAGGGAGCAATTTCCACTGCCTGCAAGGGATACAGTGCTGAGAATTCACCAGTTGCCATCTCCCTGGGCGAATGTCTGCTCATCCTCCTCATGACAGCAGAGCATCTGCCCAAGCATCACCCTGCCAGTGCTGAGCATCCAAAGCAGTGGGAATGGCCCCCACCTTCCCAGGAACATCACCTTGCCAGCCTGGAATGTGTTTATCACATTTAACAGCCATGCTTTTTTAGCTCCAGAGGGCTGGAAAACTGATCAGCAAGGCTGGTGCTTTCCCTGAAACATGTATCCGAAGGAGCTGGGGGGTTTAAAGGGCCAGGAATAGAGCTTGGGTCGCCTTGGCACAGCGCCCCGGCTCTAATCCACAGGAGTTTAGTGATTAGACTCCAAGCACCACCTCCCTTGACTTGGTCTTTTCTGCCCTTCTCAGATTATCACAGGATTTCTGTGGGCCAAAATCTAGCAAGAAAACATCCTTTACCAGTTTGCATGGGGAAACTATTTCAGTCTCCTGGAATTTTTCAAATACCACGAAATGGGAGTTGCAGAAATTAAAAAGAAAAAAAAAATAGTGATGTGGAACGACAAGAAAATCTTCCCTTGAGTCTTCAGGGGAAGACTGGCAGACTCCTGTTGGTGAAGCACTGCAGCAAGACCACTATCCCATGGAAGACACACATGGACTGGAGAGAAGAAAGCATGTAAAAAATTTTAGGGCCTCTGAAGAGAAATGTGCCATCAGTTAAGCCTGGTTTACCAACTCCTTGCTGGAAGGTAAAGGGGCTCTCAGGCATTTCTTGTCTAGATCCACATCTTCGTGACTGCTGCTGCAACACTTTGGAAACAAACCTAAAAAAAACAAAATTAAAAAATATTGGGCTTCTATTTTCAGGGTCTGACAGAATATGCTCCAGCGAAAAAACACGAACTGCTTGAGTAACTGGCCTCTCTGGGCCGATGATTAGATCAGTGCCAAACATTTTTAGAAATGATGTTATGTGTCAATAGCATTTGAACAAGAGTCACACACGGCCAGCAGCAACTCTGCTCTGCCTGCAAAGCGCCAGCAGATACAGCTCACAGAAATATTCTGCCCAGCTACTCAGAAAGAACAAGACCAATTTAGTACCAGCAGGGATCCCGGACTTGCTAATGGCTGCGCTCATCTGCCAGCATCTGTTCTGCTCATCACAACATGAATTCTTCCGGCAGGTCTCTGGCTGCAGCACCAAACACTTGCACTGCATCTTCCAGGCAGTGCAAAGCAGCGAGTAACCTCGGAGCTACCGCTCCCCGTGCTTCTCCAGGCAGAGGCCGGCCGCCAGCTCCCCCGGGAGATGGGAATGCTGCCACCGCCCGGCTGCTCAGCTCCAGAGCTGTCAAACTTGGAAGACTGAGGGCAGGAGAGAGGGAAAGTGGTGTTTGGCGTAAATAAAAAGGACTGATGTGGCAACACGAGATGTTGCACGGAGTTACAACTCGCCGGAGTGAATAAATGCCTAACAGAGCTGGGGAGCCAGAGGGGAGAGTTACTGCTCACTGATAAGCTTTTACAATTCTGCCCATTTCCAACGGCTTTTGCAACCAGGAAGAAACCCCAGCAAACTCTCAACTGCACAAGGAAGAAGAAACGGAGCCAGTTCCGTAACTGGAGCAGCGTAACACAGAGGCGTGAGAAAGTCACATTAAAGAACAGCCCAACGAGCTGGGGCGTGCAGTGGGTCAAGGGCTGAGGGAGGAGGCAGAACTCCGGGTCACAGAGCAGCAGCGCCGGCAGCAGGGCTCCCAGCGGATCGGTCGGAGCTGCCAGCCCACGGGGTGCCTGTCCAGCCGCACCACACGGCACCCGCTGTGCCACGGCTCTGCCAGGCAGGTGTGGGGAAGCTCTCCACTCTCCCGGGAAAGGCAGAGGGACTAAGATCTTCCTGAGTGTGCAGAGTCAACCACCCTGTCTGCTTTACAGAGCACAGCACCAGTGACCTGTCAAGACTGTTTTCCTCAGAAAACTACCGTGATCAAAGTAGAGTGGGAAGGCATGGATGGAGATGCTGCAGGAGAAAAGACAAACCCAAGCTTACGGTGCACGGGGCATCATGGGTTGAGCTGTTTGGCAGGTCCCAAATCCCAAGAGGTTTACCCCTGGATCTACCACATACTGCTCCCCCTCACCACATACCTCCCAAACACAAAAGGGGAGACTTGTTCTGGTAGGATACATCCACAACCCGACACTGCTCCCCACAGGTGTAACCAACACTACTTGCGACAACCAGCACCATCCAACCTTCAATACAGATGGATCAACACAGATGGATTGGCCAGACCTGAAGGCTCCCACTGATGGGACCTGGACCTGAGCAGAGAGAAGAGCCACCAAATGCTTCCCTGCCAGTGACACCCAGTGCCCTCACCAAGCCACCCAGGTTAGATGCCAAGCGTGTGTGGGTACGTGTATGCGCATCCCAAAAGGAATGAGTCAGCAAGCCAAACAGGCTGCTTCTGTCAGAGGGCTATTCCTTCTCTCTGCAACCTGTGAAGCATTCAGACACTGCAATTGTAGTGGCCAAGTAAACAGGAAACCAGGAAGGAGACTTGGTCCCAGCTGATGCTCTCACAGCCCATACGCAAATGCGTGAATAAACAGACCTAATGTGACCGATCCCTTTTTAGGGCCCTGATGTGTTCTCATTTTCTCACATACTTGCATATGGGCTCTATCACGCACAAAAACAGAGCTTCTGACTATCCTCAGCACAGCCTGGTTGATGCACTTTTGGAACACGTTGCCAAATTTATCCTGGATGCATTTTCCCCTGTCAGCTCTAAAGCAGCATTTATTTACAAGCTTTCTCAGCAAAAGGCTGTACTCACCCGGAGCAAAGCAGGACAGAACCCTCTGCTTTGCACACAAAGAACTTGCACCGTAATATTTATAAACCAAATGAAGTCCCAATTAAGTCACTTCATTAGGTGAAATGTTTCCCTCTATGGAGGTGTTTTCAGGGATTGAAATTAAGTCCCGTGACAGGATTTAAATAGGAGTATCAGTTCTTGACTAAATCTTGTTCTCAAAAATTCTTACAGACTGGAACGTCAAGAACTCTAAATGTTTTATCTCAACTCACAGGTGAAGTCTGTGAGAGCACCTTCCTGAAACCAAGATAAGAATCATTTGAATTCATGATGGCAAAGTTCCATCACCCGGATTTCAATTTTGAACTCCGACAACTTTGGAAGAACTCTTGAAGTTGGATAGGTTCCAAAAATGAAGCAACTACTAGGAAAAGTAATCAGGAGTGAATGAAGTTACACCTTTCTTCTGCACAAACAATAAAGTAACACTATCAAAACACAGGGAGGTATAAGGGGAACACTGTCACTGGACGCAGGGGCAGGTGTAACAGTTGAAGCCTTTGCTTCATTGTGATTAAATGACTTACCATAAAATGACATGATTATAAAAACTGATAAAGTCAGCTGCCTCTTCAGCTGAGGACTCTGCAAGAAGAAGGCTGCCTTGCACTCCAGCTTCATTTGAGAACTGCAGGATCTCAGTGCAAGCCCCTCCCCAGGACAGGGTGAACCTCTGCTGCCGAGCACCTGGCTCCTCACACATCCCACATCCATCTGCTGTATTTCACATAGCTACGGCCAGGAAAAGGTACAGAGACACCCTGTAAGGAATTTGAGCTTGCTCTTTGGCAGGAGCTTTGGGGGATGGAAGCAAATGAGATGAATCCACAGGAAGAAGTGATTCTGGACTGCAAATATTATGAATGTATCTGTTTGAGGATAACATAAACCAGACATTTTTGTAGCTTTGTTTTCTGGAAAGGATGAAATAGAAATCACAAAAAAAGCTTTCTCTAGAGAGAGAGTGGCATCAGGTTTTAAACCCATAAGCAGCAGTGGACTTTTCCTAAAAATTATTCAAGCCAGCCTATGGCATCTGAACTATTTTTGGCTATTTATTACCGTGACAATGTCATGTCCTGCAATATTTTTGTTACAGTTTTATGCCTGAGAGGCAACTTCTTACTTGACCGTGTGTCTATTTGAAACCAGTGCTGGTTTATACAGTAGCTGCTCCTTGTTCCAGCCTCTTGTAAGAGCTCTTTTTGAGGAATCTGACTAAGTGTGCTGTGTCACACACAGGAGCAGGTACCATGGGCTAAGAAGCAGAACAACGTTTCAAGTGTGCATTTTACATCAGCTCAGCACACAATTTCCAAAGTACAGGAGATCTGGATACACCTATAGAGAAGCCTGGACAAAGAAACAGCAACTGCAGGAAACTTCCAGCAGCTGCTGCACAGTGCTCACCTGGAACCTCCAAAAGCAAGGCATGGGAAGCCTAATCCTGAGGCAAATTCCCAACTATAAATGAGGATGTTAGAGTGGGCAGCTTGGTCCTGCGTCTAAAAGCAAAGAGTTATCCGGGCTGGGCAGTGCTGGGTTTAAGTCCATTTCCCACTGAGCAAAGGAACAGGCAGTGTGTACAATGAGGGGTGGGGCAGCACACCACTGGCACCACTCACCCCGGGCTGCTTTTCTCCAGGGAAAACAACCTGGCACGCTCAATCCTGGCTTCCCAGCAAGCAGCTAGCTCCTGCACTTGTGCTCTCCTGTGACTGCTTTGGGGGGGGAAGTTCTCCATAGCAATCACGCAACACAAAAGGTGTGAGACAAGCTCATACCTTAATTTCACCTCTGTAATTACAGTCTGAAGCTTTTCCCTTCCCTCAGGCTTCAGACTGTCAAGTGCAAAATTCCTAGAGCTGCATATTTTCCCACCAACTACCTCCAAGATGCTGAAGCCCCTCTAAAAGCATCACAAATCTCTGGACCACTGATGGTAACATGGGTACAGAGCATGTGCTGGCTTCCTGCTGCAAGGAGGACAGGCGAGACCTGATCCAGCACAATCCAGACTTGAGCTCTGGCTGGCAGAGGCAGAAAGCCTGGTTGTATAAAACATTTTGGACATATCTGAAGCAGCCAAGGGAGCTAATGCACTCTCAGCACTTCCCAGAGTGCAGGCGCAGCGTTTCTGATCCAGTTCTTGGCATTCTGAGGCAATACGTGGATTCACAATATGCTGGTTTCAAAAACATAATCTAGCATAAAGGATATTTTTAACATGGATCATTTTGGGAATCTGCTTAACCACTCGCACGGCGTTACACAAGCAGGAACGTCTCAAAGTGCACCCATCCCCAAATTATGCAAACTTTACCTGGTTGCTAGATGATGGTCTCTGTAAAATTGCAATTGTTCCACGTTGGAGCAGTCGCTCCAAAGTAAGAAGGGAGGTGATACCACTTGAGTTCACCTCCAAAGGAGTGTGCAGAGAGCATACAGCTGTAAAACTAAAACAGAAGGGCAAAGCCATCCAAACCAAATGCCAACACACACGCAAGACTCAGGCAGAAGAAAGGACTCCAAAAATATTAGACAAAGAAAAAAACCAGTGGGGTTTGGACCTCATCCTCACTTGAGTGCCAATTGTTCATCCAGAAGACTTGATAGTGACCATTCCCAGGGGTGATGAGACAAAATCTCTGCTGAGGAAGGTCACTGGCATTGGTCCTGGTGCATGCATCAAATCCTAATTCAATAATAGTCACTCAAAACTAATGCAGACCTGAGAGCCAGAAATGCAAACAGCCAGATTTCAAACTAAATGCCCTTCTTGCTTTCACTGGGAAGAAAAAAAAAAAAAAAAACAACCTAAACCCAAAGAAAAAAAAAAAAAAAAACCAAAACACAAAAAACCACAAAAACACTCCAAAAAACACAAAACCACAGGCCAATGGAAGCTTACTGAAGATAAAGAAATGTTTCCTGACAGGAGAGAGGGGAGTGAAATACAAAACCAAGTAATTTTATAACTTGAGACTGAACTGAAAAAAAGAATTTCATCACTTCCACCAATTTAAGCTCCAGTCAGAAGAGAGCCAGTCACAGCCCAGAGCATGGACCCGGGTAGCCATTCTGTCTCCCAAGAGTGCCAAGTGCTCAAGAAAACACTGATTACACCAGCAAAAGCCACAGAGCCAGAAGGATACAGGTCCCTCACAAGTGATACCCACGAGGATCACTAAGCAGAAACACAAGTGCCAAGTGACAATTCCCTTCCACACGGCCACAGATTGTGCTCCTGATCCTGGGAGAGCATCTGCTGTGCCTTCTGGGGGCTGTGATCAGGCTGTTGGGACAACCATATGCGTGGTGTCTGGCTATCACTAACCAGCAATATTACATATTATACCTACAGGCAAGAAAACTTCCCCTCCTCAAAATTTCACGTGGTATCAGAGGGGCAGGCTGGTAGGAAACAGCTGTTCCAGAGCACCAGCAGCCACTGGGATACAACACAGTCTGGGGGAACCTCACTGCCATGGCCAACAGCCCACAGAGAGCTCAGCCACACACTTGACAGTGCCTGCAGAGAAAGCAAAGGGGGATTTTGTACATTTCTAGGGAACGGGTCACAGGAGCACGGAGCAAAGCATCACCTTCAGGTGCCCCTTGGCCTTCCGCGCACGCAGCTTGTGAGAGCAACACGTCGTGGTGACCCACTCGACACCTCAGCTCGGGCGCGTGATACCAGCCGGGAGCAGGCCGAGCCCATGATCTTTACACTGAGCCCTGCAGAGCAATTAGTCATTAATAAGAGTCTGGCCCAGAGCAGGCGGGGGCACATGACCGCGTTCTCACGGCATTAGTCAGCAGACGCGGCGATACGGGCTCCTTCCGCAGGACACCGGCTCCAACGGGACGAACATGATGCAGCATAAAAGCACAGTGCTATGAGCAGACAATGCGTGATCCTGCATAAAGACAATCCATTTAGCAACGTTCAACTCACCTCACCAGCAAAATGTGTTTGCTTCTGGACTGGCATTTTGCTCCATGGGAGAGTCAGGTTCTTAATTTGGTTCTCAGTGCCCTAAAGCTGGGTTTACTGTATCCTCCAACCACGGCCAAGAGCGCAGAACCCAACTGCTGAGCAGGCAACTCCCAAGTTTTAACAAGACTGTCCTCTACGTGACATCCATTTAAGGGCAGCTCAAAATAGACCTATTCACATCAGCCTAAAACAAGACTGTGAAGAAAACAACAACCCAAGAGCTGAAAAGTAATTTCTTGCCAGAAAGTACTCACAGCTACTTCTTCTGATCTCCTTCCCTGTGACCCATCAATGTTGTCTGGAAGAACAGCTTGTGGCACAAAACTGGTAGGAACACAGCGATGCTGATAAGCAGCGCTGTTGCAGGACGTCCTGTGGCCTCCAAAGTAACCTAACCACCAGTATAATGACTACTGAGCTTGGACAAAAGACCAAGCAGACTTCTGCAAGAGAAGAGAAAATGAGACTTAACCATCAGTCTTTCTTTCAGTGTCTGGAAAACTTCACCTGCTCTAGGAATGGACTATGAAAAAAGTCCTTCTCTGGACAGAGAAAACCTAAAAAATTAAGATCACTTGCATCTTCCTTTAACAAAGGAAGGCCCCTTAGCCTCCTCTACCGCCGCTTACACAAGTTTGTCATTGCAATGAGCTCCTCTCCCTGCATGGCAGTTGGCTCCTTCTGACTCCAGATCATTAGTCCATAAACATGAACTTCCCAGGCATTCCTCAAATGTTCTCTCCAGATTTCCCACGTGCCTATACAATTCAGCACTTTACCCATTAGGCTTTCAAGCAACAGTGTTTTGACATGAGCAAGCTCTAAAAAAAATATTTTATAGGTCCCACATTCTCTCTCCTCTTCTTCCAGAACTCTGTATAAAGCAAGAGTTGCTACTTCTGCTTTAGGAACTATAAACTCAAAGGCATCCTTAAGAACCACAGCGGATATAACATTCTGTGCTGCTCTGTCTGGGCTACAGGTAATTTGCTTCTCAGTATCTAGTACGGGGCTACAGCTTGGATTTGTGCTGGAAACACGCAATTCACAAATGGGAATTCAACAGTGTTGTAGTTACTGCCGTGGGAGTGAGCAAGCAGTGGTGCAGCGCTTGGTTGCCGCCTGGGGTTAAATCAGGACAGTCCTTTTTGGCATCCATGGCACAAAGGGTTCAAAATAACGGCAGATTTGATTGGAATGTGCTAGGTGGAATTCACAGCTGTCATAGCTGCATGGATACTAATCAGCAGGCTCCTGTCTTGCCATGGGCACGCTTGCCTGGCTGCATGTGGTGCCTAGAGGACATCAGGGGCAGCTTTTGCTTTTGGTGCTCACCGTGGTGCTTATCAGGCGGCTCCGCTGGGCCTGGGAATGCTCTGATAACAGCAATGGTGACGACGTGCCCGGCCTGGCGGGGCCCAGCACAGGGCTACTGTGCTGCTGTCCTGGGGAGGCTGCAGCTACAGCGGGAGCTTGAGCAAAAGGGCTGTGACCTGTGATGACACCCCAAAGGATAACTCCAGGCTGGACAAGGTACATCTCAAAGCAACTGGCCAGGCCCACACTGCAGCAGGTACACCTTGAAGCATCGGTGGCCGTGCATGAGGACATGCTGGAATCCCTCACAGCTCATGTCCATCACCTACCATCTGCTTTCATCCTCTTTTCCACGTGCATCTGCCTAAAACACTGGAGTCAGCCATTCTTTCACAAGAAGCCTCAGGAAAACAACTTTCTGTAACAGGCATGAAATGGTTGGCTTTGGTAATAGATATTTATAAAAGCACAAGCAGCTTTTCCACTCCTTTTTTAAGCTGTCAGGGCCACCACGGCTGAACCCAGACACAATCATCAGTCACACATTTCTTGGAGACACCTGTTAACAAAGAAGGGCTTTATGCCCAGCACCTAATTGCAACATGGCTGTTTAAAGGTAAACGGGAAATGGGCTACAGTAATATTAAATCCCAGTTATCTGCATCCATTATCTTGCATTTTTTTATTGCTAAGTGGAATGACTGGTCTGGGAACAGAGCCAGAAAAGTTGGGCTGATACCACAGATCAAGACTTCATAGATATTTCTGAGAATTACAAGTTAAGGGTCACATCCAGAACAGAACTGACTGCTCCACAAAAACCCACAGGTACCTTCACTGAGTCACAAGTCAAGCCTTTCCAGGAAAACAGTGCTGTTGGCAACCCAAGGCATTAGTAGACCAGGAATACTTAATGGAAAGATGTCCTATTCACCGCTTAGAATTAGCAAGGCAGAAACAGGTTCATTCAAGAAGCGTGGCCCCATTCATAGAAAAGTTATTACAGAAACTTTGAGAGTTCACAGGAATCTCTACACTCCCACATTTCTGAAGATCCAGGGGACATCCAGGTTAC